>OZ022253.1:2791501-2816501 GCA_963978915.1 Caenorhabditis parvicauda
CATAAATTCCAGCTGAAAAGTGTAAGCAAAGAAAATCGGTAGAGTCGATCAAATTTCAGTTACTGTAGTTCAAAAAATTTTACAATATGCCAAATGAAATATTTCTTAAAGTACAAACACTTTCGAAAATGAAAGCTTAGGTTGGCAATGCGGTTGCGAAGCGGTTATATTGCCTTACGCCTTTGCCTAGGTGTGCATTGTGAAATTGAGAATTTCATGGTGTCGAAACTTGCTCACTGCCGTCTTCCTAGCACCTCGTCCAGCTTACCTCTCGTTGGTGGTCTGCATTTGTTCCGTTTTTGGTGTTAATTCCGAGGTATTGAGCGACGACGGTGACCATGTAGACGAAAGTTGGTTAGGCGATCTTCTCCGTTTCGAAAATCTCCGCTTCGAAGTCGCTGAATTCGGTTGTGTTTTTCATCGGTATCTAACGGTCTACAACAGTTCTGGATTCCTACAGAGATGAGTTTCTCCTTCTATCGCCTACAGTCCTTATAATTACTATTCTGTCTTTAATTTCTAACCCCTTGTTCTATTAACTGATGGGAACCTTCCTAATTACAATCAAATGCAATTTGTCAGACTACTGGTTGGAATTGATCTGAATATGCTGGTCGAACAACTAACACCAATGTTCTAATACCATTAACAATCATATTCAGTTGCTTTCCTGTAGTTATCTTACAAAGCTATCCAACGTATTTTTTATTTTTTGTTATTGGTGATTTTCGGTACTTTTTTAAAAAGGAAAATAGCAGTGAACAATATCAAAAACACCCAAGTATTTTTTCATTCAGAAACGGCAGAAAACGAGATGAAACCAGTCTGTGAATCCTGATTGAACAACTAACATCGACGTTCTAATATTATTAACACTACTATCGAGTTTTGTTCTCTCCTCTTGCCACAAAAATGAAAACATCCTTGAACAAATTGCGTAAAGTATGGAAAAAACTAACTTGAGTTCGAATAGTCGACTCTCGGTATCTGGCGTAGGTGGGCAGGACGCTTGCTTCTGGTCATCTGATGTGCGCGGTGTTGGTGAGTAGAGAAATAGTGAATGAAAAAAGGATAGACGAAAGATGACTTTGTTTTGCCACTAAAACTGATTAGAACGCGATTCGCGGTAGGTCAATTTTGAACGGATGGTCAAAATTGACATTGTGCATAGGAACTTCGAAGACCGTTCTTATAATTATCATTCTTGCTTCTCAAGTTCTAACCCTTGTTTTTTTTAACTGATGGAAGCTTCCTAAGTTACAGTCAAACACTATTTGTCAGACTACTGGTTACTACTAACACCAATGTACTAACTTATTCAGTTCTTTTCTTTCTGTTAACTTGACAAATTTGGCCAATTTCTTGAAGCAAAAAATCGCATAACTGTCCTGACCGGAGCAGCTTCTTGAAAGTTCCCATTTCTCGAACTCGTAGTGGCTATTGCTGGTTGTCAAGAAGCGAATTAACTTTATTTTCAATGAATAAAGTTGTTATAGGAGAAAAACGAATGTAATTTTCGATTCTTTCCTCGTCGTCTTTGTGATTTGGATATCTTATCTAAAAGAGAGAGAGAGAGAGAGAGAGAGAGAGAGAGAGAGAGAGAGAGAGAGAGAGAGAGAGAGAGAGAGAGAGAGAAGGAAAGCATCAGTGAGTCAGTGAGTGCATGAGTCAGTGGATGAATGAGAGCGAGAGAGAGAGAGAGATAGAGAGAGAGAGAGAGAGAGAGAGAGAGAGAGAGAGAGAGAGAGAGAAAGAGAGAAAGAGAGAAAGAGAGAGAGAGAGAGAGAAAGTGCATATACAGTTTCATATTTATTCAGAAAAAAGAAGCAAGACCACAAAGAGCACCTCTTGGCGTGTAAGTGCCACCATGAACACAGTATCCTTGTAGAGTACGCGCACTGAAATTCCGTATTTCATCCCATCAAAACGACCAACTTACTCCATATCGTTCAGACCGAAGACGCCATTGGTTGTATCTCCAGACAATTCAACCATTTTCTCTCCTTCAGATCTGAATTTGTAGGCGTTGGGCATATTCTTCAGGGACATCAGCTGTGAAAAACTTCCCACAACTGTTTCACATAAAGATGGCCATCAGAGTTGCACGGAATTCCGACTTCCGACTTCCGCCCTTTTTTCACTTCCGACTTCCGACTTCCGACTTCCGTTTAACAAATTCTACTTCCGACTTCCGTCAAAAAATTTTTTTTCGTGAAAAATGACGAAAAAACCGTGAAATCGTTTCTATTCAGTATGGAATTAACCTTTCACATGTTGAGAATGCGCGAATATACAGTATCTCTGGGGTTTTTCAACTTTTTTGCACCCCCGACTACCGTTGAAAAAATTCTATTTCCGACTTCCGACTTCCGTGAAAAAAATTCACTTTCGACTTCCGTTTAAAAAATTCACTTCCGTCTTCCAACTTCCGACTTCCGTTTTGAAAATTTTTACTTCCGTGCAACTCTGATGGCCATACTTACGAGCAGTCAGTAGTGTTGGACGGTTGACCATCCAACCAGTACTCCTCTGTGAGCATTGTGGTTCCTTCGGTAAGAGGGTCATTCCAATAGAATTGCTCATCAGTCGTGCAGTTGATGTTACAAGAGGAATTTCGGTACGCGCTTGACCAAGCACTTGCTGATACGATGTTGCGGGACTTGAAGTCTTTCGTCATCTGCTCTGAATGGTGTTTTTTGAAAAGGTGAAGTACTGGGTTTCTGTGATTTTCTGATCGTTAGATGGACTGGGCGACATATGTGGACGGACTGTGACCCATTCATCCGATGCCAAGGTATTGCAGTTAGTGACGACTATGATCTGTCTTCATTGAGAATCAATGAGGACCTTTCTACAAAAAAGCCATGTCCCGATGAAATAAAGTCATTCCTTTAATCAAACACCTTTGATCCATTCCAACTCATCTTGATTGTACAGGCCAGTTAGGACTGAAGAGTAGATATCACAGTATGGAGTGAAAGTTGACTGGTTGAATGGAATGTACTGAAGTTGATATTATCTCTCTCTCTCTCTCTCTCTCTCTCTCTCTCTCTCTTTCTCTTTCTCTCTCTCACCTTCAAACAAACCGTCTCGCTGCCTCTCGTAAAGTTCTGCCAGGAAGAGTCAAGACAACCATTACCCAGGTAAGAATAAACAGAATCCTCACAAGAATAGTCAGAAGTGATCAGAATAACTATTGTATAGAGATACTGCGACTGCGTGAATGGAAGGTCCATTGGATAGGAAGTGATGTTAGTTGAGGGAATTAGGAAAGAATAATCCTTCTGAATATGTGAATTTTTACTTTGAATGGTATAAAAATGATAAAACACCTTTCCCGACATACCTCCATGATTATGTCGGATGGCTATTCTACAAGTAGGCGCGGACAGTCGACAAAATTTTGCAATAGGAATGGAAAATTGAAAATTTAAAAATGTTATGTTATGTTAAGTTTATAATTATGTTAAGTTTAGACTAAAGAATTTCTGTGTTAACAAAGTATCCTTACCTTACTGGAGCTGGAATGAACAGCAATAAGACATGTATCACCACTAGTCGAGCACAGGTCAACCAAATCATCCATAGTTATGGTATCCGAAGCGAGGGTCGACGCGATGATCGTAGTCGTTTGGAGGTAACCAAAAGGAATCACCTCGGTTATGATCGCATAGTTGGAAGGGGTTGTTCTGACTTCATTCAGGAACGAAACGAGCAAGAGCGAGATCATAAGAGCAAATGGACATTATTATAGCAACAACCGTTTCCATGAACAAGCAAAAAAAAAACATTAAAATGTCAACCGTGTTTAGATTTGTAGACATGCTCTTTTGATTCAGAGAGTGAGTGAAAGAGAGAGGAAAAGAGAAGGAGAGTTTATGATTCCAATAACCTGAACAAGATGAATGATGCCTGTTAGACAAAGCTTGAACAATGTCCTCTTAGTTGGCTCGGAACTGATGCTGTTCTTTTTATTGGTTTCCTAGTAAGAAAAACTTAAGTAAGTTTTTCATCAGGTCACAGAAAACGTAGGGTGCAAAACTAGTTAGTGAGAGAGAGAGAGAAACTTTTAAAAGTTTATTTCAAAAATTATACAACCACAAATATTCAATACATCTTCCAATGCAATATTCAGAAAAACGAAGCAAGACCACAAAGTGCAGATATCGGAGTGAGGGCACCTCCATATACGCACTGTCCTTGTTGTGTGCAGGCTCTAAAGCTCCATAACCTTTCCACATAAATGACCAACTTACGGAACATCGTTCAGACCGAAGACCCCATTGTCTGTATCGCCAGCTAACACTACCATTGTTTCACACGCAGACGGTTTACCATCCAACCAGTACTCCTCTGTGAGCATTGTGGTTCCTTCGGTAAGAGGGTCATTCCAATAGAATTGCTCATCAGTCGTGCAGTTGCTGTTTATAGTACAGGAACTGTTGCGATAACCACTCAACCAGACCCAGATGCCGATATCGCGGGCTACGAAATCCTGAGCTATCCAACAAATTTCCCCAACCCCTCATCCTCAAAATGCGCAGTAACATGGACAATGTGCAAAGGGCAAACAAAGACCATAATACTACCATAAATAATAGGGGGCAATAATGAAACGTCTTACAACTGGGCTCTCATGAGCCAGCGACACAGAATTGTAACCAAGCACAACAACGTCCATCCCACATCCCTTTCATTCACTAAAACTACCAACCAACCATCAAATTAACAAACTTTCTGTTTATTATTGTTATATAATAAACATTATCATCTTTCTGTTTATTATTGTTAATAATAAACATTATCATCATCATCATCTACATCAAACAACGTCAGGTAACGTCACAACCAACTCATACCTCAACTGAACTCTTAACCTAATTCATTCGCTTCTCAATCTTTTCCAAAAAAAAATCCTCTTAAAACAACATAATTCTACTTCTCTCAACTTCTTTCAATACAAACTCATCTTCAAAAAATCAACCTCCTCTCCAAATTCAATCCAAATCTAATTCTTTCATCCACAAAACATGTCGGTTGTTCGTGCTGTGCTCTATGATGCCTTGGGATAGAAGTTGTGCAACTTGTTTGTCGACCTCTTCTCTTTTCCCTAGTGGTACGCGAACTGTTCGAGCGGTTGGGAAGTCGATGTCAAATCGGAGTTCAATTTTATGCTTGATGGGGCCATTGAAGCATCCTAGAAGTCCATGAGAAATGCTTTTTTTGTTCCTTTCGATGATCTGCTTCAGTTTTGCCTTGTTGGATGGTGATAGGTCACTGTTGACCAGGTTGATATGATTCGCAAACTCTTTGTCGTCGCTGGAAATTTGTGGTAGTCTGCTTTCCGAATCTGCTTCTGGGGGAATGTATTGTTCCAGAGGTTCTTGATTGACACGGGGCACGACAAGTGCTGTTGTAAATGTCGAGTCTTTCTTGATGTCCATCTTTTTGTTGGACGTGTTTGTTATGATGATGCTTGCTTCTGACCTTCGGGTAAAGAAAATGTCGGTTTCAGCAAAATTAAATCCTGTTCTTGACTCGTTGGGTTGAAGTAGTACTGTTGCTTCTCTTCCTGTCTTTAGTCTTATTGTCTTCGTCTCTCCTGGTCTTAGGGAGTCTTCATTGGGGTGGCAGACTGTCACCTTGTTGTCTGGTGATGTGGTGATTGTATCTTCTGGTTTGATGATAGGAATATCGTCTCTTCCGACATGTAGTATTCCTTCTGTTGCGTTCAGTGACGTAGGTGTTCCTTTTTATGAGCACTTCGTGGTTGAGTTTGTATCACCCGAGGCGTATGGGAACTGTGATTTTCCCAATGAATTTCATTGTGGAACCGGCTGCTTTCGATGTCTTTCTTGCATTTCCTGGATCGATGTGCTTGAACGTTCTTTCTCTCATGTATGTGAAAGAGCTTCCACTGTCGAACAAAGCGATGACTCTTCTGTCTGCTATATCGACGGGAATAAAAGGGAGCTTGGAGACTGGTCCAACTTTTCAGATCTGTCCTAGAGGAAATTCTTCGATGAGTTGTGTCCTCTTCTAGTAGATTCTGTTCTGTGAAGGGGTGGAAGTGGCGGTGCGGCTGCTACTGTAGGCAGTCCGGTATATTTCTGACAGTGGCAGTAGATGATCAGGGCTTCTGGGGTGGATAATGCCAGGACGATGATTCCAATAGTCAGTTTAGCGCTTAACGTGACAAAGAATCCTTTCGCCTTGTCCGAAATTCCGTTGATTGTTCCTGTCGTCTTGTCTATGACGTATCCTCCATTTTTTACTGCGTTGTCAAAAATGCCTGGCGCGTCGAAGGTTATGCTCCCGATAGCTGATCGGTGTTGACTGTGTTTCGTCTTCCATTGGGTTACTTGAACCCGTCGGATTCCTACTGTCCAAGTACCGTTTTCCAGTTTAACTTCTGGCCGTACGTGGTTGCAATCAATTTAGGTCGACTTGCGTTGTAGGTCGTTTGTTCCGATGGGTTTGATGGTACCCATTGTTGAATATGGCACTGTTGTATCATGTCCTAGGTTGAAAAAAGATTCGAATATGATCGAATCCGTTCAAAGAGACTTTACTAGAAAAATTTACGCCAGGATACATGGTTACAACACACTGAATAAGAACAAATTTCCGTACGAGCAAAGAATTTCACAACTAAACGTAGAGAAACTCAGTAACCGAAGAAATCTGACGGACTTGCGTACATTAAGAAAAATCTTGAATGGGAAAATTTTATTGAAACCTGAAGATCTTTTCACCCTCATTCCTTCAAAAACAAGAGGCGATCCATTCAAGATATCGTGCAAACCGCCAAAAAAGAAAGTACGAGAGTGTTCCTTTGTTCCTCGCGTGTGTAGATCGTACCATAAAATTCCAAAGATCACGAAACGAAATAAATTTCTTATTCAGATCAGAAAGTCATAGAAAGAACAGCTTCCCGCTCAGGCCACTACAACAAACCGTTCCATGTCAATAAAGAAACATAACGCAGCTTAAAGATTTATTAGCCAACCCCTGTTTTTCATTCTCATTCGGTAGACTCAATTTATTTATTTATTCATTTCGAAACTAAATTTAGTTTTCTTAAGGTTCGTTTTTTTTCCCTCCCCTCCTATTTTAATTTTATCTTATCTTCCCTTTTTTCTTCGTTATTACTTGACAAGTTCTGCATAGTTCTTCACGATTAGAAAAATTTCCATTGAGGGCTTTTCCCGAAATAAACTTTATTTAAAGTGGCGGTGCGACGGCTGCTACTGTAGGCAGTCCGGTATATTTCTGACAGTGGCAGTAGATGATCAGGGCTTCTGGGGTGGATAATGCCAGGACGATGATTCCAATAGTCAGTTTAGCGCTTAACGTGACAAAGAATCCTTTCGCCTTGTCCGAAATTCCGTTGATTGTTCCTGTCGTCTTGTCTATGACGTATCCTCCATTTTTTACTGCGTTGTAAAAAATGCCTGGCGCGTCGAAGGTTATGCTCCCGATAGCTGATCGGTGTTGACTGTGTTTCGTCTTCCATTGGGTTACTTGAACCCGTCGGATTCCTACTGTCCAAGTACCGTTTTCCAGTTTAACTTCTGGCCGTACGTGGTTGCAATCAATTTAGGTCGACTTGCGTTGTAGGTCGTTTGTTCCGATGGGTTTGAACAAGATGTCTCCGGTCTCGGTTTCGATTGGAAGGTCAGTGTAGCACATACCGTCACCTAGGCGATGATTGTGATAAATACGTCTCGGTGTGATTGGGCTACACTTGAATACGTGAAATACGTTTTCTCCTACTGCTGTTGCTGCTATATCGTCTCGGGACATCATGGCTCCCATTCCGATAGTCGGATTGAGTGCGATGAGTACTTTCCATGTGGACAGTTGTCGATTGGAGTTTTGACAGGTGTTGGCGTAGAGCGTGTTGTAGTTCTTTCGCATTTCTTCGCGGTTGGAGTCTGTTACAAACTGTAGTTCAGCATTGAGGCTATCTCGAGTGAGATTTCGAATCAGTTCTTCGAGTTCTACTGTTCTTGTCTTAAGACAGTCTGTCTGGGCTGTGAGATGATCGATTTTGGCGTTCTGGTGTTCTTCTTCGTCGAATCCGGCTGATGCTTGATCGGAAGCGTTCCGTGCTTTTCTGGAGCCCATTGGGTCGGAGATCGCCTTGCAGCTGGAGTCGTATAGTTTTCGTAGCTCTTTCAGTATAATCTTAGCATGTTCTAGTGATGCTTTTTGTGTTATTTCCTGTACGTTGGCGTTATTTTGTCTTCTTGGCGTTCCCATTTCCTTTGCTTCTAAGACGTCGATTACGATCATAGGTGGGTCTGAGTTTCCTAGTGCATAGTCTAGGTCTTCCGTTGTTACTTCACGGTTGCAAAGGTTCCACCCAATTGTATGAGTATCTTCGAGGTTGAAGATGTCGTATGTGTTATTTCTCTTCTTGTAATAGACGTAGATGGATTTCCATGTCGCTTCGTTCTCTTCCCTGTGCTTTTTCTGAAGTTCGGATTGTCGGTCTCTGCGTCGTCGGTTCTTCTCATATGTTTGTTTGTGTACCACATCTTGTATCGTCTTGGCCTGCGGTGTGTCCAGGAAAGGAATGAATGTCTCGGCGGTAGTTTCGTACAGAGTCATTGTTGAGCATTGTTGTTCTAGCCTTTTGGTCGGTAGATCGCTTGACCATTGTAAGGTGCTTTCTAGGGCTTCTATGGTCACTGAGTGCTCTGTTATTTTCACTGAGTAGGTGCCGATTTGGATCAGTTGATTGCAGCCGTTGCTGGCTGGTGATGGTGTCCATGTTGCTGTCATGGCGGCGTTTTCGCAATATCCGTCCGAGATGGTGCAGTTTTTGGCGATAAATGGGTTGGAGGTTATCTGGTGTCTTCTTGTTGTAGATATCAGTCCTTTTTGAAGAATGAACCGTTTTACTTCTCTGCACGTTGTTCCGTAGATGCTGTTATCTGGGTAGTCATCCTGCTCGGGGTCAATTATCCAGCTGTTGTATCCATTGTGTTTTGATGTTTTGTTTTCCTAGCGTTAAGTGATTTGCTGCTTCTTGGCTTCTTTGATTGTGGAGGTGATATTCTTCAAATGTTGTGTTCTTTTGGTGTTCCATATGACACTGTTTGTGCATCTCGTATATATTTCCCACGAGCATTTCGCACCTGAAATATCTTTCGGAGTGTTGTTGTGCGTGTAGATGACGATTGTTGTTTCTCAACAAGCTGCCGACCCGGAAACTTTCAACCTCGAAAAAAACGGTAAATCTAAAAAAAAGACCATCGTACATCACAAATTACAGAACAACCACCACCCAGCCATGATGACTAGTACTCCAACACCACAACCATTGCCAGCCGAGTAACATCAGCCGAATCGCCGAGCATCAGCACCAGCGAGCTCAGTCATCATCCAAGACACCAGCGAGAGCCCCAGACATGACGTAATAACCACATCACAGCCAAGGAGAAGACTTCAAAACTGGATGAGTTGAATGTAACCCCCCCCCCCCCCAACTCGTATCACCCAGTAAAAATTATTTTTTTTAAAGTTGTAATCACAGAATAACAGTGAGATCTGGACATTCCGAAACTCAGAAAGCAGAATCAAAGCCAAGTGCTGATCATCCGCCGAACCCCTACCGGTTCAACAATCCATGAGTGCTACAAAAAAAAACCCAGATCTGAACGCGAATATGTCAAGCGTCATCAGGGCCGTTCAGCAAGAACCGGGCAGGCTTAGGTGATTTGAGAAACATGAGGCAGAGATGACTGCCAGAAGAGAGAAGGGACCGTTCAGAATCAACACTCCCATAATCCCAATATTTTTCACAACCCGACTAACTTTTTTCTCTCACATAACCACTTGTTTTGCACGTAGGGACACGTGAATTGTGGCCCCGGGGATGTAGCATCCCTGGGACAGGCGAGTGGCCCCCGCGAGTCTGAACCACCTAGTTAGTCTGCGGCAAGATCACCACAGTACTCCGTGTGTATCATATATCATCCATGAATGAATCTACATAATCTTCATGAGGTCCTGTCCAGCATAGCAAGAGAGAGAGAAAGGCACATTCTGTAGTCCAAACATTAATGTGACAGTATACACATGATAAAAACACCTTTCCCGACATACCTCCATGATTATGTCGGATGGCTATTCTACAAGTAGGCGTGTACATAAGTTTCAAGAGAAAAGAGTATACCCGACCTTACTAGAACTGGAATGAACGGCAATAAGACATGTATCACCACTAGTCGAGCACAGGTCAACCAAATCATCCATAGTTATGGTATCCGAAGCGAGGGTCGACGCGATGATCGTAGTCGTTTGGAGGTAACCAAAAGGAATCACCTCGGTTATGATCGCATAGTTGGAAGGGGTTGTTCTGACTTCATTCAGGAAGGAAACGAGCAAGAGCGAGATCATAAGAGCAAATGGACATTATTATAGCAACAACCGTTTCCATGAACAAGCAAAAAAAAACATTAAAATGTCAACCGTGTTTAGATTTGTAGACATGCTCTTTTGATTCAGAGAGTGAGTGAAAAAGAGAGGAAAAGAGAAGGAGAGTTTATGATTCCAATAACCTGAACAAGATGAATGATGCCTGTTAGACAAAGCTTGAACAATGTCCTCTTAGTTGGCTCGGAACTGATGCTGTTCTTTTTATTGGTTTCCTAGTAAGAAAAACTTAAGTAAGTTTTTCATCACGTCACAGAAAACGTCGAGTCAGTATGAAAAAGTACCGAAACCGTATACGCATCTGCTCAAGACATTGCAAATTCTGTTGGAACGTTCATCGTGACCCGAAGGTGCAAAACTAATTTGTGTGAGAGAGAGAAACATTGAAAAGTTTATCCCAAAAATTAAACAACCACAAATATTCAATACATCTTCCAATGCAATATTCAGAAAAATGAAGCAAGACCACAAAGTGCAGATATCGGAGTGAGGGCACCTCCATAGACGCATTGTCCTTGTTGTGTGCAGGCTCTGAAGCTCCATAACCTTTCCACATAAATGACCAACTTACGGAACATCGTTCATACCGAAGACCCCATTGTCTGTATCGCCAGCTAACTCTACCATTGTTTCACCCGCGGATCTGAAATGAGCATAGTCTTTAGGGACACTACATTCATATATTCTTCTGGAATCTTGTTTTCCGAGTTGTGTATGAGACGTTTCACGAGAAACGCAAAGGGAAAAGTTTTTCTTCGGAAACTTTGAAAGAACTGTGTTTCACACCTCGGCAAAGGTATAAGACAATACAACCGCTTCGCAACTGCTTTGCCGACATCTGCTTTCATTTTCAAAAGCGTTTTAAATTTTTCACTCGATATAATGAACATTGCAAACTCTTCCCAACGATAGTTTCACCTACTTTAAACATTTTTTCGTTACGATTTGTGAGTCTGGGACGAAAAAAAAAGGAAAATTCAAATTTTTTGAACTACAGTGACTGAAATTTGATCTACCCTATCGATTTTCTTTGCTCAAACTTTTGAACTGCCTTTGCCGCAGTGTGTTTCACTTAAATGTTGCCATGTTCCTGACTGTTTCACGAAAAGATGGCCAAACTTACGAGCAACCAGTGGTGTTGGACGGTTGATTACCTAACCAGTACTCCTCTGTGAGCATTGTGGTTCCTTCGGTAAGAGGGTCATTCCAATAGAATTGCTCATCAGTCGTGCAGTTGCTGTTTATAGTACAGGAACTGTTGCGATAACCACTCAACCAGACACTTCCCCAGATGCCGATATCGCGGGCTACGAAATCCTGAGCCATTTGGTCTGCAACGTTTTTTGTACAGGGTACAGTGAATCAGTATCAGAAAAATCGAGTGGGGGCGGAGTCTCAAACGTCTGTCGACCCCAATCAATTTATTCTATTTTTCCGCTTTGCAGTAGCTGTTTTTTTTCAATTTGTCTCATGTATTCTACTCAGCTTCAGTCCTCATAAATAAAAAATTGTTTGAAAGTTACTAAAAAAAATTTTTCGAGGAGATCAACCAATGTAATAAATAAAACTCTGGCTTCGACAATTTCCCAAAAAAGCGAATTTTAACAGACCATCATCCGTCGCCCCGCCCACTTTTGAAATGTTCAAAACTGATACACTGGGTGCCCCGAACACAGTTCCGACCTTGACTCTAGAAATTGCATAAAAAAGCGGAAATGCAAAGAAGTATCTAAATTCACATTCAGGTCAAATTTATTTGATCTGCTCTAGAAACAAAATATCGTTGATATGAAGTTCATGTGCTGTTGATGAAATTTTATGAAGTTCATGCGCTTTTGATAGATTTTATGATAATTTTTCTATGAAGTTCATAAGCTATGGATATCTGTGACCTATGACGTAAATGCGATGTTGATATCAACCGCCTATGAACTTCATATCAGCGGTACTTTATTTGATGCCAATTATAGATAACAAGCAGAGAGTCCTCGCTACGCTCAGAGCCCCTCTCTCCCTTTCTCATTACAAAATCTCATATTCATACTTTTTAATTGAAAAAAAGTAGTTTTTAGAAGCAAGATCCTTACTATTTCTCTCTCTCACTCTCCTTTTCTCTTTTCCTTCTTCTCGCTCTCTCTATCTCTCTTTCTCTCTTTTTATATCTATCTATCTCTCTCTCTATCCCTTCCTCCTCGCTGCTCGCTTTCAAACTCCCTGTACAATCCAAACACGACGAACACTAATGCAAGTGTGGCTAGAACTAACGCAACAACCTGCGAGGGTCCCCAGTGGTCACGCGAATAGCACTAATCAGAAACGTGCAGCGATGGCCGAGTGGTTAACGGGGGGGGGGGGGGCGGTCCCCTTGTTCTATTATTAATATGATAAACTACAGAATCGCATCATAAATCGTAAACTCCCCACACTTATCAATCAACAACCGAATTCTGATAAGTTTGTTGTCGCTTTTGTTATCCTTATCATCCTCCTCTTACTGATATCGACAATTTCGTCTCATCTTAACCAGTACTCAAAATGAATTCTCTACTGATCGTATTACTACTAATTTTATTGTCTTTGGTTTGTGAAGCGTTAGTTTTTTAAAAATAATTTTGAAATTCAACTTTTATCGTGAGCAAACATGAAACCATAATCATTTTTTAAATAAATCGATTAAATTTTAAAAAGTAGAAAAAAGATTGATTGAAAATTTTAAAAAAAAACGTAAAAATATGAGCACACTTTTGAGCGTGTGCTCCAAGGCTGTAGTAGTGCGCAATCATCAAGCTTTTCTTTGTTTTTGTGGAAAGTCTAAAAAAGTTAATCCAATTATAAAATCGATAACCCGAGAATAGATGAGTTTTCAGGTGTGTACCGTCTTAAACTTTCTACAGAACTTATTTTTTTTCTTGAATATGATTTCAAAAGTATGAATACACTCAAAATCCAACATGAGAGCTGTACTGAGAAAAGATAAGTACAAAAAAATAGACTTCGAAAATAAAAATTGGAAAAAAATGATGTTAACAAACGTAGAGATTACCATTCAGAACCTTTCGTAAGGGAAAATTAAGGTTTCTTTCCAGCTGAATTTTCAAATTTTTGGCGGCAATTCAAAGTTCATCACAAACGTAGTGAGGTTCATCTAACCATTAAATTACAGTCAATATGGCTTCGGCTACCCTTTGTTCGGCGGAACCCCAAGGCATTGGGAGTCACCGAGTAAGCCCTACTCTCCTGGATGGAACGCCTTCACAGGACGATAGATTTCAATTATTTCTCTATTTTTATAATGAAAATTTTTAAAATTCACCCGTGTTCAAACTCAGAGAAGTCAACTCCGATTGGATCCAGAAAAATCAGATTGGACCCAGAGTTGTGTTTCCAATCGGAATGAAATAAATTTCAAAATACTCGTGCTGACCAAAGATTCATCGTGTAGTTTGGGTTCGGCGAGAAAATAATTCTCCGGGGCATTATAGTTATTTGAAGGATTTTATCTGATTAGATCCAGTTCTGTCATATTGGATCCAATAAGCAGTTTTTATTTGATGGAAAATGGGCCTATAACCAAGATGACACATCATGATGATTCATTCCATAATATACTCTGTTTCAATGAAAAGTGTTCACCTACACTTTTTCAATATTTTCAGTTTATACTCGAATGGAGCAAATTAATCTTCAGTAGTTCTGTAATTATCATGAAACAATGTTGTATACCAAGTTCCAGTTTGATTGGCTTGCTTAATGAAAAAATAGAACCAAAAACGTAAAAAGCGCCATTTTTGAGATTTTTGTTTTTCTTTTAAAAATCGATTCAACTTCGATATAGAGCGAGATATCAAAAAGGAAATCATTGATTCGATTGAACTGGATTGTTCTGAACTGATTTAGTCTTGATAGTTAATGAAATCAGTTCGTTCTGACACAAAAAGAGGCAAAATCGTGTTTTTTCGAGAAAAACGATTTTTGAGCTCTAAATTTGTTTTGAGTTAATTTGAATGAACTGAATTATCATTTTACAAGTTTTCCTTCCAAATGGACCAAAGACAGCATCTCGACTAATTCAGAATATATGTTTTGCTTAACGCGAAAATCACTCTTCCTACTTCAGAAGAATGTGTGACAACAAAACCTTCCGAACAGATGGAATCGATCGTTCTAAAATTGTAGAAAAACAGAAAACAACTTTCTGAAATTTTTGCTAGTGAGCTTTGATCAAGATGAACGCTAGAAGTACTGAATTATACAAGCGATAAAGCACATGATAGATTACCGAGATGTGGCTTCTCCAACAATTCGATTTCAAGGATGAGTCTAATTTTTTTTAAAACATCATTGAAGTCAAAACGATTGACATAGGTTTTCTCATTCAGTTCAGAGCTTAGTTAGAGTGATTCCAGTAAAATTGGATCGTGTTGAGTGTTATAAAGCAGAGTGGAAGCACTCATACAACAGAGGTATTCTATTATGACATTTTTTCATAGCGAACTCTAAAATAAAAAAATTAAAAAAAAATTAAATATTAGATAAAACAGCGGTGTCTAATAAATTTGATTAAATATTAGATAAAACTTGAGAAAAATTAAAAATAAGTAAAGTATCAGATAAGTATTAATAAAGTATGAGATAAAACAGCAATCCTCTCAATTTCTATTAATTATTAGATAAAATGAGGAAGAGTTAAATATCAGTTTAGTATGAGTTAAGTATGAATAAAGTGTGAGTTATGTATCAACAAAGTATGAGTTAAGTATGAATAAATAAAGTGAGGTAACATTCAGTTAAGTATCAGTTAAGCATGAAGACAGTATGTGTTAGGTGGCATTTAGGAAAACACGGACACTAGCAGACCACGGACACCGGCATGCCGCGGCAGACCAACTCTTTTTCTAAGCTTAATTTGTTTAGGTAAGGTTGGGACCCCTGTTCGAACATAAGCTAAGCGTGAAAATAGTGCAAATAGTGATTAAGATCCACAAAAAATTGGGGTCCCATCCTAGAAAAAGAGGATCTGCCGGTGTCCGTGTTTTCCTAAACAAGCAGAAAGTTCTCTCTACGCTCAGAGCCCATTTTCCTTTTTTTCATAACAAAGATGCAGATTTCTCTCTCTCTCTCGCGCGCGCGACAAGTCGAGGCAAGGATGGAATACCATTTTTTGAACTAGCTGTGCGGGGTCTATATCTCCATGATCAGATGATTAGCGTTAACGCTCCAAAACGATTTTTCTTTCTCTGACGAGGGTTCGTATTTCCCTACTGGGCACTTTAGCACTACGCCTTCCTCTTCCATTCCCTCTTCTCCCAACCAGAATCAAAAACATTCAAAAAAAAAATCGGCTTCACGAAAAGTGGGCAGGACAAAGTTGGCGGAGATCCGTCGTTTATATGATGTTTCTCCCACGCTCTTCTTTTTCTTGGGCCGCACGTTATTCTTATATCTCTGACCCAAGGTCGTATTTCGTACTATTGCTGTTAGGTTATTATATTCTGCGGCAATCACATGGGAATTACCCCATTATTTGACTTGTCTCATTGTAATGGCACGATAAGAAGTCGCAATTCACAACATTGCACTTGCCTCGGTTTACCTCAAACTCGGGTAATTAAACCGGCTAGCGCAATAAGGAGGAGGGAGATCCGTCGTTTATATGATGTTTCTCCCACGCTCTTCTTTTTCTTGGGCCGCACGTTATTCTTATATCTCTGACCCAAGGTCGTATTTCGTACTATTGCTGTTAGGTTATTATATTCTGCGGCAATCACATGGGAATTACCCCATTATTTGACTTGTCTCATTGTAATGGCACGATAAGAAGTCGCAATTCACAACATTGCACTTGCCTCGGTTTACCTCAAACTCGGGTAATTAAACCGGCTAGCGCAATAAGGAGGAGGGAGATCCGTCGTTTATATGATGTTTCTCCCACGCTCTTCTTTTTCTTGGGCCGCACGTTATTCTTATATCTCTGACCCAAGGTCGTATTTCGTACTATTGCTGTTAGGTTATTATATTCTGCGGCAATCACATGGGAATTACCCCATTATTTGACTTGTCTCATTGTAATGGCACGATAAGAAGTCGCAATTCACAACATTGCACTTGCCTCGGTTTACCTCAAACTCGGGTAATTAAACCGGCTAGCGCAATAAGGAGGAGGGAGATCCGTCGTTTATATGATGTTTCTCCCACGCTCTTCTTTTTCTTGGGCCGCACGTTATTCTTATATCTCTGACCCAAGGTCGTATTTCGTACTATTGCTGTTAGGTTATTATATTCTGCGGCAATCACATGGGAATTACCCCATTATTTGACTTGTCTCATTGTAATGGCACGATAAGGAGTCGCAATTCACAACATTGCACTTGCCTCGGTTTACCTCAAACTCGGGTAATTAAACCGGCTAGCGCAATAAGGAGGCAGCGACGTGAGGGAGAGTGGTGTACGACGCAAAGGCAGCCGCCTAGAACTGTCAAAAATGTGCCCTTTGAGGCGGATTAGTACTAAAAAAAGGGAGTGGTTTCGCAATGCGTCACACAAACGAAAAGCCGTTACCGTATACATGACGCATTTTTGAAAGTAAGGCCTAACTAAATTTATTTTTTTTTCTCGAAGCACGTTAATCATTCCATATTCCGGTATTTTATTCAGGTTTGACTTTATTTCTGCATTATTTATACTGAGATGTCGGTACAACATATTGTACAGAAGATGTTCCATCGGGAGTTTCGTCCTTCATCGATTCTCGTGAGTGAGTGATGTAAGTTTTCTCCGCAATCATCAAAAACCTTGAATTTTGTTAACTCTTTGAATCGTACGAATTTAGAATGTAAAACTTGAGATTTGTACTGAATAGTTGCCGTTATTCAATTCATTAAAACGATTTTTTCTATATTAGAAACTTTTTGAATATAATTTAGGTTCTGATATGTAATTATACAATCATTCAGCTTGCGGTACGATTAAAATAGCCCATGGTGTTGTGACCTCCAGTCATGGTTGACGTAAAGATCGATAGTCGATACCGAACGAATAGTACCCAACCAACGGATTCATGGGTAAGATTTTCATTTTACACCAGAGTATAAAAAAGTTTTAGATGCCAGGATCGACAGAACCAACAAGCACTTCCGTCCGCTCTACGACGTCAAGGAAGTATCATACAACACCACCATTGATCGACGTATTGAGGTGTGACCCAGACCCGCACGTTAAGGTAAATTAAACTATTGAAAGTTGGTATGGTGATATCTACTCAGGTTAACTACTCTGTCGTCTTGAAACTTTCCACCAACAAGATCACCGTCAAGTTCGAGCCGGGAACTCGCCTTCATCACTTGAGGACGCGGGTAACTCAGAAACAGGATGAGGTGAGTTTTTTTGGTCGATCAGGAAATTGAAGTTTTCGTTTTTTTCATATTCATCTCCATTGAATTATTGAAAAATTTTCAGTAATCTACGCCTGCAAAAAGACTCGCAGCCACCGCGTTGAAGTGCGGAAGAAACCACGTTTGGCTTGACCCCAACGAGGGAAGTGAGATCTCTGGAGTCAACTCTCGCCAGAGCATCAGACGCCTCGTTACTGATGGACTTATCATCAGAAAGCCAGAAGCTGTCCACTCCCGCTTCCGTGCTCGTCGCCACTTGAGGACGTAACGTTGGTGGGTCGGAATCATCGGACGCCGTGAAGAGCTTCCAGGAGCCGCTGAGTCAAGAAGTACCGTGCAATTTGGATTGTTTTGCTTGAATAAATACTTTTTATGCAGAATTTTTTGTTCACGAATACAGATTACTCTCAATTAAGTATTAGATAATTTTCAAATAAGTAAGGGATATTTGTTAGGCACGTATTGGATAAGTATTAGATCTGTATTGGATTAGTTTTAGATGTGCATTGGATAATTATTAGATTTTTATTGGATTATTTTTAGATCTGCATTGAATAATTATTAGATCTTTATTGGGCCTGAATTGGATTTCAATTGGGCCTGAATCGGATTTCAATTGGGCCTGAATCAGATTTGAATTGGGCCTGAATCGGATTTGAATTGGGCCTGAATCGGATTTGAATTGGGCCTGAATCGGATTTGAATTGGGCCTGAATTGGATTTGAATTGGGCCTGAATCGGATTTCAATTGGGCCTGAATTGGATCTTTATTGGATAATTTTTTCATTTATCTAATATTTAATTTTTTTTTAATTTTTTTATTTTAGAGTAAGATATGTCAAAATACATTCATGTGATGTAAGAAAATTATTTTATGTTTTTTTCAATATTTTATTGAAGAGTGTTCCAACTAGGAGCTGGTTAACGTCGTCATACACTCTTCTGAAGTAGGAAGAGTGATTTACGAGTGAAGAAAAAATTATATTCTGAATTAGTCGAGATGCTGTCTTTGGTCCATTTGGTAGAAAAACTTGTAAAACAATAATTCAGTTCATTCAAATTAACTCAAAACAAATTTAAAGCTCAAAAATCGTTGTTCTCGAAAAAACACGATTTTGCCTCTTTTGGTGTCAGAACGAACTGATTTCATCAACTATCAAGACTAAATCAGTTCAGAACAATCCAGTTCAACCGAATCAATGATTTCCTCTTTGATATCTCGCTCTACTCTCAGGGAAAGCGTTCGGTGTCTGTATGGATTAAATCGGTGTCCGTATGGATTCGCTTGGTTATGAAAATATTACCGATTTGGACACCGATTGAAATCATACAGACACCGATTGAATCCATACAGACACCGACAAAACATACAGACACCGATTGAATCCATACAGACACCGATTGAATCCATGCAGACACCGTTTCAATCCATACAGACACCGTTTTCGCCCATACAGACACCGAATTTAATACGCACACTCTTTTCTACATATTAGTACTCTAATATATCAAAATACATATAACACAATCAAATAATAACTTTTATTGAAAATACATCATAAAACTGTGACTTTCTTCGTTTCCGACCATTCCAATTCGACCAAGCACTTGCAAGCATCCATCCCAGTACTCATTATCTTCTCTGGCTCGTTCATGGTTCTGCTCCATGTTCTGGACTGGTTGTTCCTCGAGCTTGAAGAACATCTTTTCCTGAAAATTAATCAATATATGACTGGTTACATTAGTGGGTACTAGTTGCAAGTCAAACGAGCGAACTTAAACTCAACTACACCAGTGCGCCGAAAGCTTAATCTACGTTGCAAAAAAATACGTACTCATGCGAAAAAATACGTACTCACTTCTACTTCCTCTGACTTCGGTTCGTTCCAACTTCAGTGGTATTGGCTTCAATTGAAAACTTTCCAGCTTCTCGCGGCTATGCTCCTGGTCGCAACTTGGCTCCAGTCTTGACCCGGGAGCCCGAGGTCGACTTTGTCGTTTTCCCGAATAGACCAGAGACGGGGTTGGTTTGGCCTAAAATTTGAAGGTGTAGTCAACGTATCGAGTCGATTCGAGTTACAATAGAAAATCAAGTTCGAAAAAGAATCCAACTTACATTTAATTTTCCTCCAATGCCATGTGTCATGTCCCAGCTCAGAAACTTTGAAGATGGTCGTCGGATGTATCCTTCGTCACGAATGATGCAAGAATATCTGAAACATGTTTCGTAATCGACGTCCAACGTATTCTCTGAGTGTTAGGATTCTTTTTTTATTTGTTCTCAGCACATGGTCTGATAAGCTCTCCGGAACTCCTAACTCTCAATCAGAAAATTACAACAAAAATTAAATAGAATTTCAGCTTGACAAATAAAACTCACGGTAACTTCCTCGTGTGAATCTCTAGTCTGAATGTCGTGAGCCGTTTTCATTGATACTGAGTCCCTGCTCACCATTGACCGAGATTGATACGGTCTTTCATTGAGACCGACCCTATAAGAATGAATACTTCAATTGTACTGAAATGAACATGATGCTGGATGTCGTTGCAAACGTATTAGATGCAAAATACGTGAAATATTCATCAAAGTACCTTCTGACAGGTATAATATTTTCAAAATTGAAGTTTATTCTATTTTGGGACTAAAAGTGTTCAGAAACAGGGTGAATTGCATTTTCGAACGAAAAAGATGACAGGAAATGTTTCTAAACGTGCAAAACAGTAACGATAAGCTACAATAAAGCTAAACAAGGCTACTTAGATGAGCAAATAGGAGAACGTAGGCCTAAAAAGGAAAATAAAAACACGTTTGAAGTAAAGTGCAAAGGAGCACACATACACTTGCCACGCCTATATAGGCACCGTTTTCAAAAACGGTGTCCGAATGGATCCATACAGACGCCGATTTCTTGCTGTTTGCAAACGGTGTCCGAATGGATTCATACAGACGCCGATTTCTTGCTGTTTGCAAACGGTGTCCGAATGGATTCATACAGATACCGTTTCAACCAATATGGATACCAGAATCCATACAGACACCGAACGATTTCGCAGAGACTCTAGAAACTAAATACCGTTGATATGAAGTTCATAGGTCGTTGATAGCAGTTTATGAAGTTCATAGGTCGTTGATAGCAATTCATGAAGTTCATAGGTCGTTGATAAAAATTTATGAAGTTCATAGGTCGTTGATAAAAATTTATGAAGTTCATAGGTCGTTGATAAAAATTCATGAAGTTCATAGGTCGTTGATAAAAATTTATGAAGTTCATGGGGCGTTGATAAAAATTTATGAAGTTCATAGGTCGTTGATAAAAGTTTATGAAGTTCATCGGCTGTTGATATGAAGTTCATCGGCTGTTGATATGAACTTCATAGGCTGTTGATATCAACAGCCTATGAACTTCATATCCGCAACACTTTTTACAAAGTGACAGCATTTTTCACAATAATAAAAAGTATTCTACGAGTCCTGAGGTGTTTGAGCAGTATCTTACGAACTTTCAATATGTCTGCATTTTTAATTCCCAAAGGAACTTGGCGAAATTTCAGTCAATTGTGGCCTGAAAAAATTTTGTGGTATGTTCGGACAGAGAGATTCAAAAAACGAAAAAATTCGATTAAAAATACTATTGTGGGAGAAGTTTCCCAATGAAACTATTCTAAAAATTCGGAAAAATACTCATTTATTTTACTCCGGAGGGACGAAAAGAACTGAAAAAATACGGTAACAAGAACTTTGAGTGCCATCATCTCTCGAGAAAGTAACTTCGATTTTGAATATTAGTCCATATATATAAAAAAAGCTCGGAAGGTCGTTTTAAATCAGATAGTAGTGATTAGATTGCACACGTCATCTTATTTTGCAAAAAATTTTATTCAGAAACAATTATCCACTATTTTCCAACACTGTTGTTCATTTTCTGTACCACATTCCTACCTTTCTCGCAGTTTTACAGCAAAAACAGTGGAAACGTGAAAAATTAAAAGTAAAAATGGCTACTCATGAGTTACAGTACCAGGTAGATCAAATGTTTTTATTTTCGTTTTCTCTTCTTGTTTGGGCAAATTGTAAATCCCACTCCCCCACTCACCCCACACCCCACTCCGAGAGTGGGGTGACTTTTTTTGGCACCCCACTCCGAGAGTGGGGTTGGTTTTTTTTCACCCCACTCTTTTTTCAAAAAGGAGTGGGGTTGATTTTTTTCACCCCACTCTTTTCTCTACTGTTGATTTACTGAACCATTTTTTTTCTCTTAAGACAAATCTGTACAAATTGAACTCATTCAAGTTTTTCGAATATCCAGCATCACTTTTTTCATTTTTTTCTGGCATTTAGCAAAACACGGACACCGCGGCAGACCACGGACGGCAGACCACCCCTTTTTTCTAGGCTTAGGTAAGGTTGGGACTCCAATTGTTATGGTTGATCTCAATCAGCACTATTTTCAGGCTTAGCTTATGTTCGAATAGGGGGTTCCAACCTTACCTAAGCTTAGAAAAAGAGGTGGTCTGCCGGTGTCCGTGGTCTGCGCGTGTCCGTGTTTTCCTAAATGCCTTTTTTAAATTTTCAAGTCATAGTTTTAGTGAGCAGCAACAGATACTCTTGAAGTTGAGCGAGGAACTCTGATTACTGATGTGAAGAAGAAAGTAAGTTTTCCTATCCCTGTTTTTCCGAAGTAAATCGAGTTTAAGTAAAATTTTTTCATGAAATGTGTATACGTTCTTTGAATCTTCATTAAAATGATGTTGTGTGTATTTATTCAGACACATGATATAAAACTGAAGGTTCTTCAATACTTTCCATCTCCTCATCAATTATCTTTCAGATTCAACTGATCCGGAGGGCGAGTCGACTTGATCATCAGAGAGAGGAGAACTTCAGTATGATCATCAGGACGACGAGCTGGTTCAGGTGGACTTCAGCACGACCACAAATTTCTCAGTTCAATTGAAAATAGTTCCAACATCGATACGACTTCGCTGTGAATCAATCAATATTCGAATTTGGTGTTCACTAGTTCCGTTGATTTCAGTTCCATAATGTTGCTTGTGATATTTTCACAATTCTATTACTTCATGTTTTGCTAGAATATTTCAATAAATATATATTACACTTTTTGAATTTCGCTCGCTCATTTTAGATAAGAGACATCAGGTAAGAAAAGTACAATCAGGTGAGTAAAACTCAAGACTTATTCTCAGATATTATGAGATAGTTACTGAAAATCGATTTTAGCAGAAGTGATAGAAATTGAGAATCCAATAACATTATCGACTGATTATTGTATTAATACAATATTTTTAACAATTCGAACTATTCTAAAATCTAAAAAAAAGAGAGAAAATTTTCATTACTCAGTTGAAATCAAAAAAAGTTTCAAGTAAAATTTTTCAGTAAATCAACAGAAGAGAAAAGCGTGGGGTAAAAAAAATCAACCCCACTCTGTTTTTAAAAAAAGAGTGGGGTGGAAAAAATCAACCCCACTCCTTTTTGAAAAAAGAGTGGGGTGCCAAAAAAAGTCACCCCACTCTCGGAGTGGGGTGTGGGGTGAGTGGGGGAGTGGGATTTACAATTTGCCTCTTGTTTGAGCTATTTCTTGCTGTTTTGTTCATTCCCTTTCTGTATTTCATTAGTTTGATAAAAGTGAAGATTATATAACATATTTTCGTGATAAACACTCACAGTAATGACCATCCCTAACTTGTTTAACTAACATTTCCGTGCGATTTCTTCAAAAATTATGTTCAGGTCTCTCGATCGAGGTTCCATCGATGGAACGCATACTCATTCTATTTATCACATCAATGTTAGTCAGATCATACTTAGTTGTCATGAAAACAGGTGAGTTAATCAGACTATATTTTTCGAAAGTTATTCTGATATCATTTTTCGGATTGATGTTGTTGTTCCTAATTCTCAGGTAATGAAAACACTTTTATGTCGCTACAGTAGCAAATTTGCAGGTTTCAATTCACCTTTCTAATTTTTTTCGATGAATGGCCAATTTCAACAACTTCTAGGTACCTGTATCGTTCTGGTAGATATATAATTAATTCATGTAGTGGCGAAGTGCCAAAGGTATTATGAACCTGTCACTTCGATAATGTAAAATTTTCAGTCATTCGAGATGATGTGGGCTTTCCAAAATATTTCTTTCATCGAGGCTACTATAATGAACCCTACGAAGATAAATTTTCATCCAGGACAATCGACGGGAACGGACAAGAAAACAAGGTTTGTTTTTATTAGGAAAAAAACGGCTGCGGCGCACTGGTCTATTTAGGTTCAGTTACGCCCGTTTTGGCTTGAAAGTGGTTTTTATCTCAAAACAGTCAAGTCGTGCAGTCACACAGTAAGAGCCTTCAGAAAAGACCACTAAACTAAAATGCCTTACGAACACCGATAATTTTAATTTTTAGCCAATTAAGTTGATGTGAAATTCATGATTTGGTGGTAGCAGGGAAGCTGCAATCAACAAGCCTAAGACGAGGAAGTTGCACCCTGGAAAAATGGCGGCAAGGAACAAGGAGACAAAGTATGTTTTAACGATTAACTCTAAAAATTAATCTACAATAAGTATGATTTGATTCTGTTCATTCCTTAAACCTTGTGTGCAGAATGGAAACTAACTTATTTAGGTTTAATAACGCTCGATTTAACTCAGGGGTGGTACTTTATATTACATACCATGGGTTCGGATATTAATTCAAAATCCAAAAACTTAAAGAAATGTTGAACCTCATAATTTACTATTAGACACCGCGAAATTTGTATGGTTCAGACTGGTTTTTGATGTTCGAAGCTTTTCTATTCAGTATCGCAGCGCGGCGCGAAAGCTAACTTATTGAAAATGGTAAACCCTGATTTGCAGTAACTTCAACGTTCAGTAGATTAGAAACTCAACGTGTGATAGAGAATGTGGAGATCGAAGTAACTTTTACCGGAAAAATAGTCTCGTGAGCGCTACCTTTTAGGGCGTCGGGGAAATTTCTTGGTGTGCAATCTGTATTCCAATGAGGTTGAGTTCGCGGGGAACGAGCGGTTTCAAATCCGGACCCCTGGTATACAATATCGAGTACCGGTTTCTAGCTGCGACGCACTTTTCTCAATTTCTCTCGTTATCAGTTGATTGGCACTAGTGCATGTAGGCTTAGGATTG
>OZ022253.1:2821793-2846793 GCA_963978915.1 Caenorhabditis parvicauda
CACGATATTATATTCTCACAAAAATAGTTTCAATGAAAATGGCTTGGTCGAAAAATAGAGCAAATTAAAGGATTTTCCCATCTTTATTTTTACTGTTTTCAAATTTTGAGAAGCTTCGGGAAAAAAACAAAATTGCACCAATCTATAGCTCAAAAAATGACTTGAATCAGAGAAAAATACAAAAAATGAGTGAATCAAAATTACTAGAACACTTTGTTATACTTTTTCTGAAATTGTTCAGTGACAAGAGTCAAAAAAGTGAATGAACAAACAAGAAAGAGTGCGAAATTAATTGAATACGTTGCTATCTTCTTTCTTTTTTCACCCCATGTCAAGAACACTAATTTGGTCGGGACAGAGGGAGGGAAACATGCCGTTAAGAGTAATTAAACTCACTTAATTATGACTTTGAACTAGAGTTTCAATCATTATTACTTGAGAAGAGTAGTGTAGGTCAATGTTTTTAGGTCTTGACTTGGGAAATTTATGAATCATTCAGCTCTAAAGGCATTTGGTAAAATGCGCCCCGTTTATTCAAACGTTAACAACTTTGCTCAGAACAAAAAAATGGTATAAAATTGAATGGTATAAAATTTTTAAAAAAATATGAAAAAAAATGGTATAAAATTTAGAGAAGCAGTGGAGAACGAATCAATTGAGAATTGCACCGATCACACCAAACTTCACGACTGATTTTCAGGATTCCACGGATAATCATATTGACGTCCAGAAAAACAAGAGAGACTCCAAGGGTGAAAAATAAAATGCACCAGAAACACCACATCTCACGACAGTACGGAATTTTTTGAATTTTTCAATTGATCTACTTAAGATTCAGGGAGAAAAGTGAGACCTCCCGTGAGGAAAGTGGAATTTTGATCTGATCTCAAGATAGGGAAGAATTTTAGAGATAATGAATTTAGCACAGATGTTTTTGATTTTGAAATTATACAGAACAGACTTGATTTCATAAGAATACCGATTTTTTTTAGATTCAGAAAAAACAGTCAAAACAGAGAGAAAAACATAACTTGCAGAGTGAAAAGTTAAAAAAATAGTAAATGGTAACCCATGAGAAAAGTTCGATTACACAGAAAACACTTGATCTTACGACAATCGGATGAAACCGCTACTTGGCGAGATCGATGGTCAAAGAGAAAAATATTCAAGACTAAATTGGTAGTTCCAACTTCAATTGAATGTGAGGGTGGTAAGCTGAAGAATGAAACGTGGCAATTATCTGGGAGAGGGAGGGAGAGAGAGAGAGAGAGAGAGAGAGAGAGAGAGAGAGAGAGAGAGAGAGAGAGAGAGAGAGAGAGAGAGAGGAGTGGTTATTTAGAACGTTTGGGACGGAGGAAGACGCAAAAATCAACACCAAAACATGTACACTGAAAACTGCCGAAGAAGGAGTAGGAAGATATGGCGAGGAAGTGCGCAGAAACAAGAGACGCTGCTTACGTCTCCCCAGGCTCTCATCGATTTTGGTGTCAAAGAGAGAGAGAGAAAGAGAGAGAAAGAGCAATGGCCGATTCTGGACGACTCGTCTTGCTGTTAAGATGGACACCAGACCCCAATTTGTGTAACGTTTCTGCATTGGCACGTGGCCAAATTTTCTAGGACTAATCCGAGTCCACATAGCTTCCTCTACCTGTAAAAAAGTCTGACCTTCGTAAATCGGTTACTTAGTACCGTAGAAGTTTCGCCTTGAAATACAAGAATGATTAAGTAATGCGCCTTTAATTTCAATGGACTGAACGTAAGAATAATAATTTAAATCCACAAAGATCTAACTGTTCGTTGTGAGAGTCCCGACTCCCACCGTACTCATTTTACAAAAATGCGACTGGCGCGCGTTTGAAATCGGTCAGACTTTTTGCTAGTCAGCATCACAACAGAAAGATCGGACGTTTTTGACTTCTGGATCGTCATCAGTTATGAGAAAATGATGATTTTTCCATTCTTCATCAGTTTTCTAGATGGGACAAGAATGTTCATTTTGTAACGTTTCTGAATCGAACTTGACTTGTGGCCAAATTTTTGAGAGTAACCCGAGCCAACCTCACAAAAAACTTTGTTCTTAACCGATTTCACAGAGTGAGAGTGACGATTTTCTACAAAAAACTGACTTTTTGACTCCCAAAGTCAGCATCACAAAGATCGGTCAAGAGGATGGATCCGTTTTGGGTCTGACACCATTCCTCCATCATGTTTCGCAACGTTCTCAAACGATGACTCAACGTGGGAACGGAAATTACATTTGATTCTTCACTTGGCTAGGAGCCAATCAGGGGCGTCAAAGCTCCGCCCACTTCTGGAAAAATCATACAGTAAAGGAATATTTTGCATTTGTCACGTATGGAGGGCAGATTAGAAGTGATCTATCATGCAAGAGAGACCCCACAAGATGAGTTTGTCATTACAGGCTTCATATAAGGTGTGACAAATGTTTTTTTTTTTTCAAAATTATGAAACGTATCTCAAAAAGGAATTAGAAGTCGTAGGTTTACTACTAAAAAATGAAACTGGAAAGAGATGGTTCCGCTCGAAACCCTTACATACAGTGCATGCGAGAAATAAAGCAACGGCTATGATGAATTTCAAATTGTTTAGCAAAAGTGATTTAAGATGTGATTTTCTCTTCATCTGGAAAGTTAAAGACATGACGTCACCGCATGTTGCACCTCATTAAATGTTTCACTGATGTATCTGGTATAAATATGAAGAGTAAAAACTGATCAAAGAAAAATATTTTGTAAGAATATTCAAGAGAGAATTTTAGGCAGAAATCTAGTAGAGCTTGTGTGTGCGTACAAAACTCGATTACTGACAAAAAAAAGAGGGAGAGATAGAGAAAGTAGAGAGCCAGAGAGAGTGGGTTAGAGAGAGAGAGAGAGAGAGAGAGAGAGAGAGAGAGAGAGAGAGAGAGAGAGAGAGAGAGAGAGAGAGAGAGAGAGAGAGAGAGAGAGAGAGAGAGAGAGTGAGAGAGAGAGTGATAGGAGAGAGAGAGAGAGAGAGAGAGAGAGAGAGAGAGAGAGAGAGAAGAGAGAGAGAGAGAGAGAGAGAGAGAAAGAGAGAGAGAGAGAGAGAGAGAGAGAGAGAGAGAGAGAGATAGAGAGAGAGAGAGAGAGTTGTAAGGTAGTGATGCGCACAAAAACATAAACAACGGCGTTTTTCAGATGTATTTCAAGAAGCTGAGAGAGCTGATGCGAGCTGATGAAGTTTCTGTGAGCAGGATGCTTTGTTTCTTTCTTCCCGGTCCCATGAGACGAGCGGTCAAATCGTCGAAAGAGAGGGCAAAACTCACATTCTTCGTGGAAAAATTATCATGAGAGTGTTCGCCGTTTTTTGATGCGTTTTTCACACAGTTTTTGATGGAGTTATTGAGGATAGTTGGAACTAGATGATTTATCAATTGATTTTTAATAAAATTTCCAAGTGCTTTTCTATTTTATTTATGATCCTGAAAAGTTAAAAAAATATTGATCAATTTTAAAAAACCAGTTTCTTGAAAGTTTTTTCAATATTTTTAAATCCACTTTTTTCATTTTCTAACAAATTTTTTTAGTTTTTTTTTAGCATAGCTGTGAAATTCAACTATACCTGCAAAAATTAGGTACTGATCAATTTTTGTAATCTTATGAAATTATTTGATTTTGTACCTAATTAGTGCTCCAAGCCTCACCTGAGCCTAAAATTTGAGGTGTCGACAACGATCAATGAAAACAAATTAATGATTCAGTCTACTTTTTCGTATTAAATTTTCATTTGATCAACTCGGAATCGACAAATACGAATACTGGATAGACGGACAAATAGGAAAAAAGAAGAAATATAAGACAGAAGGTTAGACGATATAAATAATTGAGGCTATCGAATACTATGTTATGTTAATTGGATAACCCTTTGCTTACGCATGCTTTTCCATGGGTCCTAGAGAAGGTGAAATTCGGCAAAAAGAAAATTCTACGAAACGGAAGTCGAAAAAGAAGAAAGGTCAAAAAACCGAGAGGGATTTCATTTTTTCAGGTTTCGACAAAATTAATCACGCGAGAAAAAAAATTTTCAAAGAGAAATCTAACGTGAGGCACATAGCTTTCTCTACCTGTAAAAAAGTCTGACCTCCGTAAATCGGGTACTTAGTACCGTAGCAGTTTCGCCTTGAAATACAAGAACGATTTAAATGATGACTCTAGAAACTAAAAACCGCTGATATGAAGTTCATAGGTCGTTGATATCTACAGCACATTAACGTCATAGGCCGTAGATATCAGCAGCCGATGAAGTTCATATCAACAGCCGATGAACTTCATAAATTTTCATCAACGACCTATGAACTTCATATCAACAGCAGATGAACTTCATATCAACAGCCGATGAACTTCATATCAACAGCCGATGAACTTCATAGAGATTCTATCAACAGCACATTTTTAAGTGAAAAAATATTATTAAACAAAGTGACCTCCCTTCATTGGGAGATGGTCACCGGAGACACCACCGTAGGCCGTGACAAAAATCTTAGGATCTACATCCTGTTCGATAGATCAGACTTCGAACTTGCTTGATGAAATGCATGATCTTTATGTATGTTATCGTGCGCCGACCTTCTGCGGGTTTCGCCTAACTAACGTGTTTAGCGACTTCTGTGAGGTGTATGTAGTTTTTAACAACATTACTGGGGTTTTCCACCATTCTCTTTCACATGGAACAACTCAAATGACACAAAAAGTGATTACAAACGGAGAAAATTTGATATATAAAATTAATCGACCATTATTCAACAAAAAAGCGATGTGCCTACTTGTAAGGTGGTTAAATATAATTAATTGAGCGACAAACACTTCTATTTCTTTACACAATGGAAAAACCTAGAAGAAATATTTTCGAGACTCATGAACCTGGACTTTCATCGAAAAAAATTTTTTTAGAGTTTTTCGATGACAAGCGGCACTTAAAAACATAAGAAACGTATAAAAATATCCGTATTCCGATTAGATAGTGAATCTATCATCACATGAAGTACCACCTTCAGTGTTTATCAATGTCTGTTACTTCAAACGATGAATTCGTTGTAATCGAAAACCATGTTAGTATTGACAGCAAATCAACAGCACATGAACTTCATATCTACAGCACATGAACTTCATAATCTGCTATCAACGGCTTATGAACTTCATATCAACAGCCGATGAAGTTCATATCAACAGCCGATGAAGTTCATATCAACAGCCGATGAAGTTCCTATTAACAGCCGATGAACTTCATAAATTTTTATCAACGACCTATGAACTTCATAAATTTTCATCAACGGCCTATGAACTTCATAAATTTATATCAACGACCTATGAACTTCATAAGTTTATATCAACGACCTATGAACTTCATAAACTACTATCAACGACCTATGAACTTCATAAACTGCTATCAACGACCTATGAACTTCATATCAACGGTATTTAGTTTCTAGAGGAGCCTTTAATTTCAGAATGGACTGAAAATGAAGAATAATTTAAATCCACAAAGATCTAACTGTTCGTTGTGAGAACCCCGACCCTACCGTACTCATTTTACAAAAACGCGAATGACGCGCGTTTGAAAGCGGTCAGACTTTTCGCTAGATACGTGCGAGAGGGATTTCATTTTTTCAGATTTCGACAAAATTGATCACGCGAGAACAAAAATGTTTAAAAAGAAATCGAATGTAAGTCAATAGTAGTGTTAAAAAATTTGAAGAAAACAAATTCAAAGAAAAAGGATAAAGACTCCTGCTCTCGCGCATAATGGGAAACATTAAAAGGCAACGTTTTGACAGAAAAATGAAGAATGTCAAAATGTCCAAGGTTACGTCATGTTGAAGATTCAATTTCCGGCTGTCCGAAGGCTGTTAGAGCCTTCTTAGACCAAATTATTATTTTTTTTTCTGGTTGCAGTGAACAAACAAGGAGTTTTGGTTTAGGAAGGAAATCAAAATATAAGAGAGATTGAGAGAAAAAAGAGAGAGAAGAGAGAGAGAGAGAGAGAGAGAGAGAGAGAGAGAAAGAGAGAGAGAGAGAGAGAGAGAGAGAGAGAGAGAGAGAGAGAGAGAGAGAGAGAGAGAGAGAGAGAGAGAGGGAGATAGGGAACTTTGAAGAACGGTCTATAATTATTTTTTCATGTTTCGTCATAAATTTTTTATAAATGTCAAACATTTGTCTGGTCCAGAAACTTTTGAAAAAAAAGAAGAAAATTAGAAAAGAGAGAAAGTGTGAGACGTGTTGCGCGGGAGCAATGAATATTCAATTTACGTTGCCCCCACTCAGTATTTTTCATACCTTTTGTCCTTTCTTTCCGGGAGAGAGTAAAGAGACTTTCGGGAAAATTCAGAATGGTCGACACCAGAGTTGCACGGAAGTGAAGTTTTTCAAAACGGAAGTCGGAAGTAGAAATTTTTCACGGACATGCAAAAAAGTCGATTGAAAGTTTAAAAAATTGACCTTCACCGTTATTCACACCCAGAGTTGAACCCTTGATGAAATTTTCATGTAGGAAATTTTTGCGCCTTTTTTTTGTGTCCAGCTAGATATTTCAATTTCAAAAATGATTTCTCAAAACATTGATCCGTTTTGACCTCACGCACTACACAAATGGAGTTAACAGCGAAATCGTTAACGGCAGAATACATGGAATAAATTATTAAAAATACCAATAGGCGGCTGCAAAGCGGTCATCCGGAGCGAAAATTTAAATCTATTGATTGGGATCGAATGATTCGCGCCTTTTTTGAAACGCCACCTCCACTCGATTTTTTTGATCTTGGCACTCCGTGTAGGGTTTGACTATGGATGTGAATTACGGTGAAGGTCGATTTTTGACTGAGTAGTGACGATTTCATTGTCCTTCTCCGTCAATTTTAACGAGATTTACCTCTTGAAAAAATTTTTTGTGACGGAAGTCGGAAGTTTTTCTTCGGCGTTTGGCGAGTGTATCCAACAGAGTTGCTAAGATTTGACCTACTCAGAGAAGGCACCTCAACAGGAAATGACCTTCAGCGTAATTCGGATCCAGAGTTGAGACCTAGCCAGATGTGTTAAGCAGGTCGAGGGATGAAGTTTTCATGTAGAAAATTTTTGCACGTTTTTTGTTACAAGCGAGATATTTTAATTTAAAAATTTTAAAATCCAAAAATGAGTGACCTCTCGCACGACACAATTAGATCCAACAGGAAAAACAACTAGCGGGGTGGTGGAGTGGTCAAAGGTTCTGCGTTCGAACCGAGAGGTCTAGGGTTCTATTCCATCCGCTGACGACTTTTTGGTCATTTTTTTGCACAATGACAAAAATGTGCCCAAATTGTGTGGAATTACTCTTTTGCATGTATTTAAACCCTTCTACTCATGTTAATACTCTTCGAAGTTGCCAAAAGTCTATAGCCGATCTCATCTATCGCCTCCTCCATTATGAAGATAGTGAAATGATCGTTACAACTTTGATATCCATCAAAAACAAGGTTTTTGAGTTCGAGATGCATTTCTAATTGTGAAATGAACGGCAACCGTTCAAACCGGAACTATCCTCTGGAATTTCTCAAGTCGTGAGCCAAAAGCATCTCGACAAGTGACTGGATGAGGGTCTCTAATCACAAACCTTGATAACATCTTCATGGATATGAACTCATGACCGTCCAGATTACACCAAACAACAACCACAAACATCAATTTTAATAATATCAATGAATAACTTCATAAGATGAATTGGTTGAATTCAACTTCTTCATGTTTGCATACTCATCCAGCCACTTGTCGAGATGCTTCTGGCTCACGACTCGAGAAATTCCAGAGGATAGTTCCGGTTTGAACGGTTACCGTTCAGTTCACAAATAGAAATGCATCTCGAACTCGAAAATCTTGTTTTTGATGAATATCAAAGTTGTAACAACCATTTCACTAGCTTCATAATGGAGGAGGTGATAGATGAGATCGGCTATAGACTTTTGGCAACTTCGAAGAGTATTAACATGAATAGAAGGGTTTAAATACATGCAAAAGAGTAATTCCACACAATTTGGGCACATTTTTGTAATTGTGCAAAAAAATGACCAAAAAGTCGTCAGCGGATGGAATAGAACCCTAGACTAGACATGGGAATTTCGCCACGCCGGCGATGGAGTGGCGATGGCTATAAAGCCAGCACAGCCAAAATTTTGGCTATGAGTGGCTACGCTTGATAGCCGTCGCCACACCATAGCCAAAAGCATCGCCGGCTACGAGTGGCGATGAAATGGCGACGGTAAAGGTAATTTCCTTGACTGATAAAATTTTCATGTTTTTGATTACTATCATTGGTGATATTGTTATCACCTCGACATAATTTTGAAAATGATACATTGTAGAATCTGATACCCGATTCCGACGACGTCGTCGGTGACATCGTTGGTGACATCGTCGACGAAGTCGTCGAAAAAATTTTTTTTCCGAAAAAATCAAATGTTAACAGGATTCATTATGGAATCTGATAACCGATTCCGACGACGTCGTCGGTGACATCGTCGATGACATCGTCGACAACGTTGTCGAAAAAAATTTTTTTCCAAAAAAATCAAATGTTGTCAGGATTCATTATGGAATCTGATACCCGATTCCGACGACGTCGTCGGTGACATCGTCGATGACGTCGTCGACAACGTCGTCGAAAAATTTTTTTTTGAAAATTGAAAACTTTTTTCTGAATTAATTTTAGAATCTGACATCCGAATCTGACGTTGTCGCCAACGAGATCAATGGTGACATCGTCGACGATGACAAATATCAGATTCCATACTGAATCCTGACAACATTTGACTTTTTCGAAAAAAATTTTTTTTCGACGACGTCGTCGACGATGTCACCAACATTGTCGTTGGCGACGACGTCAGAATCGAATGTCAGATTCTGAATTGAAATAAGAAAAAGTTTTCAATTTTCGAAAAAAAAAATTTTTTTCGACGACGTCGTCGACGATGTCACCAACGATGTCGTTGGCGACGACGTCAGAATCGAATGTCAGATTCTGAATTGATATAAGAGAAAGTTTTCAATTTTCGAAAAAAAATTTTTTTTCGACGACGTCGTCGACGATGTCACCAACGATGTCGTTGGAGACGACGTCAGAATCGAATGTCAGATTCTGAATTGAAATAAGAAAAAGTTTTCAATTTTCGAAAAAAAAATTTTTTTCGACGACGTCGTCGACGATGTCACCAACGATGTCGTTGGCGACGACGTCAGAATCGAATGTCAGATTCTAAAATTGATTCAGAAAAAAGTTTTCAATTTTCAAAAAAAAATTTTTTTCGACGACGTCATCGACGATGTCACCGACGACGTCGTCGGAATCGGGTATCAGATTCTACAATGTATCATTCTCAAAATTATGTCGAGGTGATAACAATATCACCAATGATAGTAATCAAAAACATGAAAATTTTATCAGTCAAGGAAATTACCATTACCGTCGCCATTTCATCGCCACTCGTAGCCGGCGATGCTTTTGGCTATGGTGTGGCGACGGCTATCAAGCGTAGCCACTCATAGCCAAAATTTTGGCTGTGACTGGCTACGCTTGATAGCCATCGCCAGCCAATCGCCGGCGATTTTCCCATGCCTACCCTAGACCTCTCGGTTCGAACGCAGAACCTTTGACCACTCCACCACCCCGCTAGTTGTTTTTCCTGTTGGATCTAATTGTGTCGTGCGAGAGGTCACTCATTTTTGGATTTTAAAATTTTTAAATTAAAATATCTCGCTTGTAACAAAAAACGTGCAAAAATTTTCTACATGAAAACTTCATCCCTCCACCTGCTTAACACATCTGGCTAGGTCTCAACTCTGGATCCGAATTACGCTGAAGGTCATTTCCTGTTCAGATTGGATCCAACCACATGTAGTTTGGGAAAAACTGGAATCCAATCTGATTTTTTCTGGATCCAATCAGAGTTTACTTTTCTGATTACTTTTTAATGCTCCAGATGTACTCGAAACTTGAGTTAACAGATAGATCTTGAACAAAAGTAATATGGAATGAAGCATCATGGTGTGTCATCATGGTTATAGGCCCATTTTCCATCAAATAAAAAACTTCTAAATGGATCCAATCTGACAGAACTGGATCCAATCTGATAAAATCCTTCAAATAACTACAAATCCCCGGAGAATTATTTTCTCGCCGAACCCAAATAACACGATGAATCTTCGGTCAGCAAGAGTATTTTGAAATATATTTCATTCCGATTGGAAACACAACTCTGGATCCAATCTGATTTTTTCTGGATCCAATCAAAGTTGACTTCTCTGAGTAACCGGAGCAGCTCTTAAAACAGGTTCCTCCTCTGAGTTTTATGCTCTCAATGGTTATTTCCTGGTTGCAACTGAAGTGTTCGAAATGAAATGATTCTGTATGACAAAATGTTTTTTAACTCGTTAAAAAATGTTTTTTGTAAAACTCTATTTTTTCTCTGGTTAATACCGTATATTTATCTGGGCTAGATCAAAACAGCAAGTGACTAAACAAAATAAGACTCCAGAGAGGATTGAATTTGAGCAACTGTGAAGATAAAATATGCTCTCAAAATATGTTCAAAGACCATTCGAATCTGATGAAAAATGTGTTTTTGATACTTTGTCTCACATAACTCATCTTTTATGAGAGTTGTGCAAAAATTTCGATTCCGTTTTTATTGGTTTCAATGAATTTTTACAGAGAGAGAGAGAGAGAGAGAGAGAGAGAGAGAGAGAGAGAGAGAGAGAGAGAGAGAGAGAGAGAGAGAGAGATCGGAGTAAGTTTCTAGAGAAGCCAAAAAGCAAAGTGAGGTGTCGTTTGAAGTCTCCGAGCCCGACAAATCAAATTTTCATTGATTCGACCTTGTTTCATTTCCTTGTTTGATACTTTTCTTCCTTGTCGGAAAACTATGAAATTTCGATAATTTTGCATAAAAAGAGAAGAATGTATTCTTGAGTGATTCATGATGAAATACTGTCTGCAAAGTTTTGGGTGAACCGGCATTGGACCGTAAGTGGGCGACAGTTGGACTGGACTGACATAAGAATGGACGATAGAAGGACTAGTCCGGCAGCGGGTCGTATTCAGACAGGAAGTCACAGATGTCCACTCCGTTTACAGTCCAATAGCTGTCCATCAAAAGTGTTGGAGGAAGGAAACCGAGCATTTCTCACGGAAGAAACATATAATCACATGTTGATTCTTTCTGGATAAAGACGGTAGTACTGCATGTGGGTTTTAGTTTTGATAATCTCACAGATTGAAGGGTGAACTTTGTCGGAGAAGGAGAGCTGGGAGATCGCTGATGGAATGGAGCGACAACATAGTCGAAGCGACAGACGAATTCCTTCATACCCGACGCATGACTGGTCAGAGAAGAATGGGAGACAGTCGTCCCGGACATCTGTTGTCCATTTACGGTCCGATGCCGGTCCAAAAACAATCCGATGCCGATCCGGTCCATCTGTCGCCCGATCCATTTGTCGCCCACTCATAGTCGCCCTGTCCAATCCATTCATCGTTCAATATCAGTTTGATATCAGTTCGAATATAGTCCAAAGTTGGAATTGACACGTGCGAAGACATATCACATACTCGATTTAAAATCCTTCATACTTGGAAGAAAAATAACGACCTTAACAGTTGTCTAGCGCTAGATAGGTCACTGCAGCCGCGCTCTTACATACTTATCGCGGGTTTCGCAGTTCGGTCCATCCATCCATCAGTCCAATGCCAGTCCATTCGCAGTCCATAAAAAACCAATGCGTCATCCCAGCTTTGCTCTACGCAACAGAAACCTGGCAACTGCTTCAGCCAGAGATCGGAAGACTACAACGCAAGATGAACAAGATATGTGAAGATGCAGACGTCGACTCTGATGATTTTGTTATTCTGAAGCGTATCACGGAACGGAAGCTAGCGTGGGCAGGTCACGTTGCTCGACAACCGCCTACCCGATGGTCAAGAAAAGTCACTGAGTGGACACCCTTGGGTCAGAAAAGGAAAGCAGACCTCCTCTGAGATGGAGCGACGGCATCGTCAAAGCGAGAGACGATTTTCTTCACATCCGTTCCATGTCTGGTCAGAGAAGACGTGCTGGTACTCTGGCGAGAAAGACTCCGTGGTCTACGTTGGCAAAGGACCGTTCAACCTGGAAGTTTCTGATCCACGCCGTCACATAACAACGCGAACAATGGATCTCTGAGGTATCTGAAGTAAGTATCATACTTGGAAGTCCAGAAAAGTGAAGAACTAAAAAGTTGGACTTTCGCTAGATAGGTCATTGCAGCCACGCGGTGACTTGTCGCGGGTTTCGCCGTTCGGTCCATCCGTCGTCCAGTCCATTCGCAGTCAATCTGTCGCCCAGTCCAACTGTCGCCCATTCACGGTCCGATGCCGCTCCACCCAAAGTTTTGAAGTAAGTATAATTTCTTAAAACAGTTTCAGCCTCGGACAATCAAACCAAGCAAAAAATTTAAAAAACTTTATTCGAAAAAACACAAATTCTGTTAGTTTCTAACCGGATTGAGACGTTTTTTTTTTACAGAAACATGTTTTTTACATGGAACGAGCGGTGATTGAGTGTTTGAAAGCTCTTTTTCAGAGAAACACTAAGGACATCGGGGTGTTAGAAGAATTTGGAGAGAAAATTTGAAAAAACTGACTGAAATCGAGTAAAAAAACTGGATAAAGTGTCATTTTCACTTATCAAATTTCGTCTCTTTCTCAAAATTCTCCCTCAAATTTCTTTAATCTGAGCGATTTCTTTTCTTTTTATAATACAAATAAAGGTGGGCCTAAACAAAGCTATATTTGGTTAGCGCTATTTTGTGACTAGTTCGCAAGGGCAAAGAAAAAAACGGGAAAGTCGGAAATATTACAAACAAATCTGGAGAGCTATATATACAGTTGATTCAGTTTTTCTTCGCCGGTGGTCTTCCGTGACCGATTGGTGCCACTTTCGTAACGTTTTGGGCTTTTACCAGGCCGAGGATAACGGCCTTTTCGACTGGGAGCTGTAAAATGATTATGAGAGAGGGAGGAAGATAGAGAGAAAGTGAGAGAGAGAGAGAGAGAGAGAGAGAGAGAGAGAGAGAGAGAGAGAGAGAGAGAGAGAGAGATAGCGAGAGAGAGAGAGAGAGAGAGAGAGAGAGAGAGAGAGAGAGAGAGAGAGACGAAGAGAAAGACACAAAGAGAGAGAGAGACAAAGAGACAAAGAGAGAGAGACAAAGAGAGGGAGACAAAGAGATAACCACAAAGCACATTTTGATGTGATATAACGGATGCAATAAAAACCCTTGTCAGTGAAGTTTATGTTGCTCACATGCTTAGTTTCATGTTTCTTGAAGTGGTACTCATTTTTTCCATTCTCTTCTTATTTGTAAGTTTAGGACATTGGAATTGAAAAGTTGGGGAAAAAACAAAAAAGAGAGAGAGAGGGAGAGACTGAGAGAGACTGATAGAGACTGAGAAAGACTGGTAGAGACTGAGAGAGAGAGAGAGAGAGAGAGAGAGAGAGAGAGAGAGAGAGAGAGAAGAGAGAGAGAGAGAGAGAGAGAGAGAGAGAGAGAGAGAGAGAGAGAGAGAGAAAGAGAAAGAGAGAGAGAAAAGAGAGAGAGAGAGAGAGAGAGAGAGAGAGAGAGAGAGAGAGAGAGAGAGAGAGAGAGAGAGAGAGAGAGAAAGAGATTCATACCTGTTTATGAGGAAATACAGGAACATGACACTTGATACACGACTGTGCCTCGTTTGCAACACTGTTTTGACTCGTCCATTTACGCTTGCAAATTTGGCACTGAAAAAAAATTTTTTTCTGAAGAAAAATCCAAATTTTCATGATTGTCTTCGAAATCCTGTTGATTTCTCCCAAATTCCTCATGAAAACCAAAAAAAGTTGAGTTTTTCTAACTCTAGAAACTGTCCATTTTTATCTGAATTTCTCCTGAAGCTCAGAAAACTTTCGACTCCAGTTTTTTTGTCTATTTTTATTCAATTTTTTGAAGCAAGCCTATCGCAATTGTTAATTTTCTTCCTATTTTTGGATGAAAATCACCAAACTATTGACGTTGGTCTGTTTTTTTAATCAAAAATCTTCTCATTTTCAAAGTTTATTCAATTTCTCAAAGCAAACTCTTTCGAACAGCTCATTTTGCATCAAAAAGAAATCACAACTTACTTTCGTTCAATTTTGATCTTTCTTAAATTCTATTTTTTCTAACTTTTCCAGAAAACCATAGAAACGGATCATTTTGAATCCCTGCGCGAATGAATCATCTTGGGAACTTCCAATTTTATTTCATTTTCAGAGTAAAATAGAAGAATAACTCACCGTGAACTCTCCATAGCATTTCTTCCTACCCTGATATGGTGTCAGCTCGTCATAAGGGGTGTTGAATCTTTTCGGACAATCAGATATGTAATGTTCTCCAGTCTCGTAGCAAATGTGACATTGGTATCTTGCTGGTGGGGACTGAAAATTTTTCGTTAGGGACACCATTTGGACACCAAAAAGGCACAGTCTTACCTCCAACGGAGCACCACACAATTCTCATTCCTAAGTTTTGCTGTGCGATACGATATCATCATATTATTAATTGACAAATTCTCCGCCCACTTTGCCCCGCCCCCTTTTTCGTGAGGCAAATTTTTGGGTGAAGCTTTTCATTTCGAAAGTGCACATTTACCACTGTAGAGAGAGAGAGAGAGAGAGTGGGATGAGGATCCTCACGTCAGAATTTTCATTTTCACGTGATCCATCTTTTTTCGCCTAGAGCAGCTTGAATCAAGGAAGGGGCTGTGCTAAATGACTAGGAGTTAACGGGATTCAAACTCGCATGAAGAGAATACAAATCTGACGTTTTAACCATTCGGTCACCGCTGCACGTTTGTTGCGAGCGCTTTTCGCGTGACCACTGGAGGCCCTCGCAGGTTGTAGCATTAGTTCTAGCCAAACTCGCATTAGTTCTAGCCAAACTTGCATTAGTGTTCGCCGTGTTTGAAGAGAGAGGAAGAGAGAGAGAGAGAGAGAGAGAGAGAGAGAGAGAGAGAGAGAGAGAGAGAGAGAGAGAGAGAGAGAAAGTGAGAGAGAGAGAGAGAGAGAGAGAGAGAGAGAGAGAGAGAGAGAGAGAGAGAGAAGAGAGAGAGAGAGAGAGAGAGAGAGAGAGAGAGAGAGAGAGAGAGAGAGAGAGAGAGAAATAGCAAGGACCATGCTTCTTCTAAAAACCACTTTTTTCAATAAGAAGTCTGAATATTGTAATGAAAAAGGGAGAGAGGGGATCCGAGCGTAGCGAGGACTTTCTGCTTGTTCAAAATGAATGTATAAGAGACTTCAAAAAATGGGAATGACACAATTTTGGCACCGACTGGGCACTATTCTGCATGCTCTACTAACTTTCGCACTTTTTTCAAAAATACAATTTCATTTTCAATTGTTTCAGTCGACCACCATTAGGCCACAATTCGAGCACCATTTTGACACCATTTCGGAACAACTATGAGAACAACCCCATTGGATGTAAACAATGATTATCTCACCTTTTTCGGAGTCGACAACAATTGGGCAAATCCTTCAATTTCATCCCTTGAAAATCCATCTTCGACTGCTGCTGGAATAGGCTGGGCGTCTTTTATTCTGAAGAGGATATTATGTGTATACGGTACTTGGTGTGGTACTTACAGTACCGTCCATAAAGATGCGAACGCTACCTTTTTTTGGCATATATCGACCTGGGTCTTTATGTTGGGCAGTGATTTCCTATGGTTTTCATATTAATTACCAATACAAAAAATGTTTTCTCCAACATCTCTGGAAGTTACAGACCAATCCGAAACTCCCAGGTTGATATATGCCAAAAAAAATCTTAGCGTTCGTATCTTTATGGACGGTACTGATGAGGTATGCGATAGGGCCAGGGTATATGGTGCTTTTCTATGTATACGGTATTGGATATGTATACGGTATTCAGAAGATATACGATAGGTCTGGGTGTACGGTACCTTTCTATGTATACGGTACTGATGAGGCATGCCATAGGGTCGGGGTATATGGTGCCTTTCGATGTATACGGTATTGGATATGTATACGGTATTCATAAGATATACGATAGGTCAGGGTGTACGGTACCTTTCTATGTATACGGTACTGATGAGGCATGCCATAGGGTCGGTGTGTACGGTAACTTTTTTTCTTTGCCTTTTTCCCAAAACTAGTCATTTCCGGTTTTCATATTGGATGTGTATGCGGTACTGCTTGTGACTACGGTAACATCCAGGTATACGGTACTGTTATGGTAACAATAAAGTTGATTGTATAGACTCTGTTCACTATACTGGCTTTGTAAACGTTCATAGATGTGTGTACGGTAATCAAGATGTATACGGTACTTGTTGTGTATACGGTACCGCGCAAAAGGTCATTGATGAATATTGTTCTTCGAAAGTTTTATGTCAACTTCAACCTTGTTTCTTACAGAAAAAATGTTTTTCATTTTCTCCATCAAAATTTCAGAATAGAGCTGACACGTCAAGTACAGTATCGCCTACAGTAATCCACAAAATCAAAGATATTGCAAACCTTGGCGCTTGCTGTGGACTAGGCGAGACTCCGAAGTGACGTGTTATTTCTTCTGGACTTTGGGCGCAGAATGCACGTTGCACTTGCACTGGGAGAAGTGCTGAAATATGGTTTTTTTGTCTGAATTCCTAAATTTTGTCGATTTTCAAGTCTATTGCGAGAAAATTGCGTTAAAAATGATTTTGCATTTTTTCAATATTTTTATGAAAATACTTTATAAAAATTTAAGGCAACGAGATCGCAAAAAAAAACCATCTAAAAACAAAAATAAAAACACCCCATGAGGATTCGAACCCCGACGCTCACAGCCTCAACCAAAACGTTTACCAACTGCGCCATTCACGCAACAAAGAACTCACAGTTAAAAATGTCATTTGACGGTGAAGCCAGGGGTGTTCTTGTTGGACTTCCATATCCACTACTGCCTGACTCATCGTAGATATTTTGGGCCTTAAGAGTCTTATAGTAGATTATGAGATTGGCACGTATGGATAACTCGTTCAGTGCTTATGACTCGCGAGAAAAAGCAAAAATTCCTTTTCCGAATGGGATTGATCAAGTGACCTTTCTGGTACAAACTATTCACAGTGCCATGTGGCTGAAACATTATTTGCTACATTTTCCCAAATTGAAAAAACAAAAATTGTGATTCCGAGTGCGATTGATCCCGTGACCTTCTTGGTTAAAGATATGTGACTCAACCCTTGTGGTACATGAATGATCCAAAGCCCATTTTTGTATTACTGATATGGTACACTATATCTATAGAAAAAGCAAAAACCACTCCCCAGAAACGATCTAGCGCCCACCTACAGGAGTTAATTATTAGAGTAACACTAACCGTAGTCGAGATCCTAGCTCCGCTGTTTCTGTCTTCTGCTGCGTGTATGCTGAAGACTCCGAGGTCGAGGTCAAGACGATCGTATTCGAACATTTCTGCAACAAGAAGGAATGAGCGAGAGAGGTCTCCGAGGTTTCCATGTTTCGCGCCATAGAAACAAGCCATTTGTGTGAATAAGAAGAGGAGTTTGGATTTTTGGAATCCCTAAGACTACGTTCAGACTACGCTCACTGGGAAAATGTGCGGATGCTTGTAGACAACACTCTACGAACAAATATCACGGTTCATGAGAAATACAAACTTGTCAAACTACTATAGCGTCGCTTCGCTCATATTGATGATCTGATTCATATTGGAAAGCATGAATTTCATATTACTGGTTTCGGATTGTTGAAAACGATTCTTCAAAGCGGGAAAAAACCGTCGCTACGCTCAAACAAGGGTGTCATCAAAATATCGTTGTCCTATGTTTTCCAGTTTTTCATGTTATCTGCAAGAAAAAAGGAAGCCTTACAAAAAAACAATTCAGAATTTTCGATCTCTAAACGCTTTGAAACTGAAGTTTTAAGCGGGAAACTTCAACCTGAACTCAAATTCCCAAAATTTCTTCCAATGTAAAATTAACTAGGAAAACACTGCCAAAAGCCTCATTAGGACAATTAAAATGATGAAACTTGGAAAAAATCTATGAATACAAAACTCAACTATCAAGCCAAAGCAAAGCGACCAACCACAACACTTATTGCTGTTGCAATAAATTTGTAGTAGTCAAAGGAAATTAATCAAAAATAGGCCGATGGGAAAACATAGGAAATCAGCTGGCGGTACAAACTTGTGAGAGCCCAGACGATGGCTAATCTGCTAATCTTATTTACTAGTAAGAAAGATTTTTGAGGATATGAGGTTTTAAGCGGGTTGATTAGAATTTTTGACATCGCTACGTTTAGGGGGAAAAGTTGTTATCTAGCTACGCTTGGGAGAGTTCACTTAAGGTTGTCATTAATCAACGATCAGGAAGTCTATGAGCAGCTTCTGGTTTAACAAGGTTTTCACCATCGCTTCGCTCACGTCAGATATAATGTTTGCTGCCTTGCTACGATCGGGAGATACTGCATAAGGTTGTCATAACATTCGTAGCATAAAATATTTTTTGGTCGTTTTTCCCAAGGAGTGTAATTTCTCCAAGCTCAGAAGTAAATTCTGCAGCTACACTAGAGAGAAATTGCTCGGGTTGCCATTAACTAACCAGCAGGAAAGACATGGACTTCTGATCGGTTTTACCAAACTTTGTATTTTCACTACGCTCAGAAGAAATGATTGAAGCCTCGCTACGCTCGGCAAAAAAGTAAGACAAACGTTGTTGAACGCTTCATGATCACTTCACTAGGGAAAAATCATGAAAAACGCAATATTCTAGACGAAACTCTGAGCCTCGCTAAGTTAAGATAAGAATGGTCATTCACAACGCGATAACAAACCATTTTGATGTTTGAAACGGATAGATTAAGATATGAAACTGAGAAGGTGAGTTACCTAGCTACGCTCATGAAGTTCAACTCGCTACGCTCAAAGATTTTAACTATCCAAGCCAAAGCCCCTTCAATATCCGGAGTGGACAGAATAAAAAAACTGAAAAGGTGAGTAACCTAGCTACGCTCATGAAACTCAACTCGCTACGCTCAAAAACTTAAATATCCATGCAAAAGTTGTTAAGATGATGTTCGAACAAACATCTCATCGGAACACTCTTGGTGAGCTAAAAGTGTCGAACGTCTCTAATTAGTACGTTCAGAAATGGTTACTCAGGGATGCAAAAAGCGTTTCACTTTGGTCGTCAGCTATGTACTTTAGCTTTCTTGGGTTCTAAGAAGCTACGGTGACTAACTGATTGGAGTGATCTACCTTATCAAATTCAATCCCTTCAAAAAATATGAACAAAAATGAGAAAGCATATCTTTTATTGTCCCATTTTTGACTAGATTCACATTTTCTAAAAATCAAAAAAGAAGAACTCTAAAGTTTTCAGAAAGAAAATTTTCTTGAATTTTTGAGACCTTACTTTCCTTAATTTTTACTACTATGATGAGACTGGAGAGGAAGTTGGATGTTTTATTGCGAAAAAAGGTGATCTAACTTCTCAAATAATTAATTTTCCAATGACTCTATTAAGTTTTTATTTCTCACAAGTATATTTAACGCCCGAACTTTTCTAATACCTAATTTTTGCAGCTTACATAATTCATAACCTCAAAAATAAAAGTGTCCGTATAGAATAAATTCTATGAGCTAACTTTTCTAACTCTTTCTCGAATAAGAAAGAAAACTGAATCATTTGTTTCGAATAAATCTGAGACCTAACTCTTCTAATACCTAACTTCCACAACTTCCTCAAGTAAAGAGAAAACGGAGTAAAGCAAAAATGTAAGGAGTGTTTCCCATGAGCGCTCTCTCTTCGTTTCTCTCTTTCGGGAGGAAGTGGGTTTATAAGAAATTCGGTTAGCTGAGTGCACCTTTTCATCACATTCTATCTTGAGAATTGCATGCTTTTGAAGGAATGCCAATAAGATTCACTCAACGTTGATTTTACATTGAGAAACTTGGCGGGTTGAACGTAGCTACGTTATGAGCATTTTGATTGAACGTAGCTGCGTTATGAGCATTTGTTTGAACGTAGCTACGATGTGAACATTTCGGTTGAACGTAGTTACGTTATGAGAATTTTGATTGAACGTAGCTACGATGTGAACATTTCGGTTGAACGTAGTTACGTTGTGAGCATTTTGGTTGAACGTAGCTACGTTATGATCAGTTCAGGTGAACGTAGCTACGATGTGAACATTTTGGTTGAACGTAGCTACGTTATGATCAGTTCAGGTGAACGTAGCTACGATGTGAACATTTTGGTTGAACGTAGCTGCGTTATGAGCATTTTTGTTGAACGTAGCTACGATGTGAACATTTTGGTTGAACGTAGTTACGTTATGAGAATTTTGATTGAACGTAGCTACGATGTGAACATTTCGGTTGAACGTAGTTACGTTGTGAGCATTTTGGTTGAACGTAGCTACGATGTGAACATTTCGGTTGAACGTAGCTACGTTATGAGCATTTTGATTGAACGTAGCTACGATGTGAACATTTCGGTTGAACGTAGTTACGTTTTGAGAATTTTGGTTGAACGTAGCTACGATGTGAACATTTCGGTTGAACGTAGTTACGTTATGAGAATTTTGGTTGAACGTAGCTACGATGTGAACATTTTGGTTGAACGTAGTTACGTTATGAGAATTTTGATTGAACGTAGCTACGATGTGAACATTTCGGTTGAACGTAGTTACGTTGTGAGCATTTTGGTTGAACGTAGCTACGATGTGAACATTTCGGTTGAACGTAGCTACGTTATGAGCATTTTGATTGAACGTAGCTACGATGTGAATATTTCGGTTGAACGTAGTTACGTTTTGAGAATTTTGGTTGAACGTAGCTACGATGTGAACATTTCGGTTGAACGTAGTTACGTTATGAGAATTTTGGTTGAACGTAGCTACGATGTGAACATTTTGGTTGAACGTAGCACTAGTTCACCAAACCTCTTGTTTTTTTGAGCGTAGATAGGCTCAAAAGTTGTGTACTGAGTCACCGAACTGTGTTGAAAAGTGGGTAAACGAAGTGAAATTGCTCATTATCTAGTTTGGTTTACAGATAAGTAGGAGTGAACGTTTGCAGCAACCCTAGCACAGTGACTCATTTGGAATGAGCAACGTGATTCTCAAGATTGATAGCGAGCGTAGCGAGTTACGTCGTTTTTAGAGAGCGTAGAAAATAGCGATGCTCTATTGAACACATTTAAAGTGACCGGACGCATGAGACTGGTATGATTTGTGAGCGTAGTGAGGGCTCATATAGTGAGCGTAGAGAAAGCTCATAGAGAGCGTAGCGAGTCAAATTTTGTCCGCAATGTTGTTTTCAGATAAAAAGACGACATTTTTTCAGAATTTTTTTTTCAAATTTTAAGACCAGCAAAGCAAGTCGAATGACTTAAAACAATCATAGAACAAGTTATGCTCAGTACAATACGGAATGACCTAGCGAGCGTAGCGAGTAATAGAATTGGTGACATCTGTTGAAACGAGCGTAGAGAGTCAGATGACTTATGTACAACAAATGTATAGAACCAAAAAGTGATGCCTGTGACATTCTTTTTTGACCAAAAATGATAATTTTAGTTGAGGTATGAACGAGCGAGCGTAAGATGACACTGCAATAGCAGTAAGAGCTGTCAGAATGTGTAGATAACGGCTATCAGTGCTCTTTCTCTCTAAAACGAACAAAGAAATAAGGAGGACGGGGGTGGTTGGAGTTGACGCCAGGGGCTTATGCTTAATCATTTGGAGAAAAGGGAAAACGCTTCAGTAGCAGTGCCGTAGTAACTGAAAAATGGGGATGTGTCTCGCTACGCTCGTTGTTTTTTGTAGTTCTAGCTCTGAAGTGATAAGATGAACCTCGCTAGTCTCGTGAGAAAACCGAAGCTTCGAATGATCTTCAATTTTCGAGTGAGAAGAAAAAAGTGAGAAGAAAAAAATACGGTCACAAAGAAAAAGAAAACATCTCGTTTGGACCATCTTGAGTCAGAATTTTGAGAAAGATCAATCGTGAGACTTTGCAAAACATTGGCTCCAAGAATATTATGAGCGTAGAATCGTCACGAGCGTAGCCAGCCAACAAAAAGTGAACTTGGGGAGAAAGTGAACTAGTGTGTGATACAGAAAAGTCTAGATAAAACATCTATGCGGCAAATTGTGAGCACACTATCGAATTACTAACGTTACAGCTGTCGAGACGGAGAATGACAGAAGAGATAATGAGAAGGAGTGAACTTGAGATCACCCCGCTACGCTCGTTTGCGACCTCTTAGTGGTTGACGTCGAGTCAATTCGGTTGTTTAAATGAGCGTAGCTATGCCTCAAAGTGTTAGACGTGAACAAAGGGTAGGTGAAGTATGTTTCGAGAATGAAACGTAAAGCGCAGCTCATGATCGTAGCGAGGTTTGAAACTGGTCGAGTCGAGTCGAAATGATCGTAGCTGAACTGTTGCAAACCAACAGAAAGGCTTCGAAATCATGAATATGATTTAATTATGGAACCTAGATCGGCGCTCATGATCGTAGCGAAGTTCAAAACTGGTCTGAGCTCTCTTTTCGAAGTTTCTAACAAAAATCGTAGATCCGAGCGTAGCGAACTACCCAGCTCTCATGAGTGACAACAGATAACGGAATACAAGAATTTCTGTGCGAAACGTATCGAATTCTACAAAAGTCTAAATGCGAACGTAGAGAGGTTCAAAAAACCAACGCGATGCGTGTTAGCGTTGCGGTCGTTCAATTTGAGCCGCAGCAGGTGGAATGTGACGGAAAATGCAATTGTTTTGCGTCATGCAGTGAGAAAGAACAATGTGAAACGTGAGCTTGGCCAGAGCTGGAGCATATAATCCAAGGATATGATGGAATTATGCTGTTTTTTGATGAGCAGAACTCAGATGCTCAGTGACAATCAGTTGCCACGTGGAAAAACGTGTAAAATTCATGTTGAAAACGTGAAACCAAGTCAGAAACAAAAATGCACGCTGAAAACGTGAAACGTGACAAAATCGGAAAACATTTTTGCACATGAAAACTCAATTTCTTTATAGACGTGTGTTAAATTGTTTTTATGCCACGTTTTCACGTTTGTTCTTCGTCTTTAAACTTTTGACAAATTTCACGTTTTTAACTTTTTCTTTTCTCGATTTGTCACCAAACGGAATTACATTGATAATTTCAAATCAGGATTAAACTTTTTCTCACATCCTGGGATTTCACTTTGATGAGCAATAGTTGTGACGTCAGCTCGAAAAACGTGGAAAGTATCACGTTTTCCACGTTTTCTGGGATTTCTCTCCTATGAGCAATAGTTGTACACAGATGGAAAAGGCTTAAAAACGTGGCAAACATCATAAACGTGAAAAAATTCACGTTTTTCACAAGTATTTCTCTCCTATGAGCATCAGTTGTACACATATGACGAGAGCTAGAAAACGTGAAAAATATCACGTTTCCTAGAGTCTACCTCTTCGATAAGCAAAAGTTGTACACAGATGACAAGAGCTAAAAACGTGAAAAATATCACGTTTTTCACGTTTCCTGGAGTCTACCTCTTCAATAAGCAAAAGTTGTACACAAATGACTAGATCTCAAAAAAGTTTAAAGCGAAACGAGATATGTGTGTTGCACATGCACATGGACGAAAGTGGCTGGCAGCGTTTCAAGAAAAAGGGAACATGTGCTCTGCTTTGATCTGAGCTGAGAGTAGTGCACTTTCATCACCTTCATGTATCTTGTCAACGTTTTTTGAGATTATTCCGATCTTAGCTTTACGAATTTCTCTTGGGGAATGTGCTAGGGAAACGTGAAAGTTTGAACTTCTCGGAACGTAGGAACGTGATTTTGTCAGAGCGTGGAGAACGTGAACTTTTCAGAACGTGGGAACGTGAACTTGTCAGGACGTAGAAAACGTGAATTGTTCAGAACGTACGAAACGTGAATTTTTCAAAACGTGAACTTCTCAGAAAGTGAATTTTTCAGAACGTGAAATTAAACTCACGCTAAAAAAACGTGAAGCTTCACATGTGAAAACGTGGGAAATTTATAGCTGTTCTTCAAAAAAAAACGTGAAAAACTCACCAAAACATTATAAACGTGAAAACGTTGAAAACTATTAGAAATGAACAAATGTTTTTTCATTTCTAGAAACGTGAAACTTAGACTTCGCGATAAAATGAATCTCTGTCACGTCTAAAACGTGAATTTAAGTGAACAGAAACGTGATCACTCTCATTCGAAAATGTGAATGAACCTGGAGAAAACGTGGAAAACGTGGAAAACGTGATCTCTATACTGAAAAATAAAAGTAAACAGATAGAAGAGAGCGCCACATGTTGAGAAATGCAAAAAGTGAACGAATGACATCCATTAGCGCCGCAAAAAAGATATCCAGAGAATTCCAGGAAAACGTGATTTTCAGGGGAAACGTGGAAAACGTGAATTCGCAAAATGTAACGTTGCAACTCTAGAATTTTCTAGGAAAAAACGTGAAAAACGTGAAATTATGAAGAGTGACGTGGCACTGCTCCTTAGTTTCACGCGGGAAAATGTGAAGAGAGGATAATTCTTCAGAAAACTAGAAAATACGAGCAAGAGTTATGCAATCTTCTAACGAAACGTGGAAACGTGCTGATGAAACGTGGAAACGTGTAAAAACGTGCCAAAAAGTGTGAGAATATTGATTCAGGTTAACAAATTCTGGAAGACGTCGAGTCGGGCCACTTTGAATACTTCATTAACACGCAATGGCGGCTACTTTTACTTTACTTGATATGAGAAGCGTGACTTTCTGAGGGCTGGGAACGTGCTCAAAACGTGACTTTTTTAAAAACGTGTTTATGATGAACGTTAATCTTTCCAAAGAAAGAGGTTTAAACGTTACTTTTTTCGAGAACGTGGTTGCAAAATTATTTCATTAGAAAAACAAAAAAAAATGAGC
>OZ022253.1:2851793-2864293 GCA_963978915.1 Caenorhabditis parvicauda
TTTGTGGGAAAGTTCATTATAATACTCGTATATATTTGGTTACCCGAGTGGGTGTTATTTTTAGGTAAGTAAGGTTCAGATAAGGCCCCGATAGGGAGTCTTAGGGAATTTTTAGGTCATTTTTTAGATGAAAATTTTTATTTCATTCTTTCAAATAAAGCTTCAATGAAAAGAGTAAAGGGCCTACAGAAAACGTCAGAATAAAATGAACTCACATGTCAGTTCAAGATAGAGAAAAACGGCCGTGCTTCGAATTTTCCACAGGAAAATTTTCAATTTTTTTTTAAACTTCAGTGAGAATTATATAAGTTTTTGAAAAGAGAGAGGCTTCGAACTTATACAAAATGTGGTAGATAGAAATGGCTGTGCTTCAAAATGAATTTTCAAAACTTAAATGTGAGAATGTTGAAAATCATAGCAGAAGCATCATAAAAATTAAAAAAGTGAAGATGAAAAAATGAACAATCTTAACATGTACCTTGTTAAACTTGAAGTTTAAACGATTTCACAACTCGAAAGTGAAACAGTCAAAAATCACAGTACTGACGTCAGCTCAAAAGAAGCCATTACCATATTAAAGAGCATACGCGCCGACCTGGCGCAGGTTTCTTCTCGATGATCATTACACAACACAAATTTATCATTGTTGTTTACGAACAACAAAAGAGTGTAAAAGTGATGGTGGTTATGTGAATGAAACAGACATGTCAATGCATAATTTTTATACACTCTCGCGTAGAATTATGGTAAGTTGGGGCGAGGGCACGAATGGGCCACCGAACGGGCACAAATGAGCCACCGAATGGGGCACGAATGGGCCACCGGAGGGGCACAAATGGGCCACCGAAGGGGCACGGATGGGCCACCGAAGGGGCACGGATGGGCCACCGAAGGGGCACGAATGGGCCACCGAAGGGGCACGGATGGGCCACCGAAGGGGCACGGATGGGCCACCGAAGGGGCACGAATGAGCCACCAACGGGGCACGAATGAGCCACCGGAGGGGCACGGATGGGCCACCGAAGGGGCACGAATGGGCCATCGAAGGGACACGAATGGGCCACCGAAGGGGCACGACTTATATTAGGCGAGAGGCTTGTCATTTTTGCTACAAGAGAGTTGGTTTCAAACAACTGGGGAAAGCTAGACCAGGACTAGAGAATACAAAATCATGTGAATGCTGGCAACTGAAGAAAATATAAATGTAAGGTCTGGTATAGAAATTATAAAAGTGATTAATAAAAGCGGACATAACAATTATTAAAAACTCTTTTTCAATAAATCAAAATGATATTGAGAGCAAAAAAATGCGAAAAATTAGAAAACTCAGGTCAAGTCTAGAAACACAAAAGTGCTTGACGATGATCACCAAATGAATGAATAATGGGAAAATTAGAAAACTTAGGCCGAGACTAGGAATTACAAAGTTCTGTGGCAAACGCATCACAGGAAATGTATCGGCGGTCAATAGTAGGGATAAGTATTTAGAAAACTTAGACCACACCTAAAAAACACAAGGCTCCCCGAGAAGCGTTTTTTGTTAAATGAAAATTGAGAAAATTAGAAAACTTAGGCCACAAATAGGAAATATAAGAGTAGTTGAGAAGTGTTTACTACAGAATTAAAATGTTGATAAAAATCGGTTGAAATAGAAAATATTAGAAAACTTAGGCCAGGACTAGAAAGTACAAGAGGAGTTGACAAATGAGTCTGGACTCGCGACAAATCGTCGCTGTCTCGGTCGATGTTTCAAAAAGTTGAAAACAACTGAATTTATTAGAAAATTTAGGCCAGGACTAGAAAATACAAGAGAAGTTGAAAAATGAGTCTGAACTCGCGACAAATCGTCACTGTCTCGGTCGATGTTTCAAAAAGTTGAAAACAACTGAATGTGGACGTTATTGTTCGACGGACAAAGGAAACTTCTTACCCTGCCTATGGGTCCTGGCCTGGGTCTCGATGTTCTTGTTGGCAAGGTCACTGACCTTCCCCCTCTCCCCCTTCAACCGACCATCACGAACAATGACTGTTGTAACTTTTGAATGGACACTGAATCTGAGTTGAGTGAAAGTGTTCGTTTGTTTTTTGCTACAACCTTTGATGAGTCAACGATCGTTTTGCTTCTGGGTACACTCAGGTTTGTGGCAAATTGTAAAAGGCACCCTGGCGGACCGGCACCTCGGCACCATCTAGTCTGCCATGATTGGAGTGGTGCCGCGAACAGTGGTGCCACTTTTTGCAATTTGGCACCACTGTTCGGTGAGAGTGGTGCCGTGGTGCCAAACTGAAAAAGGCACCCCGGCGGACCGGCACCTCGGCACCACTGCGTCCTCGGTACTAGGCATGGGCATATTGCCAAATTTTTTTTTGAAATTCGAAATTTTTTTGTGAATTCAAATCAGAATCTGAAATTCGATTCTTTTGAGAATCTGACATTCAAATTTCATATTCTAAATTGAAATCACAAAAAAATTGATTTTCAAAAAAAAAAAATTTTTGACAACGTCACCGACGATGTCGTCGACAATGATGTCAGAATCGAATTTCAGATTCTGATTTGAATTCACAAAATAATTTCGAATTTCAAAAAAAAATTTGGCAATATGCCCATGCCTAGTACCGAGGACGCAGTGGTGCCGAGGTGCCGGTCCGCCGGGGTGCCGTTTTCAGTTTGGCACCACGGCACCACTCTCACCGAACAGTGGTGCCAAATTGCAAAAAGTGGCACCACTGTTCACGGCACCACTCCCATCATGGCAGACTAGATGGTGCCGAGGTGCCGGTCCGCCAGGGTGCCTTTTACAATTTGCCAGATTCCCATTACAATAACTGACGGGAACCTTCCGAAATTACGGTCGAATACAATTTGTCAGATAACTGGTTGGAATTGATCTGAATATCCTGGTCGAGTTACTAACACCAATGTTCTGTCAATAATAACAATCATATTCAGTTCTTCTCCTTCTGATATTTTGCTCGTAGTTTTATCAACTTTATTTTTGATGAATAAAAATGTTAAAGTTATTCAGAAAAATATAATCGATCAATGTACATCCAATGGTGACAGTCCAATGATGGTCCATTCGCTGTCCACCTGTCGCCTGATCAGATGTATCGGGCTACAGATGGACAACAAATGGATCCATTGGACTGTAACTGGGCGACAGACGTCCAGGACGACGGTGCCAAAACTTGGAAGATAACTGTATCAACTTCAAAAATCGTATCTCAAAATTTCACATAAATTCGAGGAATTTGTAAGAACCTATGACGAAAAAGCTGAATTTACAAAAACTAGTGAACAGTACTTTTCACTCAGGTACTCAGGTGAACAGTTTAACTCGGGAACGACACTCCTGAGTGGTAGTCATGTCTTTTTCCCCGGCTTTGGATAGAATATTCTGATAGAATTCAGGACAATTCCATGTAAAAGCCAGAGAAAAGCTATTCTTACACTAAAAACTAATACGAGAATTTCTGCTTGAAAAGTATTCACAAAAGAAAAGTCAAAGGAAAATCGATGAATGGTTTGTGCATTGTACGAACGTCACTCATGGGAAACTGCCGGAGCAGGCGATACGTTTCAGAGTAAGGGTAAAATCGGAAAAAACTGTACAAGCTTAAACGTAGCGAGGAGTACCTTCGGGCCTTGAATTGTCTTTTTCTTACATTCGTATGTTCAAAATGCTCTTCAAATGTTTCAAAAATCGGGAATTTCAAACATTCCACACAAAAATTAAAAGCAAAATTTGTGAATTACTGTAGCTCCTTCTGCCAAATCGTGCTAGCACTAGGGGGGGGGCAAGAGTATGTGAGGAGGGCGAGACGGTTAAAAAAAAGAGAGGTAAAGCTTCGGAAAGTCTAACCGTAGCGAGGAACACCTATGGGCCAAGTTTGCAATTGTATAAAAGGGTACCGCAACAGAAACGTAGCGAGGAACACCTACTAGTCCATAATGTGTCCCAAAAGCAATGCCATATCCAAAATAACAACAAAACGAATGTGAATGGAGCGATAGAGAGAGAAAAAAGAGACCGAGATCGCTATTATGTTATGTAATCCCAGGTTAATCGTTGCAACTCGTTAAATGTCATGTCAGATATTTTGGTGGAAAACAGTGATGTTGTAGTTGTGACGTTTGTAACGTAGCGAAAAACACCGTAGAAAATGCGCAGGATTTTTCAAGATACTAAAATAAGCTCAACGAACCTAGCTACGATTCGAAGCATGTTTACCGTAGCGAGGTAAATCTCTAACCATGAGCGTAGTGAAGTTATGAAATCACAAAACTCCAGTAAAACAGATAATTTTGTTTTTTTCTTAGAGAAAAGGTAGTCAACCAGAAATGAGCGTAGCGAGTAGTCGAAGTGGATTCTAAACAAAATGATATGATGGTAAAAGTATCTACCGTAACGAAAGGTCACACTAGAATTCCGGTTGATAAAATGAATCAGAGTTCGATAAGTATAAATGAGTAACTGAAAACGATTATTCTGAACAAAATGAGCGAAGCGAGTTTTACTTGGTAGAAGTAACAGTGAGACAAACTGTTTTTCATGAGTCCATTTTTTAAACCACCATGATTTCAGGACTTCTGTGAATATGAAAATTCTGCTTCTTCACAAGCAAAGCACTGATAGAGATAGAAAAGAAGATAGCAAAAAAAAACCATACCGCACTGGTTATATTCCAAACGAATTACATATTTGACTCACGAGCGTAGCGAGATGAATGCCTGACAGTAAGCGTAGAGAAGTGAAGAGAGTAAATTGGATGCGAAAATTTATTATTATTAAAAAAAATAAAAATAATAAAATAAAAATAGGCCGTTCTGGCCACCTCCTCCAACTCATTTCCGAAAATTTAGAAATTCTACTGGAAATTCCATCAACGGTATCTAACGGTCAACAACAGTTCTGGATGACTACAGAGATTAGCTCCTCTCTCTATATCGTCTACAGCTCTCATAATTATTATTTTAATTTCAATTCCTAACCCTTGTTATATTAACTGATGGGAACCTCTAAATTACGGTCGAAAACAATTTGTCAGATAACTGGTTGGAATTGATCTGAATATCCTGGTCGAACAACTAACACCAATGTTCTATCACTACTAACACTCATATTCAATTCTTCTCCTTCTGGTAATTTGACAATGTTATCCAACGTTTTTTTTTACAAAAAAATCGCACAACTGTCCTGACCGGAGCAGAATTTTTAAAAGGTTCTCCTACGGTTCCCAATCCCATTATTCTGTGCTCGTGGCGGCTATTGCTGGTCGTCATGAAGCTTATGAACTTATTCTCAATGCATAAAGTTATTATTCTTTTTAAAAAAATTACCGTAATACAATGGTCACACTGAAATTCGGAAGAAATGACCAAAATCGAATGCAAGCGTATTAAACAGACAGCTACTACTGCCACAATGAAGACAAAGAGAGAAAAAATAAATAGGAGAGGAAACAATGACATCAAAAATGAAGGAGGGAAGGCATAGAGACCACTACTACTCTTTATTTAAACAGCCGTTCAGACTTCGGAATTTTCACAACACTTTTTGCCGATTCCTTTGTGCCGTCTTTTGTGCCAGTGCTGAATGAATGTAAGAAATGGCAGAAGGGAATGAGAATTTTTGTGTTGTCATAAGATGGAGATGAAAATTCCTCAGTTCTTCCGATGACCTAGGATGTCAATTTCCAAAATTTTTGCTTTTTTCGGTGACCTAGGATGTCTACTACCGCCTTCTTTTGTGTCTGTGCTGAATGAATGTAAGAAAGGGCAGAAGGATATGAGAATTTTCGTGTTGTCATAAGATTGAAATGAAAATTCCTCAGTTTTTCCGATGACCTAGGATGTCGATTTCCGCATTTTTTTCTGCTGACCTAGAATGTCTACTTTTGCTGTCTTTTGTGTCTATTCTGAATGAATGTAAAGAAGGGCAGAGGGGAATGAGAATTTTTGTTTTGTCATAAGATGGAAATGAAAATTCTTCAGTTTTTCCGATGACCTAGGATTTCGATTTCCGCATTTTTTTTCTGGTGACCTAGGATGTCTACTTTTGCCGTCTTTTGTGTCTGTGCTGAATGAATGTAAAGAAGGGCAGAAGGGAATGAGAATTTTTGTGTTGTCATAAGATTGAAATGAGAATTCTTCTGTTTTGTCGATGACCTAGGATGTCAAATTTTGCCATTTTTGTTTTTTTCGGTGACCTAGGATGTCTACTTTTGCTGTCTTTTGTGTCTATTCTGAATGAATGTGAAGAAGGGCAGAAGGGAATGAGAATTTTTGTGTTGTCATAAGATGGAAATGAAAATTCCTCAGTTTTCCGATGACCTAGGATTTCGATTTCGGCATTTTTTTTCGGTAACCCAGGATGTCTACTTCCGCCGTCTTTCGTGTCTATTCTGAATGAATGTAAAGAAGGGCAGAAGGGGATGGAGAATTTTTGTGTTGTCATGAGATTGAAATGAGAATCCTTCAGTTTTCCGATGACCTAGGATTTCGATTTCGGCATTTTTTTTTCGGTAACCCAGGATGTCTACTTCCGCCGTCTTTCGTGTCTATTCTGAATGAATGTAAAGAAGGGCAGAAGGAGATGGATAATTTTTGTGTTGTCATGAGATTGAAATGAGAATTCTTCAGTTTTGTCGATGACCTAGGATGTCAATTTTTACCATTTTTGTTTTCTCGGTGACCTAGAATTGCGAATTCGACCTTTTTGAAACACTTTTTCGGAGACCTAGATCGACTTATTTTTGCTGCTTGTCTGACGAGAACATTGATGGAAAAAGTTTTCGGTTTTTTCGATGACCTAGAATTTCGATTTTGTGAAATTTCAGATAACACCGAAAAGTGACCAGACATCAAAATGGAATTTTTCGGTGACCTAGGATGTCGATTTTGAGCCAGTTGTGAACAACGGATTCCCTTGAAGACATGACAGTGTGCTACGACTGTTCCCCTTGATGACCTAGGATGTCAAATTTCAAATGTTCGTGCCCAGATGCACCGTGATAGTCCACACCGGTGTTTTAAGGGGAGAGTGGTATTTCTAGGCCATGAGAAAAGTGCAGCTTGTATCGAACTTACCCGTCTATTGGTAAAAAACCACTTTACCAAACTATCGTTGTAAACTTTTAGTGCTATTTATTTTCAGCCACATTTTGCCTTACTCATAAAGGCAAAAGATTGAAATATGACCGTAAGGTCACAATTGATGACACTGTTGTAAATTACTCATCCCAAGCACTTTTAGAGACCTAAGATTAGGTTGAGGTTGCAACTTATAAGATCGCATGGGGAGAGTCAGACAATAGAACGAAGCAAGGTTTTTCAATCTATCAAAGCCGATTCTTCAATTTTTTCTGCTTTGATTTTATTGATAAAAATATTTTTGTAGACATAACCATCTCACATAGCTTCCTCTACCTGTAAAAAAGTCTGGCCTCCGTAAATCGGGTATTTAGTACCGTAGCAGTTTCGCCTTGAAATACAAGAACGATTTAGGTAATGAGCCTTTAATTCCAATGGACTGAAAGTAAGAATAATAATTTAAATCCACAAAGATCTAACTGTTCGTTGTGAGAGTCCCGACCCTACCGTACTCATTCTGCAAAATTGAGATTAGAGCGCGTTTGAAAACGACCACGCTTCTAGCGATATATGTGCATCTTATGCGTTCAACTTGTTATGTTAAAATGAAAAACAAAAACGTTAGAGCACCTAACAGAAGAAACCCAAACAGCAGGAGTGAATTTCGGAAACTAGACATTCGCAACATGAAAAATTACTCTTTCTCTGTTTCCAGTCGAAGAAACTCTCAATTCATTTTTCTTCATAAATTAGGCGCAATGTGACAATTTTCCTGGTAGACTTGAAAACAGTATGATCGAATGACGTACACGGAAATTTTTTTCAGAAAGTCATAATTTTGAAAACTCTCTACCCTCTAAAAAAATTACACAATTTGATGACTTAAAAAAATGATCTGTAGTTTTAGTTCACAACAGATTTGTAGGAAATTTTGATGGATTTTCAAGCTGTTTTTGAGAAAATTGAAAAACCACTTTAATTCTTCACATATATCGCTAGAAGCATGGCCGTTTTCAAACGCGCTTTAGTCTCTAATTTTGCAGAATGAGTACGGTAGGAGTCGGGACTCTCACAACGAATAGTTAGATCTTTGTGGATTTAAATTATTATTCATTGAAATTAAAGGCGCATCACTTAATCGTTCTTGTATTTCAAGGCGAAACTGCTACGGTAATAAGTACCCGATTTACGGAGGCCAGACTTTTTTACAGGTAGAGGAAGCTATGTGAGATGATTATGTCTACAAAAATATTTTTATCAATAAAATCAAAGCAGAAAAAATTGGAAAATCGACTTTGATTGACTGAAAACCCTTGCTTCGTTCTATTTTCTGACTCTCCCCATGTGATCTTATAAGTTGCAACCTCAACCTAATCTTAGGTCTCTAAAAGTGCTTGCGATGAGTAATTTACAACAGTGTCATCAATTGTGCATCTCAAAATTGGAATAAAATTGTTTCCCCCGTTTCAGTTTTTTGAACCGGGTGGTTGTGAACTTGCGTCAATACAAAAGTTTGTTCAATGGCAGAATTGAGGAGAGTTCACCAAGTCATGCTCTTGGGCAGTAATGTAAACAGAAAAATGAGCAGCAGCAACTTGGCTCTAAAGTTCTTTTGGTTCGGGCTTACAAAAGTTCACTATGGTCATAACAGGTGAAATTGACTCAGAGCGATTTTACTTGACTTAACAGACAAATTGAGCGGACCGAGTTAGTCTTCCCAATCAAAATATTAAATTTTTCCTCAGAGAAGTCAACTCTCACTGGGTCCAGAAAAAATCAGATTGGATCTAGAGTTGTGTTTCCAATCGGAATGAAATATGAGACGTTTCACGAGAGAAACGACCGAAAACAGCCAAAAAGTGCGCTAGGCTGTGTGTAGACCGTTTAAGTTTAAATTTTGTGCATAAGTAGATTTCAGTGCGCTGAATCCAAATATTTTGGTTCTGTTCCAGTATTTCCTACCAAAGTCTCACAGTACTTGCACAAACTTAGCCCTTTTCAAACTTTGGATGTTCATATCTTTTTTCAAACATTTTTTCGAGGAAAACGATTTAAGGAGCAAAGTAACACAAACATGAAAAATCGATCAATATAAAAATTTCTGAAATTTGTCGATTGATTTCGGCGCAGTCGTTTTTTGTCCATAACTTCACTCATATATCCGCGCGGCCTTATTTTTTGATCTTGTTACATAGAGAAAGAAAAGACGCTTCGATTGAATACAAAAAATCAAAAATTCGTTGTGCGTGTGAATTAGTATGTACTGTTGAAAAAAATAATTCTCAAAAGTATCCTTCAAAATAACATTTTGCATTTTTTGTGACTTCAATCGTATTTTCATCACCACAAAAGGTATAGTATCAAAATTTGAAAGCAAAGTTAGCCTGGTTCTTGAAATACGGTATTCACATTTTTCGTTTTTCACAAAGTTTGCGTACGCGTATCTCCAGAACTGAACCATCAACGTTGCTTTATTTTTGATCCAACACTATTTGCTAGTTGAGATCTATTGTTTGATAGTAATCACTATGTATCCCGTTCAAATTTGAGAATTGATATATTTCAGGTTCATCGTGTTTTTTTGGTTCGGCGAGAAAATAATTCTCCGGGGCATTATAGTTATTTGAAGGATTTTATAAGATTGGATCCATTTAGCAGTTTTTCATTTGATGGAAAATGGGTCTATAAAAATGATGACACATAATGATGATTCATTCCATAATACTTTTGTTCATGATCTATCTGTTAACTCAAGTTTCGAGTACATCTGGAGCATTTAAAAGCAATCGGAGAAGTCAACTCTGATTGGATGCAGAAAAAAGCAGATTGGATTCCAGTTTCTCCCAAACTAGATGTGGTTGGATCCAATCTGAGTTTCCTTCTTTGAGTCCGCACCGGATAACCGCGTTGCAATCATCTATTGTTACTTTTCTCACATCAGGAGAGCTTTTTCATCGTAACTCCGAAAACAGTCTGTGAAGCAATTGCATGTTCTATGTTCACGATTAGCCTTGGGGATACATTAGACCTACGGTATGTTGAGTAGATACAGTACTAGGAATACACATACAGTTACAATATACAGTAATCGGAGTACTTAATACAATAATCCAAATAACTCCAGTGTTTTTGTCAAGCTCACTTCAGCATCTACAAAAAAGGATATCTTTCACACATGAATACAAGCCGGTGTTCTTATTTCTTTGGGACAGAGCGGTGAGATGGGAAAACTTGTGATAGAATTGAATGGGAATGGTTCCAACGGTTCAAGTAAAGTTACCATTGAAGAAAAATGACCAAGGGAGAGTGTAATTTTGTTGAGGTCGGCCGATCGATAAAGACAGACAGAAAGACTAGTATCAGTACGAGTTAAACGAAGGTCACTACACTGTCCGAGGTGGTCACGTCCAAACATGGTCTAGATAAGGGCTTTTTTGAAAAATTGAATGAATGGAAGACGAATAGACAAGGTCACTAGAAATGATGATTTTGGAGTAAAAATTAATTCTTCCTGTACAATGACAGAAAAAAAGTGTTTTTTTAAGAAAAGAGAGCTGACTGAAACATACAAGATGTGAAACATGAAAAAAAAATTATGATTTTCTTTCTTAAAGAGGATTTTTCAGAATAAAAGGGAATTTGGCAGGCAAGATCTAGTGATTTTCACCAGAGGAACAAAATTAGTGAAAAATTGAAAAATTTCAGCTTTGTACTTTTTTTTGCAAAAAAAGTCGGAAAAAAGACAGTAGACAGCTAGTAACTCAGAATGAACTGGTGAAACATTACATTCTGAGAAGAAATGTTGGATGAACTTTGAAATTCAAATCTTACAGTGGAAAATAGATGTTTATAAGAGTTAGAAAATTTTTGAACTAATTCGTTCAACACGGAATGATGTTATATGGGAAAAATCAGTTTAGGTAACTTTAGGGGAACTTTTAGGTACTTCACAATAGTAGTAAAAGATGAGATTTTTCAAGAAACCGTTAAACTGATGAATTTACATGGCAAAATACACGGAATGAGATCTTGAAGAAATTTTTCGGAAGAATTTTTTTTCAATTCACTTTGAAAATCGTATTGATGTCCTACAATGAAGTAAAAGATGTTCTACAAAAATAGAAATTTCTTCCAAAAACAGGTGATTCGTTTGAAATGGAAGAATGTCCTGCGGAAAGTAGGGATATGGGTTAGTTACCGTTAGTTCTAAATAATTGTCATGGTAATAAATCAGTTTTTTTTTTTCGGGAACTGTTAAACAGATGCCTATTACACGGAGAAAGACACAAAAATATGTCTTGAAAAAATTTGTGGAAAGAAGTATTTGACTCGCCTCAGAGTTCAAATCGGAAGACAAATGGAAAATGATGTCCTGCTGGAAAAATTCCAGAGGAAAAAGAGCTCTACAAATCGCAGTTAAATATAGGGAAGTTTCTACAGAATTAGGAGATTTTCCATAAACCGTTAAACTGATGCGATTTTTTTACGACAAAATACACGGAATGATGTCCTGCAATAAAGAGTCCTACAAAAAACGTGAGGGAAAAAGTTCATCGAGAAGAAATGTTGAATGCACCTTGAAATTTAAATCGTTAAATGAAATAAAGGATGTTTCTACAAAATCAATCGATATATTGTTAAACTGATGCATTTTACATGGTAAAATAGACTGAATGATGTCTTGCGGGAACAAAAATTAGAGACAATGATCAGTTTAGGTAACTTTAGGGGGAGTTTTAGTGACTTTCAGGTAGGTTAGAATAGCTTTCATAGTATAATTCGTCTTGAAAACGCCTTAAAAATTAAACTTTATAATGAAATGGAGGATGTTTCTACAAAATTATAACTATTTCCGGAAACCGTTAAACTTATGCGTTTTACACGACAAAATACACGGAATGATGTCCCCTTGGGTCCTCTGTGCCATGCCTCGTTACTCTTACAGGTGGATGGTGGAAGAAACGCCTCCCAGACTTTATTTGCGACAAACACAAGTTGGTAAGGGAGAGAGAGAGAGTGCGTACTGGTAGGTAGGGTGCAGAGATGCCGTGTGCACTCTGACCTCGTCGTTCGCAAATACAACATGCCTGGCAATTGTGATGATGAACCGTGGTGTGGAATGGCCATTTGAATCGCCCGTTGAAAGATTTGACCCACCATAGCTATGGTGGGGAAATTGGTGGCTGTTGGGGAAGGGTCCCTACTCTGACAATTCAATAAACGCATTTTTAGACTCTGCACCAAATAGCTTCCTCTACCTGTAAAAAAGTCTGGCCTCCGTAAATCGGGTACTTAGTACCGTAGCAGTTCCGCCTTGAAATACAAGAACGATTTACGTAATGAGCCAAGATTTGACCCACCATAGCCATGGTGGGAAAATTGGTGGCAGAAATATACTTTTTTC
>OZ022253.1:2874293-2891793 GCA_963978915.1 Caenorhabditis parvicauda
TTGAATTGTTGCTGGAAAAAAAGAAGATAATAACACATTTCGGAAGCACCATTGAACACTTTCTACACATGTTCGACTACAGGAGACAAGAGAAAGATACTGGCAGATCTGTGATGTGTTGGTACCGTGGGAGCGATACCCATTAGGATGGCTGAGAGAATCTTTGATCTACCTATTCTGATACAGTAATCCTGGAGACACGGTGTGACAGTATCATTATATCTACAGTACTTTAAAAAAAAAGTGTTGCTCAACACACACTCTGAGATAAATTTTTGCACAGATATCTTTGATGTAATTTTTGTAACAATGTTCGATGCAAGAGTTTTTAATACAGTAAACTACAGAGTATTCTATTGCAGTGGTTCTTGTGGCATTGTTCATAAATCACTAGTATCATTCTATATGCAGTTCATTCCTACAATTACAGTAATCCTGAAGGTACAGTATCCAAAATAGGAAAACTGTTGAAAAATGTTAAACATGCATTCTTCCTTTACTAGAACGAGGTCTGTATTACGGTACTGCACAAAAACATACTGATAATTTTTAAATGATGCAAACTACAAAATCCGATTTTTACAGTAACCTTCACAAATTCTGACAAATACAGTAACCCTCTCAACTAATGTTCGTCCTGTGATGAAAGTTGTAGTCTCTATGCGACCATTGAACACTTTCCTTGGGAAGAAATTGATCTACCAATTTTACAAGTGAGTATTTGGAGTGGATACTGTATTACTGAGAGTTTCCGAATACCGTACTCTTTTTTTCGTTTTTATTTAGATTTCGATACTTTTTTGATAGGTTCATAAATCACTAGTATCATTCTATATGCAGTTCATTCCTACAATTACAGTAATCCTGAAGGTACAGTATCCAAAATAGGAAAACTGTTGAAAAATGTTAAACATGCATTCTTCCTTTACTAGAACGATGTCTGTATTACGGTACTGCACAAAAACATACTGATAATTTTTAAATGATGCAAACTACAAAATCCGATTTTTACAGTAACCTTCACAAATTCTGACAAATACAGTAACCCTCTCAGCTAATGTTCGTCCTGTGATGAAAGTTGTAGTCTCTATGCGACCATTGAACACTTTCCTTGGGAAGAAATTGATCTACCAATTTTACAAGTTAAAATCTGTAGTGGATTACTGTATGTTTTCGGATACCGTACTCTTTTTTTCGTTTTTATTTAGATTTCGATACTTTTTTGATAGGTTTTTTTCATTTGTTAACAAATTTTCAGATTCTATTTTTTCAGGTCCTCTTCTTGCTTCATCATGAGCTGAAAACACCTTTTTAGTTAAGAGTGACTATGAAAATATTGAATTTACCTTTTCTAATCTTGCGAAAATCCGTTCATCTCTTAGAATCGGTTTTAGATGTCCTAACACAAGAATTAAAATTGTAGTTGTTTGTAGTCTTTACTAATCAAACAAGTAATGTTCATTGATGTATTACGGTAGAGTTGTACTTTTTGAAGAAATCAGCGGAGTTTTCTTCTGCTGCACAGACTACACCAAGTTCGCGGTTCTTCTCACTTCAAAGTGTTCAATGATCCAGAATATTTTTGGTGTCGACCACAGCACGTGTGATTTCCGTCCTCTTTGATGTCTGTTTACAGAAGTTACCGCGTGCTGGAAACTGTTCAATGGTATTGTGATAGCAGGCGTTGATTTTTTGAACACTGAATGAGGCTTGAGGTATATGATAGAGAGAGAGAGAGAGAGAGAGATAGAGAGAGAGAAAGAGAGAGAGAGAGAGAGAGAGAGAGAGAGAGAGAGAGAGAGAGAGAGAGAGACTCACTTGAACATCTTCGAGTAATGCATGAAGTTAGCTTCCTCATCCGGAGGAGGGAAGTCAGAGTATGAGGTCATTTCTTTCGAAGTGTTGATTACAGTAGTCTTCATAACCGACGATTCTTCTGTATCACTTGGCTTGAATCTCCACAAGCCACCGACGTCGTTGGAAGCCTCGAAGCAGACAACGTCGGCTCCATAAAGAACACCATGGCGGATGGCGGGTAGACCCGAGGCTCCTGCCCCAATGACGGCGAGGAGAGAGAGAGAGAGAGAGAGAGAGAGAGAGAGAGAGAGAGAGAGAGAGGGTGAGAGAGAGAAAGAGAGAGAGAAAGAGAGAGAGAGAGAGAGAGAGAGAGAGAGAGAGGGGATGAGAGAGAGAGAATGAGAGAGCGAGAGAGAGAGAGAGAGAGAGAGAGAGAGAGGGAGAGAGAATGAGAGAGAGAGAGAGAGAGAGAGAGAGAGAGAGAGAGAAAATATCGTCCGTATAACAGTGATTACCTTGGAAAATTAAAATTTTGAACTTTTAACAGGGAAACATACGGTATTTGAGAATTTCTGGTACTGTATGATCAGCTCCAAATTTATTGCAGTTAGCGTGGTATATGTATCAATTTCTTTCCCACAAAAGTGTTCAATGGTCGCATGGAGAAGATCGAAAGTACGCTAGAATAAAGACTACAACTTTCATCACAGGACGACTTGTAGCTGCTAGGATCACTGTATTCGTCTAAAATTGTGAAGGTTACTACGAAATTTAGTCGCTGGAGTATAGACTCTACACTGTAGCTTGCAGGGTTACTGTACTTGTTACATTTTTGCAGATTACTGTAGAAATTTGGTTTTGTAGTTGACGTGCATTATACTCAACTGAGACTTACTGTAGTAGCACATATCAAAAAGTCTGACCAATTTCAAACGCGCGCCAGTCGCGTTTTTGTAAAATGAGTACGGTAGGGTCGGGACTCTCGCAACGAACAGTTAGATCTTTGTGGATTAAAATTATTATTCTAACTTTCAGTCCATTCTGAATGTAAAGGCTCATGACGTAAATCGTTCTTGTATTTCAAGGCGAAACAGCTACGGTACTAAGTACCCGACCTTTTTTGTATTTACGCAAAAAGTTCTTTAATCAGTTTCAGAAAAATGCGTACACTACTCATTGAAGTTGACGCGAATTTTCACTCCTAGCACACCCCCATAACATGTGTAGCACGTACTGTATGCACTAAGTGCATTGTACTATCGCTTATCAATCCTCATGTCTGAAGTTCTCCTTTATGAGGATCGAAAAATTCCCGGCAAAGTGTTCAATGAACTAGCTGCAGAGTTATTCAAAGCACTAAACACGTGTCTCTTATCATTAGTTTCAACGAAATTGTAAATCAGTGGTCTTTTTGGGGTTCGGGTATCATGTTACCAAGTTCAGATACGATTGTTGACGCGGTATACAACGATAGGAATAAATTGAAGGAATGGGACGAAAAGGCAAAAGGGAAAAAGCAGACACGCAGACACGCAGACACGCAGTCATGTCCCCGAGTCTGCATTTTGTCGTCGAATTTTCATTATTATTTTTTTCTTTATTTTTATACTCTTTCATTTTTCATTCCACTATTTCAGGCAGATGACGATTGCATGTACCTCTCGTGTCATCAATAGTAGTTATATTACATGCTGCCAGGAGTTGGATGTCTTCTACTAAGCTGAGATTCATTCGGTGAGTTACATATCTCAAATCGAATATAAAAATTATAATGCTTCGAATGTGAAATAACAATTTCCAGATGGACGAAGAATAAAAACAGAGTTCCTTCAATGGTGGTGCCCACTTCAAGCAGTTTATATTTCTACCATCATTCGTCGCAACTTTTGCATTTTTCTGTCGGAATGACCTAATACAAGTCCATCTGAGTATTTAGTAAGTTATTTTTTTTATTAACAACTAAAACTTTCATTTCAGAGAAAGAATGCAGATGACGATTGAATTCATTTATCGTGTCATTAACTGCGATCATCTAATACCGTCAGAATTGACAGTGGTACGAAGCATAATTTCTGATGCACCCCATTTCTTCGAAGATTGTCAACAGTGCCTACCAGATCCTCAGTCATGCCATTCACCAATCTTCACTGGCATCAACTTTTTTGTTTACATGTGTTTGAAAAATAAAATTGAACCGTAGTAGATCTGTTTATTCATCGATACATACAGTTTTTTAGATAGTTAAAATAAACACCAAACAGAAGTGTTGAGACGAGATAGGTTCTCCCAACAACGATCGCAACGTTCTTGCTCTGAAATGAAAGTTTTGGTTGATAAAAAAATTAACTTACCGAATATTCTGATGAACTTGTATCAGGCCATTCCGCCAGAAGAATGCAGAAGTTGCGACGAATGATGGTAGAAATATAAACTGCTTGAAGTTGACACCACCATTGGAGGAACTCTGATTTTATTCTTCGTCCATCTGGAAATTGTTATTTCACATTCGGAGCATTATAATTTTTATATTCGATTTGAGAAATGTAACTCACCGAATGAATCTCAGCTTAGTAGAAGACATCCAACTCCTGGCAGCATGTAATATAACTACTATTGATGACACGAGAGGTACATGCAATCGTCATCTGCCTGAAATAGTGGAATGAAAAATGAAAGAGTATAAAAATAAAGAAAAAAATAATAATGAAAATTCGACGACAAAATGCAGACTTGGGGGCATGACTGCGTGTCTGCGTGTCTGCGTGTCTGCTTTTTCCCTTTTGCCGGACGAAAAATATGAAAAATAAGAACGCAGTCTGCTCAAAGAGCTTGTCAGGCGTAAACTGGAGTGTTGGAAATTTATTTTTTTTTTCGTTTTTTTTTGTTAAAATCAATTCACACAAGTCGACGTAATCATCGTCTCCATGGAGATTCATTGTTTATCATCAAAATCAACAGAGTTTCCTCTTTTACGTGTTTCTTTTGAGCGTAATAATTCATTCGTTTATTATCTCTTCATTTTTTGCTTGAGTTGTTCGTTTTTTTTTAATTTTTAAATGAATAATGAGCTTTTCCCCCTTTTCTGTTTTTTTCATACGTTCTATTTTTACGATTGAATGTGAAATTTGAAATCAACTGCTTTTAAGTGAAACTTTCGGAAAATATTTAAATTTTTACGAGACGAATGGTTTTTGTTCATTTTTTTCATTTCATTCTCACTTCAACGATCATTTTTCAACGGTTTAATGTCTTAAATTCAGGTACCAATAGAGAACCGAACTGAGCAATGGATCCGGTGGAGGTTGAGGAGCCGGAGCCGCTGTTGGAGCTGGAGAATCTAATAGAACCCGCGGAGCAGTTGAATCCCTTTGATCCAGAATTGCCAATGGATGCAGCAGCCCAGGAAGAAGAACTGGAACATGAGATGATCGTCCGGCGATTGAATCGAAGACAACGACATGAAAATATTCTACCTCATGTGAATCAAGCTCGTCGACTGATAGGTATGAAAATGTATTCCGCTGCTGCCAAATGTTACCTCGAGACGTTGGACCACTATGACATTGATATCAGAGACATGGACCCCGACGTGAAATTGTTGTGGACGCGATGGTCAAGAACCAAAAACGACTTTGATCAGGTTTGTTTTTTTTCCCAAAAAGTTTTAAGACTCAAACAAAGCTGCGTATGAAAACACTGCGTGCTGCTCTCCAAATGAAGCTATTACTCTCATCGTTTTAATGTTTCAATTTTCGTTTTAGTAAAGCTTTTTGAGAAACTAAAAGTTCAAATGAGAATCTTATACAAAAATAACAATGAAAGGTCCCATGTATTTTTTTAAATGCTAATTCGCTTCCGTTGACTTTTTAGAGGATTTTTCTGTTCCAATAATAGTAGAATTTTTCAACTGAAAGAAGTCTATTATTGGATATGATAGTTTTGTATCGCAAGGACAGTGTGGTACGCCGGCCAATTATTGGAGATATATACAGAATTAAAGTATAAAGAAATTGAGAGCCCAAGAGGTGGGGGCGTGGCCTCTGGGATCGTGGGAAAGGGAGTAGATCAAAACTTAACTAGTTAACTGAGTTACTGTAGTTCACTCGCAACACATAGTAAAACACCAAAAATTCAATTCTAGAAGGCGATCTTTGCGGTGGCAATGGAGAAAAGATACGGCTGGTCGTTGAAGTTTCTCCCACGACTCGTCTCCCACATGATTAGCCAGCAAGCGGATGGAGCAGTTTTCTATTACGTTCGGACCGAGCTGAAGAAAAGTCTTGACGAGAGGAAAGTGCAACGTTTCGTGAGAAGTTTTGCTGAAGCGATGCTCTATCGTCTGGGAAATCTCGCGTTCCCTCAGTGGCACATCAAGATGGTCAATGATCAGGTTCGTTTTGTTCTGAATAATGATTTTGTATAATGAATACCGTGAAAAAATGAAACACATAGCTTCCTCCACCTGTAAAAAAGTCTGGCCTCCGTAAATCGGGTACTTAGTACCGTAGCAGTTTCGCCTCGAAATACAAGAACGATTTACGTAATGAGCCTTTAATTTCAATGGACTGAAAGTAATAATAATAGTTTAAATCCACAAAGATCTAACTGTTCGTTGTGAGAGTCCCGACCCTACCGTACCCATTCTGCAAAATTGAGATTAGAGCGCGTTTGAAAACGGCGATATATGTGTGAAAGAATTTGACAACAAGTTATCAAGCAACAGGGTATTTATTGATTCGCATCCCGTTTTTTCAAACATTAATAACGTGATGTGTGTTACCATGAACACCTCTTCTTTATGCTCAGGTTAGGTTTGGGCCAGCTCAAGGTTTAACCTAAGCCAAAAAAAGAAGGCGATAGTGATGGTCCGAGTGAAATTATGGACGTTTGAAAAAAAACGGGATGCAACGAGATGCGGAATGCGTCCGGAACCCTGGTCTGCGATATTGGGTATCACTTTCAAGCCAAAACGGGCGTAACTGAACCTAAATGAACCAGTGCGCCTGCGACGAACTACATTTCTGATGTCAATACTCCGTGAATAGTCTCCTGGAAAATGTTGCAGGAAATTTTTAGAAACAATTTTTTGTTTGATGAGGACCAAAAAGGGCAGATTACATGGAAAAATGCCGATAAGTGACTGCAAAGCGGTCATCCGGAGCGTAAAAATTGAATGTATTTATAGGGGTCGACAGCCTCTCGTCTTTTTTTGGAGTTCTCACTCGATTTTGATATACTGTGAAGAAAGCTTTGATAAAATCTCGAAGTTCGAAAAAAAAAATATTAGAAGTTTCAAAACGGCTATTTCAGAAAAGAAACAAAGCATATCGGGACGCACTCTTGAAGAGCATCAAGTCGTCTGAAGATGTCGTTTTCGATATTGGAGCTGGAACGGGGCTCCTCTCTTGTTATGCTGCCGAGTATGTTTTTGTATTCGTCTCTGTTCCGCGCAGTAGCGCGCGGACGGGTCGTGGTGAAAATGGAAGTTTCGAGCATGATTCATTTACGAAAGATTTTTGAGAAGATGGGAAAAGTGTTAAACTATCTAGTTTCAACTTCAATCAATTAATGAGTTCGCGAGAGTGATAATGTTAGTTGAACCTATGAAATACTATAGCGAATGCGTGCGGTCATGCGTTGCGTTTCCATTTTTTAGTACTAAATTTCAGAAAATCATCAAACGTGATCGCAATCGAAGCAAACTTCAACCTGTACAGAATAGCCGAAGACGTCGTGTTGAGAAATACACCAAGCGTGAAATGTCTATACAAATGGTCATATGATTACAAACCGGAGAAAAAGGTTTGCTTTGAGATGTTTCAAGAAATTATCAATTTAATACACAAATTCGATTGTTTTCGAAATATTTAGTATCTAACAACTCTCATTCATCGCCGAGAAGATAATAATAATAATAGATTTATTCTGTTAATCCGAAATTAGGTTAAAAGAGTGTGGATAAAAAGAAATGTGTAAAATGGGAAATACAGGGAATAGTAATCCTTCAGCAGCCGACAGTAAGAGATGTTGTATGACTTTGAGGCAAAAAAGGCCGCTAAAAGGGGCGGGAGTAGATGGCAAGTTCTGAGGCCATGCGGCACGGGCGGACCCAAGTTCCGAGGAAGGTAGCCCTTATGGATTGAGAAAGAGGAAAATATAGTAATAATAGACTAATAGTTAATGTGGTTTCGTATGAGTCGACTAAGTGGGAATGTCTATACCGAATGAGGAGGAATAATTAGTCGAATCTGGCATTGCTTAGTACCAAGTGGAAGTCGCTGAGAGAAGGATTCTTGAAGTGCATGTCATGAGCCTTCAGCACACAACATGATTTGCGATTCAAAAAAAAAAGTGGATGTTTTCGTTAAAACTCTGTAGATCACGAAAGGGCCATGGTAAGTTTTGATATCTTAATAGTGAGTGTAAAGCCTTCCCGAAAAAAGTCAGTCGGTTCTTTCAATTTTAATCAAAGCACATTGTATCACTTTTGGACATTCGAAAAGGGATCGGGGCGACCGTGACTGATATTTTTGATCCTGATACATTGTGCGGAGTAATGGCTGTCAGTGGAAAAGTTGTTAAACTTTTGATCGCAAAATTGATATAAACCAATTTCAGGCGAATGTCATTGTCAGCGAGATCCTTGATTGTTGCATTGTCGGAGAACATGTAATCGATGTATTTATCCATGCTCACAGGGAATTGGCAGCACCTAATTGTGTTTTCATCCCGCAGAAGGTGATTTTTCTCTCATAATGATCCTCTCTCTATTTCTCTATCTTCTCTCCTCTCCTTTCTCTATTTCTCTCTCTCTCTCTTTCTCTCTCTCTCCCTCCCTCCCTCCCTCTCTCTCCCTCCCTCTTCCTGCCTCTCTCTCCCTGCCCTCTCTCTCTCTCTCTCTCTCTCTCTCTCTCTCTCTCTCTCTCTCTCTCTCTCTCTCTCTCTCTTTCTCTCTCTCTCTCTCTCTCTCTCTCTCTCTCTCTCTCTCTCTCTCTCTCTCTCCCTCTTTCTCATTCTCTCGATTACAGGCACACGCATACGCGTACTACATCCAGAATGAAGAACTCTGGAAAGAACACGCAAAATCGTATCACGGACCACGAGGCGACATCGAATTCCGCTCTGAATTTGTGAAAATAAACAAGAAAGGTGAAGTTTTGTCTTTGAAGTAAGAAAATCACTCAAATGCGTGCGGTTATGCGTTGCGTTATCCATCATTTCCATCACAATGTACAAAGTAAAAATATGAAAAACTTTTTAATCTGGAAAAACACGGTTTCTTAGAATTATGTTCTTTTTTTCTAAATGTTCACGATCGATCCATAATTCTAACGAGAAAATATTAATTTTACTTGAAATTATAAAACCTTATAGTAAATTGGCCGCGTGCGGCTATGCGTTGCGTTCATGCTAAATCCTTCTGGAAATTGATAGTCGACAAAATCCAGGTAAATTCTGATGAATCCATACCAGATTAGATAAAAATCTAGCCAGGCATGGTAAATTTAGGCTAAAAAGGGTTAAATTATTGCCATATCTGGTAAATAAAGGCCAAATTTCTAGTAAAACAAGGTTTTGTCCACTCAAATGGGTCTAATGGTCCCCAGAACTGGCCGGAATCAATCAGGACTCTGTCGAATTCCAACTCCCTGAGACATTGTTGTTGACACAGTGTGTTTTCCAGGTCCAAAACAGCCCTACACATCGAAACCTCGGTTCCCGTTCAACGATGACGTCAAAATGATGACATCCCGGAAAGAAATTTTGGAGCTCGATTTCACATCTGAAGAAGCGTTGATACGCGCAAAAGATCGAAAAGACTATTTCACAGTGGATGTGAAAGCGGCCGGAAAAGTTCACTTCATTTGTGTTGATTTTGGGTTCGTTTTTAGATTTTGAGCAAAAAATGCCTGTTGAACTTCGCGACGCAGAAAGAAGCTTGTTGTTCCGCAATGTGCTGCGCGGAGAAATTATCACTGTCGGAAAGAAGGACGCGTTATGGCAATTTGAAATTGAGAAGAGTTCTGCTTCCAGTCACTAGAGTTTTAAAAAATTGGATTTTCCGTATTTCTTCATCTTTCTGTTAATGTACCTTGGTTAAACTACGAAGATTTACAAAACAAAGACAAATTATGATTTTAAAAAAACCGAAAAATGTAGAAATTTCCGAATAATGATAGAACTTTTTGATTAAATGTCTTTTACTAAGTTTTTACCCTAACATTTAATGAGCGAAGAGTTAATTTGAAAAAAAAAAGAATGCGGGATGCGATTTACTAATTACCATTACGTCATAACCATCTTTCTCCTACAGTACCCCATGCATCTAGCTTCCGTACGTCAGAGTTACAGTACCCATAGTCCAGAAACATGTTGTGATGATCATTTCCAACCCTCTGATCTTATGTCCACTTCAGGGTGAAACTCCTAGACGACGGTGACAAAGAGAACTTTGACATCGACACGTCGGATCGGTCCTGCTGGGACGTTGGTCTTTTCCCATTACAAGAGCCGATCGAAGTAGACGAAAGAAGCTCGCTAACATTCCAAATGTCTTTGAAAAATGGAAGATTGGACTTGGCTACGATGGTGTGTTTTGTATGAGTTACAGAATTGTGAATCACTTGTGGTCATTTGCGGGATTGCTAGTCTGATCGGTCAGAAGTCCATTGCAAAATAATAAAACAAGAACTTGGATGCTTAAAAAAATTAATTCTAAATAGTCTTCGCGAAAAAAAGAAGTTTTCTGGTTATCCTGAACGTAAAATTAAATGTTTTGACCTTGAGCCGATTTGAAACCACAAAAACCGTCCTCCCTTGAACCGATTTGAAACCCCAAAATTTCACTGTTTTTGATCTTTTCTCAGTTTTTGCACAAACCACATATATCGCTAGAAGCATGGCCGTTTTCAAACGCGCTCTGATTTCAATTTTGCAGAATGAGTACGGTAGGGTCGGGACTCTCGCAACGAACCGTTAGATCTTTGTGCATTTACATAATTATTCTTGCTTTCAGTCCATTCTGAAATTGAAGGCTCATTACGTAAATCGTTCTTGTATTTCAAGGCGAAACTGCTACGGTACTAAGTACCCGATTTACGCAGGCCAGACTTCTTTACAGGTAGAGGAAGCTATGTGCAAACTAGTGCGCTTGATTGAAAAATATTACAATAAATATGGAAAATCGACAAAAAGCAGAACATTTCTCTATTACAGTACCCAAGAGAGATGCTGAAAGAGATGAAGCGGAAGAACTACCAAGAATTCGAGAACGTCGACTTTTGCTGGGTCGGTGACGAAGTTGTGCCACATTTCATCGAATTTGCCAGAAATCACCAAAATCTTCAACCCATCATCTCCAGCGACATGTATCGATTGAGGTAGTCGCCGACCCGTCGCGGGTTTCGCCCAATCACAAGATTTCAGTTTCTGCCAGATATCATCGGCGTACGAGAAAGATGCCCAGTTTGATGGAAAAGTTCTTTTAAGTGAGTTTTTCATATTTATAGAAACTTAAAACCATGAGAAATTCTTTTTGTTTAATTTTTAGAGCGATTTTTTAGATGTAAATTGTATGAAATTTGCGATATTCAAGCATTTATTTTTTGAAAATATCTGAAAAAGTATTTTATTGGTCTAAAATTTAAAAAAAAAGGTAAAGATATAAAACGGTCCGATCTCCGGACCCTGGTACACAATTTTATTTTAATGCCCAAGCCAAAAACCTTGACTATTTTCAGCCTGGCCTTTCGACACAGACCACAGCGTGGATAGTGCGAACTTCAACGCAGTTCTGGATCAAGTCCGTGCAGATGAGACGATTAAGAAGGTTTTCCCGGGTCTGTTTTCACTTTTCAGCTCGAGAAGAGTTTAGAGATGTTTTGACTGAAACTGAGGTGGAATGATAGGCTCTAGTCAGGTTCAAGGTTGAGTTCTAGTAACTCTAGAAACGAAATACCGCTTATATGAAGTTCATAGGCAGTTGATATCGACAGCGCATTCACGTCACACACATCGGCTAAGGCATAAGACAATAAAACCGCTTCGCAACCGCTTTGCCGACCTCCGCTTTCATTTTCGAAAGTGTTTGTACTTTAATAAATGTTTCGCTTGACATAATGAATGTTGTGGACTGTTCCCGACGATAGTTTTACCTACTTCAAACATTTTTACGTAACGATTTGTGAATCTGGGACGAAAAAAAAAGAAAAGTAAAATTTTCTGAACTACAGTAACTGAAATTTGATCGATTCTATCGATTTTTTTTTGCTTAGACTTTTCAACTGCGTTTGCCGCAGTGTGCGTCATAGGTCATAGATATCTACAGCCTATGAACTCCATAGAACATCTATCATAAAATCTATTAAGAGCCTATGAACTTCCTATCAACGGTATTCCGTTTGTAGAGAAGGATGACCAAAAACAGTGTAGCTCGCACATTCGTTAATGTAGTTTTTCTCATTAATTGTTTTAAAAAGGCAACTGAAACTCAAAACATAAATTCGAAAATTTGTGAAAGTAATAGTCTTACTTGAGTTTTTCAGAATTAGTACGGTAGGCGTCAGGACTCTCACAACGAACAGTTAGATCTTTGTGGATTTAAATTATTATTCTTACTTTCAGTCCATTGAAATTGAAGGCGCAATACTTTCACGTTCTTGTATTTCAAGGCGAAACTGCTACGGTACTAAGTACCCGATTTACGGAGGCCAGACTTTTTTACAGGTAGAGGAAGCTATGTTTGTCAGAGCTGCTTGTGTGTGGCGCTGAGAGAGAACAACATATTTTGAAAAATTACTCGGAATAAGAGCAAATTTCAGAACGTCTCCAGATTTACGGGCAGTTCTTCCGCTCCGACGAAGTGGACAATGCAAGTAGACTGAAGCCGGAGAATCATTTCAATGTCAATTTGAAAGCGTTGACAGATGCAAGGGAGCATTTCGAGTATCGGGATATAAACGGTATTTTTTCATTTTTTAAAATCACATTTGCCGAAAATTGAGAAAATTTTGATTAAAATGAAGCAGAATGAAGGTTTATCTCTGTTTAAGTTCAGAAAAACAGGTAATTCTGAGGTTTTAGGAAAAAAGTCATCAATTTCGACGAAGATTATTTGAATTCGATTATTTGAATGAGTTTATCTATGTTTCAATGAGTAAAAAAGACTAAATTACACGATTTTTCCACGAAAAAGTGTAATAGCTTTCGATTTTTCCAGAATTATTCGATGTTGATCTCATCGGAGAACCTTGGCCTCTGTTCGAAATGTCAATGGACGTGGAAAAAATTCGAGAAGACTCGGAGTTTGGAAGTTGGTCCACGTCTAGAAAGGTTGGATTTTGTTTTTCGTTTCAGTGAAAGAGGGCCACGTCTTTTTTTGCTACTTGAAAGGGAGAAATATAGCTTTTACTGTAGTCTGATAGGTTTTTTTTCGAAAAACTTCTTTCTAGACTTTTTTTATTTCGAAGAAACCGAAATTCTGATCGATTCAGTAAATGTCTTTTTTTAACCTTTGAAGTTCCAAAAAGAGGTTGTTTCAAAATGATTTTTGAAATCAGTGACAAAAAACTTGAAAACTCGAATATTGAATTGTTGGGATTATTTCCGTGTTCAGTCCTGTTGGAATTAACATAGAGAAAACAATTTTTCACCCGAGAAATTTTTTGAATCAGCCAATTTTTCGTCTATAGCTTTTTGAAAATTCAATTTTTCAAAAAAAAATTAAAGATGAAAAACTGATTTCAAATATTATTACTTTCACGAAATTATTCATTTAATTTTCAATTGAGTAAGATTCTGTAAAAGTGAAAATTTTGGTCCAAAAGTGTGTGAACTACCGTAGTGTAACCTACTGTATTCAAATGAAAATTTAGAAAAAATGAAGATGAGTTTAACAACAGAAACGAAAAGTAGGCTATATGGCTATTTTCCGGAACTGTAGAAACTACCGTAGTGTGGACTACTGTGTTCAAGTGCTTAATTAACAGTAAAATACAATCTTTATTATTCATAAGGAAGTTTTTAAAGAATGAAAATAAGTTGAACAGCAGAAACGAAAAGTAGGGTTATATGGCTTTTCCGGAACTGTAGGAACTACCGTAGTGTGGACTACTGTATTCGAGTTCTTGATTATCATTAAAATACAATCTTTGTTATTCATAAGGAAGTTTTTAAAGAATGAAAATAAGATGAACTGTAGAAAGAAAAAGTAGGGTTATGTGTTTTTTTCCGGAACTGTAGGAACTACCGTAGTGTGAACTACTGTATTCAAGTGCTTGATTATATGTAAAATATAATCTTTATTATTTATAAGGAAGTTTTTAAAGAATGAAAAAAAGTTGAACAGAAGAAACGAAAATTAGGCTATGTGGCTTTTTTTCCGGAATTGTAGGAACTACCGTAGTGTGAACTGTACTGTATTTGAGTGCCTAATTATCCGTATAATCTTTATTACAGAAAAAAGTCGAGCAAGACGCCTCAATCGACGGTATCATATATTATCACCAATTTGACGGAGGACCGGTGCCCAAACGAAAGTCAGCATTCACTCTGAGACAACGAAGCAACTACAAGATGGGTGAAGAGGTGGGAGTAAAATCTTGTGAAAGTCACGTAGGCAATTCGTTTCAGATGGAGATTACATGTACAATGGTCAACTGCGAACTGTTCGTGACAGGATCCCGGTGTTGATTATAACGACAAACAATCAGTTTTAATACATTTCACAGTTAATATATTCACATTCATTACAAAATAAAAAATAGCATATACATCTACCTGACTAACGATGACCCATATGAGAAGTGTATGAAAGAGCCAATTAGTTTAAAAGTTTGGGTTGGGGGAGGGTTACTGTAGCGTTGGTTACAAAAGTGGGACTGGAGAAAGGTTACTGTAGGTTCTGTTTGACCTACAAAATAGGAGTTTATGAGGTTTACTGTAGTTATGGTTTGATCTACAAAAATGGGATTTAAAAATAGGGTGGGGAGGGTTATTGTAGTTATTGCTTGATCTACAAAAATTTAACTTTATGAAAGAGCGATTTGGGTGGAAGTTTGGGTTACTGTAGGGAAAGGTCACTGTAGTTTCGGTTTGATCTACAGAAACTGAGAAAGCGAATTAGTTAGCAATTTGGATTGTCAAAACAGTGTTTTAGGAAAGATGAGGGTTACTGTAGTTATTGTTTGATCTACTCAAATGGGATTTTAAACGAGTGTGGGGAGGGTTATTGTAGTTATTGCTTGATCTACAAAAATTTAACTTTATGAAAGAGCGATTTGGGTGGAAGTTTGGGTTACTGTAGGGAAAGGTCACTGTAGTTTCGGTTTGATCTACAAAAATTGGAAAGAGCGAATCAGTTAGCAATTTGGATTGTCAGAACAGTGGAAAGATTAGGGTTACTGTAGTTATTGTTTGATCTACTCAAATAAGACTGAATGAGTTACTGTATCTAGAAAATGAAAAGATGCCGTAATCAAATTTCTAATCAGAAAGTACTGTAACTCAAACAGGCTCCAAAAGTTTTTCATTGGGGAAACTTACACGATCTGCTGACAGTTACTGTACCTAGGAAGTGAAACTGAGTACCGTAATCGGAGTTTGAAACGAATAGTAACTCGCCGATACATCTATATTGTAGACACAATTTCTAACAGTTCCCAGTCTTAATGACAACATTGTCCATCGCCACAGATTTCTGAACTTCTTCTCGATTGTGGATAATTATGAACAGCTGAAGATCACGTGTTAATGAGAAAACATAGATTCCCAACCTTATCAGTCTTATGAACCTTGATGTGGGCGTTGACTCTGTTCCAATTCCTGGCAGAAATTTCTTGTGTTTGGCATCTGAAACGTTTGAATTAGCGCGCGAGTGGTACGCTAGCACATGTGTCTATTCATATGGGACACTTGAAAATTTATGTCCCTATTTTTATGGGACATCTGCACATAGTTGTTCTTATTCGCATTGACACTCGCAAATTAATGTCTCTATTCTTTTGGGACACTCAAAAAATTCTCTGTTTATTTTTATGAAACGCTTGCAAATCGTTTTTCTCATTCGCAGTGACACTCGCAAATTAATGTCTCTATTCTTTTGGGACAGTATCTGTCTATATTTTTATGGGACACTTGCATGTCTTTTCTGTTTGGAACACTCGTTAATCCATGTCCCAATTCTAATGGGACACTCGAAATTCTGGTACGCTAGCACATGTGTCTATTCATATGGGACACTTGAAAATTTATGTTCCTATTATTATGGGACATCTGCACATCATTTGTTCTTATTCGCAGTGACACTCGAAAATTAATGTCTCTATTCCTTTGGGACAGTATCTGTCTATATTTTTATGGGACAATTGCATGTCTTTTCTGTTTGGGACACTCGTTAATCCATGTCCCAATTCTTATGGGACACTCAAAATTCTGAGCTTCATGAATTAAATTTTGCTCCTCAAAAATATAAAGTGGTCATATTCCACCGGGACACTCACTTTCTCAAATTCTGCACACAGACCCTCAAGTCGACAGTGTGAGAGGCAAAAACGTCGATTGACAGGTCTATAGGACCAACGAGAGGTTCAGAATAGAGAAGTCCGGAGTAGGTGAAGGGGCGGAGCTTCGTGATGGCATATCGATTTTCTGAAGAGAATACTGTAATTTTTAGTGGAATTTGAAAACTCACCATCATCTTTCTTCACAGCTATGCTGATGTTGTTGAAGTGGAGACTTAAGAGTCGAAGATCGGACCATCTGAAGTTGTATTCATTCTTTTGTACTTTTTTGGATTTTTTCAAACTCCATTTATTTTCAATTATTTAAAAAAAGAGAGAAATGCAGAAGATACGGGACGCTTATTGTAGGATAAGTTTGAGTACATCCCATCATTCCCAAGTCGTCCGAACCAGTGACGGGTCCGCGACTGATTGGGGAGGGACTATATCAACTTGAGAATGGACTAGTATCTGTTCTTATCGTATTAACTTCCAGTGTGTCTGGGAGGGCTGTTTTTGCTAGAATGATAAAAGGTCAGCTGGAACCGAACTTGTGACGTTATGTCTGAGAAATGAAATCCTCTAAAACTTTTGGCGGACCGGCATTGGACCGTACATGGGCGACAGAGGGACTGTAGATGGACGACAGATGGACTGGCCGATGGATGAACAAAACGGCGAAACCCGTGATATGTCCGCTAGTGGCTACAATGACCTATCTAGCGCTCGACGAGATCGTTACTTCTCTGCACTTCGGAGTAGGAACGATTGTAAGTCGAACTATAGCACGTAATGTGTGTTCGCACTTGTCAACATTGGACTATTTTTGAACTGGTGAACATTGGGTCAAATTAAGGTTCAGTTTCGGCTTGAAAGTGGTATCCACTATCGTATATCAGGATTCCGGATATAGAAAGGAAATACATCATGTGTCATACCCCCGCAAAAGTTATGTGTGTCCACATAATGTATCTAACTGATATTGAAATTGGACAGTGTGACTGTGAGTAGGCGACAGATAGACTGTGAATGGACCGGCATTAGACTGTTGCCCAGTTTTGGAGATCAGAGCAAAAAGTGTTACCTGCACGTCTCATCATCAAAGCTGCAAGACGTCTTCGCGCACTTTTCCACACGAGGTTCTTCCTTTTTGAGAAGTTCTTTTGGTTTCTCTGAAAGTCGTTCTAAATGCAAAATTTCCACAT
>OZ022253.1:2896793-2901793 GCA_963978915.1 Caenorhabditis parvicauda
TTGTGACTTGTGAATGACCTAGAATTTCAAGGTATCTGGAAAACTTCGGAAACATGGTCTAAATTTTCAAAAAGTCATAATCAAAAGTCAAAGCTCAACACACTGCAGACGCCACGTGATCAGACTGTTATCAGTGGTCTAGGATTTCAAGAAATTCCGGATACTTGGTCTAGGATGTCGAAAATTTAAGAAAACTTCGGAAACTTGGTCTAGATTTTTAAAATATTTTTTCATTCATCATCGACAGTCAAAAGTGAACTGACGGAAGGCACTACAAGCATGGTGATCAAACGGTTATGAGCGCTTTTAGATCCGGTAAAATATGGTCTAGGATATCAAGAACAGCCATGGGGGTCTAAGATTTCAAGAAATTTGAAAAATTCCGGAAAAAAGTCCGAGCTGGGATAATGGAAGACATTTCGCGCATGGTTATCAGACTGTCATCATTGGTCTAGTGTTTCAAGAAATTTTAGGAACCTGGCCTAGGACTTCAAGAAATTTCGAAAACTTCGGAAACTTGGTCTAAATTTTCAAAAAGTCATCATCTAAAATCCAATCTGGGCACACGGCAGACATTACGCGCCTTATGTTCAAACGGTTCGGAACGATTCGTGATTTGGGTAAAATATGGTCTAGGATTTCAAGAATAGCCACGGTGGTCTAAGATTTCAAGAACTTTGGGAAACTACGGAAAAAGGCCGAGCTGGGAACACGGCAGACGCTACGCGCATGGTGGTCTAACGATTAGGAACGATCTGTGACTGGGAAATCACATTCCACAGAACCAAATTTGGATATGATTTCAAGAACAAGCGGAAAAATAATGAAACAACATGATTTTTTCGCATCTCTTTGTACGCAAAACTGATTGTCGAAAATGTTTGGGTTTTTATCATTCACTCAAAACACAAAAATGAATTAGGAAAAATAATTGTGGATTTTTCAAACAAAATAGTTTTGCTCAGAAAAACATAAATAGTAATCCACATAAAACGGATACCATAATCCGAAGAATCTGTGTGGACTGAGTAATCTCCTAAGTTTTCGAAAATAGAGAAGACGATAAAATTATTTACAGAACATGATGCATAGATCAATCTGCGTTGTTATGGTTATATGTAGGCTCTTTTTCCATCGAATGAAATATACAAATTGGATCTAGATTGGTGGTGCAACTCTGGTTCAACCTGATTTTCTCTGGATCCAATCTGCTTTTCTCTGGATCCAATCTGATTTTTTCTGGATCCAATCTGATTTTTTTCTGGATCCAATCTGATTTTTTCTGGATTCAATCTGATTTTCTCTGGATCCAATCCGTTTTTCTCTGGATCCAATCTGTTTTTCTCTGGATCCAATCTGATTTTCTCTGGATCCAGTCTGATTTTCTCTGGATCCAATCTGATTTTCTCTGGATCCAGTCTGATTTTCTCTGGATCCAATCTGTTTTTCTCTGGATCCAATCTGATTTTCTCTGGATCCAGTCTGATTTTCTCTGGATCCAATCTGATTTTCTCTGAATCTAATCTGATTTTCTCAAGATCCAATCTGATTTTCTCTGGATCCAATCTGACTTCCTCACTTGAGCTATGGAAATTTGTCTTCAAGCAAGTGAAGATTCTCTCACGCCCGAGGTCGAACCCCTACGATGCCTAGGGATAATCGACATCACTATCCATCACACCATTTTATTGTACCTGTACAAAGGTCATTCCCATGACTCATTTATAGGCTAATGTATGACACGGATTCCTCAACATCCAGACCGCGACAAGTTATTGGCCGGCAAATTGGTCATTATGTCATCAACAAAGGTGTCCTTCCACTTGGCGACAATGGAAAGAAATGGAGAGAGGAAAAACATGGATGTGGTGAAAGTCGCATGTGATATGTGTATTATGACCTTTTTCTATGGATTGGATTGCTTGAGTAGAATGCTCTAGAAACGAAATAACGTTGATATGAAGTTCAGCGAGGCTGTTAACAGCGATTTATGAAGTTCGTGAGCTTCTGACAAATTTTATGAAGTTCATGTGCACTTAATAATAATAATAACTTTATTCCTTAAAAATAAAGTTCATAAGCTTCGTGACGACCATCAATAGCCGTCATAAGCACAGATAATGGGCGTGGGAACCGTAGGAGAACCTTTTGAAAAAAGCTGCTCCGGTCAGAACAGTTGGATAAGTTTGTAAGATAACCAGAAGGAAAGGAACTGAATATGAGTGTTAGTAGTGATAGAACATTGGTGTTAGTTGTTCGACCAGGATATTCAGATCAATTCCAACCAGTAGTCTGACAAATTGTATTTGACCGTAATTTAGGAAGGTTCCCAACAGTTAATAGAACAAGGTTTAGTAATTCACTTGATAGATTTTATGATAGATGTTCTATGAAGTTCATAGGATGTATATATCTATGACCTGTGACGTAAACGCGCTGTTGATATCAACCGCCTATGAACTTCATATCAGCGGTATCTCGCTTCTAGAGTGAGTAAAGGAGAGTTAAAGATTTTGTCTAATATTCAGTCGAACTTGTTCTTGCTCTCTTAGTTTACATGCGTTCCCAAGACACATACCTAAGCTCCCGTTAGCACCCACACAGACACCGTTTTCAGAAACGGTATCCTGGATTCATACAGGCTACGATTTCTTGCTGCTTGCAAACGGTGTCTGTACCGATTCATACAGATATTGAATAAACCAATTTGGATTCCATACAGACACCGAACGGTTTCCCTGAGTATCGGATTTGGAAAGTTACAGTGCGAAAAACGTTCAGTTCCGATTATTGTCGATTCTTCCACTATTTCTGTAAACTGCGAGATCTTCCATCAAAAAGGTTGCTAAGCATCTCAAACCACATGTCTTTTGTAGATTGCATTTCAATCGATCAACGGGATACACATATTTCGCTAGAAGCATGGCCGTTTTCAAACGCGCTCTAATCTCAATGTTGCAGAATGAGTACGGTAGGGTCGGGACTCTCGCAACGAACAGTTAGATCTTTGTGGATTTAAATTATTATTCTTATTCCAGTCCATTGAAATTAAAGGCACATTACTTTCAGGTTCTTGTATTTCAAGGCGAAACTGCTACGGTACTAAGTACCCGATTTACGGAGGCCAGACTTTTTAACAGGTAGAGGAAGCTATATGGGCTACAGATTTATGATCGCTGAACAAAAATAAAGTAAAACAATCAAAACTTTGGGGCACTGAAATCCATTGAACTAAAATTCACAAGAAATATTTGAAAAAATAGATTAAAATTCATATAGAAAATCATCATAGAAGAAAAGCCAATCCCTATGAAAGTTCGAAAGTCATTTCAGAACAGTGACTGTTCAATTATCATAGCTAGAGACCTATTCAAAGTATTGTTTCAAAAATTACGAAAAACTGCTATAGTACACTAGATCTGACCAGAATCTCTTCAAAGTGAATATGAAACTATCACGACATCGGAAACTTCGCATAGCGGATGTAAGAGACTACAAAAGTCCCAAAGACCGTATAATTACACCATATCCGTTATTTTCTCTACAAAAACCACGGAAACATTTATCCGGAGGTTGGATGGCAGCAGAACTTGTTTCCGAACGTGGTAACCACTAGCTAGCTGAGATTTGCCTTGTAGATTGAACGCTTTAGATTTTTGATGTTTTATGCAGAGGCTTGTTGTTCTTTTGTGACTTTTTCTTTTGAGAGGTAGAGAGAGAGAGAGAGAGAGAGAGAGAGAGAGAGAGAGAGAGAGAGAGAGAGAGAGAGAGAGAGAAAGGAGAGAGAGAGAGAGAGAGAGAGAGAGAGAGAAGGAGAAGGAGAGAGAGAAGGAGAAAGAGAAAGAAAAAAGAGAAAGAGAGAGAGAGAGAGAGAGAGAGAGAGAGAGAGAGAGAGAGAGAGAGAGAGAGAGAGAGAGAGAGAGAGAGAGAGAGAAGGAGAGAGAGAGAAGGAGAGAGAGAGAGAGAGAGAGAGAGAGAGAGAGAGAGAGAGAGAGAGAGAGAGAAGGAGAAGGAGAGAGAGAGAAGGAGAAAGAGAAAGAAAAAAGAGAAAGAGAGAGAGAGAGAGAGAGAGAGAGAGAGAGAGAGAGAGAGAGAGAGAGAAAGAGAGAGAGAGAGAAGGAGAGAGAGAAGGAGAAAGAGAAAGAAAAAAGAGAAAGAGAGAGAGAGAGAGAGAGAGAGAGAGAGAGAGAGAGAGAGAGAGAGAGAGAGAGAGAGAGAGATGAAAAGAAAGAAAACAGGAGAAAGAAAGAAAAAGAGAGAGAGAGAAAAAAGCACACCCATAACTACTTGATAATTGTTGACGTTTCTTTAAGTTCGACCACCCAAGTTGATAAGTATCAAATTATAGTTTGAGAAGATCATCAAAGAAAATTTTGAGAATAAATAAATAAAAATCATCAGGAATGATGCAAATTTTCTGAAAATGTTCGAAGAAATAAAAAACCAACCTTTATGACATCGTTCAGGAGCCGTAACTTGCTGCGCATGAGCCCAGAATATCAGAAATATGGTAAAAATCCACAAAACCCTCATGTTAGCAGTGGAAAGATCCAAAATCGGGCTAATCCGTGCTAGACATTCGCCCCGCCTCCTAGGCCACGCCCCCATAAAAGTGAAATTTATTCAAAGGCACGATAAGTATGCGGAGGATGTTCCTGAGAGGGGTGAAAGAGACGATGGGTTCACATGTTTTTGATCGATTTGACTGTTAATGGAGTGTGCTCGTCGTCGTCTTCGTCGTCTGAAGGCAGCCAGTTCTCACAGATATTTCGCATCGAGATGGTCAGGTAGCTGAAATGTGATTATTCGTTCTTTTCAAATTTCAACCATTTTTATACTCCATAGACTAAATACCGTTGATATAAACTTCATAATGTTTTATCAACGACCTATGAACTTCATAAACTACTATCAACGACCTATGAACTTCATATCAACGACCTATGAACTTCATACATTTTTATCAACGACCTATGAACTTCATAATTTACTATCAACGA
>OZ022253.1:2906793-2921911 GCA_963978915.1 Caenorhabditis parvicauda
GGGTGCAAATATTCCTTGAAAACAATTTTTGCTTAATTTTCCCCACTGCCTTCCTCTGATTTGCTTGAAAGCTCTGCAAATATTTGCTCGTGTCGTGTATACGGTAATAAGGATCATGTACGACGAAGAACAATGCCCTGTTTGAAAGATGATACTTACTGAAAGCAAGGAATGTTTTTGAAAAATGGTGAAAAAAACAGAAATTGTGGATAAAATGAGAATACATTGTTCATTTTTTGACTTTCATTCAATTATTATCTAAACAAGCAGAGAATCCTCGCTACGCTCAGAGCCTTTTTTTCCCTTTTTTCATCACAAAATCACAAATTCCGACTTTTTAAATGGAAAAAGAAGTGGTTTTTAGAGGCAAAGTCTTCGCCATTTCTCTCTCTCTATTTCTCTCTTCCTATCTGTCCTTCTCTTTCACCCTCTCTTTCTCAGTCTCCCTCTCTCTCTTTCTTTCTCTCTCTCTCTCTCTCTCTCTCTCTCTCTCTCTCTTCGCTTTCGCACTCCCCGAACAATCCAAACTCGGCGAACACTAATGCAAGTTTGGCTAGAACTAATGCAACAACCTGCGAGGCCCCCCCAGTGGTCACGTGTGAAGCACAAACGAAAAACGTGCAGCGGTGACCGAGTGGTTAACGCGTCCGATCGTTAATCTTCCAACGCGCGTTCGGATCCCGTCCCGGCCACTTTTGCCCAACCCCTTCCTTCCCCTCCCCCCAACCAAAAGAAAAAAGGACCACCCAAAAATTTGCCTCACGAAAAAGGGGGCGGTCCCCTTGTTCTATTATTAATACAAGCAGACTTGGCCTCGCTACGCTCGGGACCTTTTCTCCATTTTTCTTTTACTTCTTGATTGAAAACAATGGTGGTGGTTTTTTTGAAGCAAAGCTTCCGCTGATGTTCTCTCTCTCTCTTCATCTCTCTTTCACCCCCTCTTTCCCTTCCCTTATCTCTCTCTCTCTCTCTCTTTTACCAATCTGATTGCGGCCATAACTAATGCTAGTGTTGCTAGAACCAATGCACAACGATGCGCAGACCCCCGCACCCGACAGTGCTCACGCAAACAGTCGTTACAAAATTTCGTGCAGCGGTGGCCGAGTGGTTAAAGCAGAGAACTTTCACGCGCTCTGTCGCGGGTTCGTAATTCTCCTTGGGCACTTTTGCACAACCCCTCCCCCCCCCCCCCCCCCCAACCAAAACCAAAAAGCTTCACCCAAAAATTTGCCTCACGAAAAAGGGGGCGGGGCAAAGTGGGCGGAGGATTTGTCAATTAATAATATGATCTAAATACATGGTGAATTGATCAAACTCTTCTGTAGATGTTAGAGCTGTTATTTCTTTGCATGCTGCTGTTTTGCATAACTCTACAACCAAGCACCCAAACTCGATTAAATTCTTAGAAAAGTTGTGGCTTAGGGTCTCTAACAATTTTTTGGTACGCTCTTTTTGGTTTTATGGTGGTAACGCTTAAGGCTAGCAAAAAAATAAACTGTTTTTCTATGTGTTACAAGCGGGTAGTCCTCGCTACGCTCAGAGCCTATTTTTCCCTTTTTTATTACAAAATCATCAACTCAGACTTTTTAATTGAAAAAAGAAGTGGTTTTTAGAAGCACGGTTCTCGCTATCTCTCTTTCTCTCTCTCTCTCTCTCTCTCTCTCTCTCTCTCTCTCTCTCTCTCTCTCTTTCTATCTCTCTCTCTCTCTCTCTCTCTCTCTCTCTCTCTCTCTCTCTCTCTCCTCACTCGCTTCCACACTCCCTGTACAATCCAAACACGTTGAAAGCTAATGCAAAAAAAGGAGGCGGTCCTCTTGTTCTATTATTAATATGATTTTTTATAAATTCCAAATTCTTGTTTTTTTTATGGTTCAAAAAAGGAATTTGTTTCAAAAATCGGGAAGTCGAATCAAGTTGAAATATTGAATTTCATCGCAGTCATAAGAATGTTCTTGCTAAAATATTAAAACTTACCAATTCTCCTTTCGGTTGCCGGAAGACTTTCGATATCAGGGCGTTGACCGAGTTGATCGCCCCAACTTGGCTCGCCATCGTTCGGGAAATTGTTCTGAAAGATAGTAGGTGTGGAAGAAATAGTTAAGATATTTAAGTCAGTGAAAAGTCCTGAAACAGTATTGAATGATGAAAAGTTGAGTACTGTCGAAATTAGTGAGAGACATTGAAGCATTTACGGAGACATCAAATTTATGTACAAAAAGAAGAAATTAAGTGATTGTGGTAATAGGAAAAGCTAGAAGGATAGATACCGTAGTTTTCTGCTTGTTAGACAAGATGAGCATCTTAAAGAAGCTCTAAACGATCATGTTCTTGTTTGATGGGAAATGTGAAGAAAGGTGGTCATTAGAACGAAAATGATGGAGCGAGAGATGAGCATCGGCTGAAGAGCAGAAACGAAAAACGGTAGATTAATGTAACTAATTTTTTTTTGAAAAAAAAACAGCAGAGACTTCTATTTTGTCAACAAGATTTTTCAGGAGTGACAGTGAAATTCACAAAGGGAAAAATATCGTAGTTAAATGACATTAATTGCTTTGATAATCAAAAAAAGCAAGAGAGAGAGAGAGAGAGAGAGAGAGAGAGAGAGAGAGAGAGAGAGAGAGAGAGAGAGAGAGAGAGAGAGAGAGAGAGAGAGAGAGAGAGAGAGAGAGAAAAAGGAGAGAGAGAGAGAGAGAGAGAGAAAGAGGAGAGAGAGAGAGAGAGAGAGAGAGAGAGAGAGAGAGAGAGAGAGAGAGAGAGAGTGAGAGAGAGAGAGTAAAGAGAGAGAGAGAGAGAGAGAGAGAGAGAGAGAGAGAGAGAGAGAGAGAGAGAGAGAGAGAGAGAGAAAGAAAGAGAGAGAAAGAAAGAGAGAGAGAGAGATGAAGTGATTAAAAAACTTAATGTGATAAAACTTCAAACTACCGTAGTTAGACGACCAAAAAACATTCACGAAAAGATCTGAACGATCAAAATGGTCTTCGACGAAAGCATGTCAAAGGGAGTACCGTACTCTGATACAGCAGTTAGATGCTCGAGAAGCTACCGTAGTTCAACACCCCAGAGCCGGTCTCATGAGCATCAAACAGCTCTGAATTGTCATAAAAGTTGTCTGGTTTGCTTGATGTGAGAATATCAAGAAGGAGTACCGTACTCTGCGAGAGAGAGAGAGAAAAAGAGGAGAGAAAGAGAGAGAGAGAGAGAGAGAGAGAGGGAGAGAGAGTGAGAGAGGAGAGAGAGAGAGAGAGAGAGAGAGAGAGAGAGAGAGAGAGAGAGAGAGAGAGAGAGTGAGAGAGAGAGAGTGAGAGAGTGAGAGAGAGAGAGAGAGAGAGAGAGAGAGAGAGAGAGAGAGAGAGAGAGAGAGAGAGAGAGAGAGAGAGAGGTAGTAATTAGAAACGAGGTGGGGCTCTTTTCTCTTGTTCGGAGCACTGGTTGTACGTGTGTAGTCTCGGACAATACCAATGTTTACTGACAGTTGCTTCTTCTTCTTCTTCTCGCTCTTTCGCGCACTTAGACAACAACTTCACTTACCGAGTGTGTATACTTCGAGCTTAACATCGAGTGTTTCACTATCCATGCAACTACTTGACACGCCAGCCAGTGAGCGTAGCGAGGTTTTTTAGCGGAGAAAAAGAGTGGCATCTGTGAAGAAAGGTGTAAAAAGTATGGGACCATAGAAACGGAATTCCCGTGATATGAAGTTCATGTGCTGTTGATGAAATTTTATGGTAGATGTTCTATGAAGTTCATAGGCTATAGATACCTATGAGCTATGACGTAAATGCGCTGTTGATATCAATCGCCTATGAACTTCACATCAGCTTCTTGATTCTGCTAACCATTGAAGAGAGCATCAAACTATTCATGTAACATATTTATTCAAAAAAAGGATTGTCGGCTATCGTAAACGTAAAGACTTATCGTGAGCGTAGCGAGTATGGATAGTTTTTGATCGTGGAAAAAGTTTCATTGTAAATTTATGCTGGTGTTGGTTTTTTTCCCACACTGTTGTTTCAACAAGGAGATAAACATCATGTGATTGTAGCGAGGTATAGCGGTTTTGAGCGTAGAGAACTCAGTTTCAAGCTAGCGCTGTAAACAAAATGCAAAGTGACCGTTAACTGTTGATATTCTAATCAAAACGATTATTGTTTCAAGTCTCGCGCGGTTTATACCTTCAAAGTAATGAATGAGCGTAGCGAATTTGAACGTAGTAAAAAGCTGACACAAACCATTGCACACAGTGATCAAAATGAACAACTTCAATGAGCGTAGCTCTGATCATAAATAACCTCTGGTTAGAATTAAAAACACGACTGAAAGTAAGAGGTCCTACTCCATACGAAGCAAAAAAGGTTATAAGATGCTCTAATGGAATCAAGGAGCTCTTTCTCATCCAATGAGAAGGCGTGAAATCAGAATGACACCGTGATGAATTATTTCTGTTGAATTCGACCAGAATTCTGGTTTTATGTTTCAGCTTAAAAATTTATGCGAATTGACGGTTTGATAGGATTCTCTGTTTAGAACAATTGGTACTGTAATAATTGAATTTGAACAAATTTTAAAATAAAAATAATGATTTTTTCACTCTTTTTGTGAAAATACAAAAGTTCTACAAATAACACCTTTTTCATTCTTGAGGAACAATAAATTTTCTCATCTTCCAAAAATTTAAACCATACAAAAATGATAACATGAATATTTTTATTTTTTCATTTTTCAAACCAAAAAATTACATTTTTTCAAATTTACATATGATAACTCTGCTAAAACGATTACAACAGGTAAAATGCAACTTTATTGTAATTAAGACACAAGCGACATTATTTATTCTAAGAATTACAAGTCTCTCTTGTGTTCTGTGCGGCTTAGTGACGGTCGGTGAAGGCTTTGTTCCTTCTGAAATGTTTGGTGTTATTAGAAGGCCATGATACGTAAAAAATTTCACAAAAAAGTCGAAAGTTGGAAGACGGAAGTGAAATTTTTGACGGAACTCGAATGAGTACTAGAAAGACGAAGTTTACTCTTTGTAAAATTCCGCCACGTGTTAATCACCATTTGCAGCCAACTGTAGTTTACTTTCATAATAAGCTTAGGTTAGGTTGCGAGAACAACTTGTGAAGAGCCAAGTCTCGGAAACGCAAAAGCACATAGCTTCCTCTACATGTAAAAAAAAGTCTGGCCTCCGTAAATCGGGTACTTAATACCGTAGCAGTTTCGCCTCGAAATACAAGAACGATTTACGTAGTGAGCCTTTAATTTTAATGGACTGAAAGTAGGAATAATAATTTAAATCCATAAAGATTTAACTGTTCGTTGTGAGAGTCCCGACTAGGATCGGAAACTTTTTTAAACGAAAAGAAAAGCGTCAAGTTCAAAGAAAAAAATCAATTTTTTGAATAATAACTATTGAAATTCAAAAAAGAGGTATTCTAGAAAAGTCTAGAGTCAATATTCTTCACCACAATTATTGTTTTCTCCAAAGTTTTGGATGAACAGGCGTTAAATGGGCAACAATTGCCCCGAACATCTGTCGTCCTGTCCAACTGACAGTCTTTCATACTTCGAAGTCCTGAAAAGTGTCTACCTCAAAAAGAACAGTAAATAGGTGCGGACCTTTCGCGGGTTTCGCCGTTTTGTCCATCCGTTGCCCACTCCATTCGCTGTCCACCTGTAGTCCAGTCCGATGGCAGCCCACTTGCAGTCCATCTGTCGCCAGGGCCTATCTGTCACCCATTCCCGGCCGATCCACCCAAAACATTGCAGATTTATTCACTGTTTAGCTGAAAGGCATTGGATTGTTTATGAGTCATATTTTTGGTCCATCGTCAGCCCACCTAAGATTTCTGGCAAATTTTCACTCTTCTCCCGTCAACTTGATTTGTGCTGTATTCTTTCCACAAAGTGGTGCAAAACTTAGAGCAAAGACCACAACTAATAAAATATTCAATGTTCACTGTACCAAATCGCTGATTCGATCATATTACATCTTATAAATACCCCTCTGAAACAGTTCCTTCTCACTTCAAAATGAGAATTCTGATTTTTGCTACTTTCGCGGCACTGACCTCGGCGTCCCTGGTCTACAGAGAGCTTCCAGATGACTATGAGAATTTTATCGTGGACAACTTTGACGACGACTTTCCTTTCTTCTACAATGACTATATGACCTTCAAGTTCAGGCTCAGCTATGGAGGGAAGTTCGTCAACTATTGGTATAACGTTAGAGTTGTGAGTTCCTTTTTCGATTCTCATATTTCTAGATTTTTTCGACTTTTCAGAACTTCCGACTTCCGTTGGAAAAAAATGAAGAAGTTCTTGATAATTCTACCCAAAATAAACGGAGAAATATAGAAAATGTGTATACGACCTTTCATCCGACGGTTTATCGACGAAATGACGTGTTGTTGTCAGTCTCTACGTATTTTTGTCGTTCAAAAGGTCGAAAACGACAAAGACCAGTTTACTCGAACAATGTGGACATTATAACGTCGTATAGATGTTTTCGAACAAAAATATGTAAAAATAAGCTTTCTCGAGTAATTGATTCGACTTTCCCGAATTTCATTTAAAAAAATAATGACTGAAAACCTAGCAACTGAGCCTGATCAAAAAAGTACTTGAATAAATTTTCCACATAATTTCAAAAAAAGTGGTATTCAGAAGTAACATGCCAATCATAAAAATCACGTTCAGCAAACTACTATCAGTTACTACAGCTGTGGAAAGGGTAGTACTTGGGATAGAGGTTATTCCAATACAACCATCAGTACCCGAAAAGAAGTATGTAACGACAGAGTTGGACCGACTCTTGGTATTGACTATTACATTCCATCAATCGTCGTCGACTACTACCCTCCAGGAGAAAGTTCTTCAATTGTAAGTTTCGATCTTCTTCGAAAATCGTAGGTTTGTACAAGTACTGCGTGACTCGCGCACTATCAAATGAATCGAATTAGACACTATTTCAACTTCATGCTCAAGGTCTTAATAACATTTGTTTTCTAAAAGTCGCACTCAAAATTCTAGAGACGGAAAATCCGGTTGAAAAATCCTTTAATTTCTAGAGACCTATCGTTTGCATTTTACAGCTTGTCGATATGTTCACTTTGACGGTAGTTATCCACCGGAAAAACTGAAAATGTTTTGATGACATTCTGAGCGATGTCACCGACGATGTCAGGTTCTATGAAAATCCGGAAAAAATCAATTTAAAAAAAAAAAAAAGTTTTTTCAATGACGTCATCGACGACGTCGTCGGGCCTAGAAATCAAAATCCAAGTCGATTGCCAATCGACTGCCAATAACTGGCAGTTTGCCCATGTCTACCTGTCGCTTAAAAATCAACAAAAATGTTTGGGGTGATTTTAAAAAAAGCTTTGAAGCCCACTAAACTTGGTTATCAGATTTTACTGCGAATGGGAGATTCTGAAATGACGAGAAACCCGAACAAATCGTGTACTCTGAGATTTCAGAGGAAGACCATCGAATTCAAGGAAGGAACCTTCCTCGGCCACCGCAATACTTTAGTTGACTTCGATGCTGATCTTAAAAATCAGAGGCTTCTCATCACACATTTCACGAAGAAGTCTTCTGAATCAAACTATTTCATGTTCCAACGCTATTCGAGAGAGTTTTGAAGTCAATAAAATTTCCTCAATATTGTAGAATTTTAAAGAAAGTTTGAAGTTTTCGTTCAGAATTTAGTGTAGAAACTCATTTTGATCTCGAAGACGAACATTGGTTTAGTTATTGAAAGTACTCGTACTGACACAAAGTCCTGGAGCACCTCAGTAGAAAGAATTCAATTAGTACTGTTTCATTTCTTAATCATCTTTTTTATCTTTTTAAGCAGACTAGCCGTAATTAAAAATGTAATTAAACTACACATTGTGCAAGGCGAAAACATGGCCCATAGGCCAAAGTCCACGGATTGGACCATAGGCCAGTACAGGTCAAAACCAGGTGTATAGATCAAGACTATGACTTTACGTGAAAACTTGACACTTCGGTGTGAAATTAATCGATGTGTGTTGAGCGCACACGACCAAAGTGATCTACAGGGTGCGCCAAAATTACTTGCACATCTTCTAGTTAGTCTATATCAGAAAGTAGAAGTCAGAATCCCGTATAATCTGACAAACAGTTCATTTATGATTGTTAGGTTGTCGACTTTGTGGTTGATGTACGATATAATATCCAATATATTTATTGTAGTGGTAGTGATGGCTTCTTGGTGCTGGCGTAGAGGGGTCACTACCTAGAGCTCTACGGGGGTAGAGACTTACATCTCTAGATAAGACTGACTAGACGATACACGTAAAGGCACATCAATAATTACACGTACATAATACAAATGGGGTATAACTTCTTATCTCCCAAACAATGATCATTAAAACAATTATCAACTAGTCTTGTTAAATACGACTTCCTTCATTGGCGATGACAGCACGAAGTTCCACACCTCGGCAAAGGCATAAAACAATATAACCGCGTTTCCGACCTCCGCTTTCATTTTCGAAAGTGTTTGCACATTGTATATCGCTAGAATCATGGTCGTTTTCAAACGCGCTCTAATCTCAATTTTGCAGAATGAGTACGGTAGGGTCGGGACTCTCACAACGAACAGTTAGATTTTTGTGAATTTAAATTATTATTCTTACATTCAGTCCATTCTGAAATTAAAGGCTAATTACATTCTTGTATTTCGAGGCGAAACTGCTACGGTACTAAGTACCCGATTTACGGAGGCCAGACTTTTTTACAGGTAGATGTGAAATCATCAACAAGTCTTTTTCAATACGACTTCCTTTAATGACGATGACAGCACGGAGTTCCCTTTGGTAGGATGGTTGCACACAGGTAGTTTGACTTGAGAAGGGTCTTCTTCAGGTCCTTGAAATTTGGATGAAGTTAAGTCTTGATTTTTTCTGCAAGACCTTCAAGACGAAAAGGTAAAATGAGTGCTTAGACGAAGAGCTGTATGGGGGCAATCTTTTGTGCTTTCTTGCGCACTCTGTACATTGTACGTTTCAAACAATTACCAAAACTATATCCAATAAGTTCTGACCAAAATCCGTCTTCATCGTTCCAAAACAACGATTCCTGATCCCTAAAGAAAATATTGCATATGATATCCGCATTCTAAAGTTGTTATTGTGAGAAATGTCATTTCACGGTTCGACGGCTTCGTATCGTCCATGATTTTGTTGCCAAGTCGAATGGAATATTTTGAACTTCGTGCCCGGAAAAAACTTAAGATCATGTCTAGACGCTTGGAATGTTTCCAAGGTGACAGATTATTTTAGTATTCAGGATGATTAGTTTTTCAAAGGAGAAAAGACTTTTGTTGACTATGATGTGGTTGCTCTTGCTTTTACCTTGAAATTTTTAATAGAACCAAAATTTGGGTCATTTTCAAAATTAAAACAGTACACATATCTAGCGAAAAGTCTGACCGATTTCAAACGCGCGCCAGTCGCATTTTTGTAGAATGAGTACGGTAGGAGTCGGGACTCTCACAACGAACAGTTAGATCTTTGTGAATTTAAATTATTATTCTTACTTTCAGTCCATTGTAATTAAAGGCGCATTACTTAATCGTTCTTGTGTTTCAAGGCGAAACTGTTACGGTACTAAGTACCCGATTTACGGAGGCCAGACTTTTTTACAGGTAGAGGAAGCAATGTGGGCGGGACAATCGACAAAAGTAGATCAAATTCCAGTTACTGTAGTTCAAAAAATGTTTTTTTTTCTACCTTCTCAGAGAAGTCAACTCTGATTTGGATCCAGAAAAATCGGACTGGATCCAGAAAAATCAGATTGGATCCAGAGTTGTGTTTCCAATAGGAATGAAATATATTTCAAAATACTCGTGCTGACCAAAGATTCATCGTGTTATTTGGGTTCGGCGAGAAAATAATTCTCCGGGGCATTATAGTTAGTTGAAGGATTTTATCAGAATGGATCCAGTTCTGTCAGATTGGATCCAATTAGCAGTTTTTTATTCGATGGAAAATGGGCCTATAACCATGATGACACATCATTATGATTCATTCCATAATACTTTTGTTCATGATCTACATGGTAACTCAAGTTTCGAGTACATCTGGAGCATTTAAAAGCAATCAGAAAAGTCAACTCTGATTGAATCCAGAAAAAATCAGATCGGATGCCAGTTTTTCCCAATCTAAATGTGGTTGGATCCAATCTGAGTTGCCTTCTCTGAGTTTTCTCATCCCAGAATTACAAATCTTCACGGAAAAAAAGTTTGAAGTAGGTGAAGCTAATCTCGGGAAGAATTCGTAACGTTTATAGAATTATAGAAACGAGGAAAACAGGTTAAAACATTTGCAAAAACGTTTGAAAATGAAATAATGATGTGAGTGCGCTCCGGGGAGGTGCTTGCGAAGCGGTTGCAAAGCGGCTATTTCCTCTCATCGCTGATCCGCAGTGTAAAACATTCAGAATTTTTCAAAACTTTATAATTTCTCCTGTTCAACTCAAAAATTGAATAACGCTCTAAAAATCATTTGAAAAGGATTTTTCATCTCTCTGAAAGTTTTAAATCGAAACCCAAAGATGTTTCCACATTTTTTTCTCAAAGCTTTTTCGAATAGGTTGCTTCAAATTGAGTTTCAAAGTTTATGGGGAAAAACCAAGGCTTTACCCAAAGTTTTATATAGAAAAACTACAATTTCTCGAGCGTAACGAACAATCTCCCCAATTTTTGTCACATTCAATGCGGAAATCATGAACATCTGTTCTCCGATCTTCCAAATCCATCTACGTAGTGCAGAAAAAGTGGAATTATGAAGTCCCTTAGTACCGCTACGTAACAATAATAACTGCTGTGTAGTGTTGAACAATTGTAGTTCCAGATGACTCATGGTTGCTACAAACAGCACGAAGACGTGGTGTTGATCTCTTTTAACTATCATGACGCTGTATCTTCCCACATCTCATCATTTCCAAGACCAGCGACGGGTCCGCGACTAATTCGAGTTGAACTCATTCAGCTTGGAAATGAACAAAGAGAAACGTTGTGATCTGTTCTTATCGTATTAATTCCAAAGTGACTAGAAAGACTACTTTTTCCAAAAGTGGGGAAGTTGGAAATGAACCTATGACGTCATGATGACCAATTTTGTTAAGACCCAAAAAATTTTCTTTATTACTTTTCACTCATCTGTCTGATGTATTTCATTGAACAAAATGAAGTCAATTGAACAGCTATAATTATAAACATCCTGTTGTTTTGTGTTCAAAAATTTTCATTGCTCTCTCTCTCTCTCTCTCTCTCTCTCTCTCTCTCTCTCTGTAGAAATGCTGACGTGGAAACCTCAAAAAGTTCCTTAAGAGGACCCTCTCCCACATACATTTTGGCAAGAAACAAAAGCTGTTAAAGTTCTCACCGAGCAAATTGGGTTTAGTCCATTCACTCTCGCCCTCGCTCTGTTGAAAAAGGAGAAGAAGTCGAAGCCGAGGACTGAAGAACATTGCCAAAATACTCCAGGAGAAGAGTGTTTTCAGGTTGGAGTACGTCAATCCACTTTACAGCTTGCAATGAGAAGAAGCTTGGGGGAGCAACCAGTCCGACCGCTTCGCAAAGTCGCGCGCGGTGAAGATCTTCATTCAGATGGCAAAAGACTGAATGGATGATTTATTCTCGATCAAAAACTCTATCAACGGATTGATACTTCAACTCTAACGACAGTTCTGCTATGCTTGCAGATATTGGTCTCTACAGTTCTCATAACTATTATCTTTGTTTCACAATTTCTGAACCTTGTCACATTAACTGATGGGAAACATCTCATGCTTTTTCAACTTTTTTGCACTCGTGACTACTATTACCAAATTTCTACTTCCGACTTCCGTGAAAAAAGTTCACTTTCGACTTCCGACTTCCGAGCAAAAAAATTCACTTCAGACTTCCGACTTCCGCTTTGAAAAATTTTACTTTCGATATGACTCATATCTCTCTAGAGAAAACCACTACGACTAAAGGAAATATCTAGGCTGGATCAATATTTGAAAACTGAATTATATCTGAAAACTGTCACACTCAAACGCAAAAAAGTAACCAAACAAGTTTTTTTTTCAAATGCGCGCCCTTTTTATGCAGAAGTATCACACGCCATCGTGTGTAGTAAACATAGTTGTCGACGATTCTATTATTCCGCAAATTTGATGCACGTAAATCGGATTGTTCTGTCTTCTTTTGAGAAATCTTCCCACTATTGTGAAAGTGTGAATCCAGTTCAGGTGAGCGTAGCAAGGTTCATTTCCATTTCATTGGCAGTGTGCCAAAGATACTGGTAAGCAGATGAGCTGATGCCCCGCCCACATCGCAATAGATCAAATTGTGTTACTGTAATTTGAGATGAACTGAACAAATTTGTATTCAATATTTTTCACTTTTTATACACATTTTTCGAGACAATGAATTCGTGCATGTTACACTACAACGTAAGACAGAAAGGAAACGTGCTCTTTCGATAAAAATTTAGCACCTGGCAAAGCATCACACCTGAAGTGATTATAAACCTATAAGCTTAGTGAGTCAAAATTCATTGAAACTTGACGATAATCTTTTATTGTTTCCTCCGATTGGTTTCTGATGTTTCAATGTGCACATGTTTTCTGACGTTTAATAACAAGTACTGCAAGACATCGTGTCAGTACTGAGTTTCTGAAAGATTTTTTGATCGACCGGGGATCGTCATAACTACAGTAACCAAGCTTTTACCAGTAGAGATCTAATTCACATCACGATTTCAATCGAGCAGGAACTTTTGATCTACCCAGATGGTAGTCATAACTACAGTAAGCCAACTCAACCGATCACATATTTTGATCTATCGGTACTTACTTTAGAGATCCATTGATCGCGTTATCATGTGACGGCGTGGATCAGAAACTCCCAGGTTGAACGGACCTTTGCCAACGTAGACCACGGAATCTTTCTTTTTTTCCATAACTACAGTAACCCTGTCTACACAAGTTAATCCACGTGCACCTCGATTCTTTTCAACCACTTTGACTTTACAATCTCCCCCAATTGTTTTCTGGTGCTGTCTCAATGTCTTGCATTGTTTCAAAGGATCTTCGAGGAAACTGGGTTAGTCGTTTACTCACTCGAGCGATTTGATCTTATTCTGACGTGCTTCGGCTGCAAAAAGAATAATTGAATTATTAGGAGACCATTGGTGGTTGCTACGGACGGAGAGAGAGAGAGAGAGAGAGAGAGAGAGAGAGAGAGAGAGAGAGAGAGAGAGAGAGAGAGAGAGAGAGAGAGAGAGAGAGAGAGAGAGAGAGAGAGAGAGAGAGAGAGAGAGAGAGAGAGAGAGAGAGAGAGAGAGAGAGAGAGAGAGAGAGAGAGAGAGAGAGAGAGAGAGAGAGAAAGAGAGAAAGAGAGAGAGAGAGAGAGAGAGAGAGAGAGAGAGAGAGAGAGGGAGAGGTAGAGAGAGAGAGAGAGAGAGAGAGAGAGAGAGAGAGAGAGAGAGAGAGAGAGAGAGAGAGAGAGAGAGAGAGAAAGAGAGAGAGAGAGAGAGAGAGAGAGAGAGAGCGAGAGAGAGAGAGAGAGAGAGAGAGAGCGAGAGAGAGAAAGAGAGAGAGAGAGAGAGAGAGAGAGAGAGAGAGGGATAGATACTAGGAACTCATCCAACTTTCACGCCCATAACGAACGAATTCAAACTTTCCTTGCAAACTCCAACTTTCCTGAATAATTCACAACACGATAAATTTCCTGACTCTTCGCCGAAAATCTGAGCCCACGCGCGGTGCTCCAAAGTGGGCGTGGCCTCAACACTGGATGACCCGCCCCCCAGAATGCACCATTCCTCGGTTTGCCAAGCTCTGCCGACAACGATGAACTTCTTCGTCGCTCTCTTCCTTTTCGCCTCTGTCGTCCTGGTCGCCGCGTACAGGGTAGGTAAACTTGTCAACATGGCGCAATTGGTAACCCTTTTGAGCACTAGTTTTGCAGCGCAGGTTCGGATCCGCCCCTCGGGAACAGTGTTTTGCTTTTTTGTTTCGTGCACTCTTTCGGCTATTAGAGCTCCAAAACAGCGAAATAAGTGGCTTCCGGAAGGATTCATCGTAATTACATACTTTTATCGTGTCCTATCTCTTCCAGCAGATCGTCCTTTAATTGTGGGGTCTTGCTTGACTTGAAAAGTGCTTTTACGTTTTCTTTCAGGCAAAACGGAGACCAGACTACTGCTTTAATTAAAATGCGGTTCATTGAGTCACATCAACAATTAAAAAATGAAAATATCCATGCACAAAACACCCTGCCTTTCTGAATTATCATTTATGATGTCAGCTTCCGGGTGGCCTGGATTTCCCAAATTCGAAAAGTTAGTCCATTGCACCGTAGGATCTAAATCCTATGGGGGCTTCGACTTCCGACGTTTTGAGTTGAACAACTGCTCAAACGGGTCGGTTTAGCTGACTTTAAGGTCATGTGAATGACGATTTAATGCACATAAAAACTTCAACTAGCTCAAAGAGAAACGGAAAACCTGAAAAGCTCATAAAAACAGAAGAATACTTCCCTCAAGAAACGCACTAGGTCATTAGCGAATTAGGCGAAGCAAAAAAGTTTGTGCATTTGCACGTCATATAGAGTGTATGGTACGAGAACACTGTTCGAGGCTTGGAGCTCTGTCTATTTTACAGGTTAGGTAACTCCTAATGTGGTGTCTCGCTACGCTCAGAATGTTTAGAAATTCATGATGATTATGAGAGCAGAAAAAGTTGTTTGTAAACACATCGTGTGCAGAAAATGAATTTGTAGTAACTGACAAGCTCTTATAATCATGGTTATTACTTCGCTACGCTCGGGAGCTTAAGCGTACGGTCACATTTCCATTAATTTGTAATCATCGAATCGCTACGCTCAGCTTGTTTGAAAGAAAAATATAGTTTCGGGCTCAATTTTTAGCCTACTTCGATTCAGGAGATTCTAGTCTCGCTACGTTCAAACTTTTTGATTGCAATTCCCCTTGACTACGGTGAGTGTAGAGAAGAATCAGATTTCTAGCAGTGACTTCGCTACGTTCAACTACTTAAAAAAGGTTCTCACATTTTCACAAGCCGCGTGGGAATTTTTTCA
>OZ022253.1:2922111-3054611 GCA_963978915.1 Caenorhabditis parvicauda
GCTTAGTGGCCTGAGAAGATGAAGTCTACAGCTTTTTGATTGAATCACAATCCTTACAACCGAGCCTACACGGTCTGCATCCAACAGTGACTTATCTTCTATCATAGGCTTGAGAATAGTTAGAGAGAATGAATTTTGTAAGATTTTCTCTAACATCAAAGCAACTAACTAATCTCTGAATTCCACCTTAGTATTTTGTAGGAACCCTTGACGCCTAGGCATCTACTTCGACAGCTTGTCTCTCACCCTAACTTCCTTCCTCCTCCCAAAAATGGTGTCTAAACTAATGGGTGCTAATGAAATGACCTCAAGCTGTACCTAATTCGACACACCATTTCATTAAGCTTCCTTTCCTGCTTTTTCTTCTTCTTTACGTGTGTGTGTGTGTGTAGTCGTCTTAAATGGGACTGAACGGGAGCTCCGTCATTAGCTTTGTTATATGGGGGAGAAGAGTGACAGGGTGAGACAGGACTTCAAGAAATATGAGAAATGAGTTGTACGCAGAATGTTTTGTGGTTCTCAAACACTCTATGTGAAAAAGATGGAGAGAGAGAGAGAGGGGGAGAAAGGGAGAGAGAGAGAGAGAGAGAGAGAGAGAGAGAGAGAGAGAGAGAGAGAGAGGATAGAGAGAGAGAGCGCGCGAGATAGAAAGAGAGAGGGAGAGAGAGAGAGAGAGAGAGAGAGAGAGAGAGAGAGAGAGAGAGATACTCTTCCAGCAAGATTTTTTGATGAAGTCGATATTTCGTTGAACCGTTCGATACTTCATTAATTTATCTGAATTTCATGACTTAACTCAAAAACCATTCACACGCGCTACGTTCGGAAGTAATGGAAACAGAAATTATGAAGTTAAAAAAATCGGAACCCTAGCTTCGCTCGCAAAACAAACCAACTCGCACATAGCTTTCTCTACCTGTAAAAAAATCTGGTCTCCGTAAATCGGTTACTTAGTACTGTAGCAGTTTCGCCTTGAAACACAAGAACGTAATGAGCCTTCAATTTCAGAATGGACTGAATGTAAGAATAATAATTTAAATCCACAAAGATCTAACTGTTCGTTGTGAGAGTTCCGACCCTACCGTACTCGTTCTGCAAAATTGAGATTAGAGCGCGTTTGAAAACGACCATGCTTCTAGCGTAAGAATAATTGAAAACGACCATGCTTCTAGCGTAAGAATATTCTAGTAAGAATAATAAGTAAGCATAATAATTTGATTTTCATCCCAACATCATGACAACATTCAAAAACCATTCTTTGACCCAAAGTTACTCACTCCAGTAGGTATCTGATTACATCCATGTCGGAGGTATCAAAACCACGCATCCACTCCATTCTGACTTCTATTCGGTGCCAAAAGAGGTTCACCAACGTGATGCTCAAAGGGCCATTAACGAGTAATATGCTTGTTTTTGCAGAGGAACCGAAAAATAGACACGAAAACGTCGAAGGGGCTGGGATAAGTTCATTCTCGGAGTGGCATTATACTGGTCTAGACGTGATAATAAGTCCCTGAGGGTGTGAAAGTTCACAATGATGTGTCTCTGACCTTGTGGTTAAGCCTTTTGCCTGTAACGCGAGACATCCCAGTTCGAATCTCCATCGATTTGTTTTGCATTTTTTTTCTCGGAAGGCTATTGCTAATATAATGGTCTAGACGTGATAATAAGTCCCTAAAGGTGTGAAAGTTAACAGTGATGCGTCTCTGGCCTCGAGGATTAACCTTTTGCCTGTCACGCGAGTCATCCAAGTTCGAATCCATATCAATGTTTTTGTCTTTTTACCTTTCGAAAATTTTGTGAAAAAACAAAATCACAAAGTGATGAATCTCTGACCTTGAGGGTTAAGCTTTTCACCTATCCCGCGCGACACCCAAGTTCGAACCCTCATCAACGTTTTTGCGTTTTCCACAAAGCCCTCAATTCTTCAAACATTTCTTCAAAGAGCCACGCCGAACGCTAGAATCGACGACACAACTGCAAAATCCATAATAATTCATGTGGCTCGCGCAAAGTTTAATTTGGACGCATAAATTCTGAAAATTTATGACCTCATTTATTCGCGTTTTTGGATGTTGAAAGCAACACCATATTGAGCGATGGGCTTGGTAATTGGGATTGCTAGGTCGTGGTCTAGCCTTTGAAATTTTTTTAGTACTTTACTTGGACATTTGGTTACTGTAGTTTGAGTAGTGTATTCAAATAGTAGTGTTTGTGTATGAATATATTAAAAGTAGTGGTGATTGCAGTAGTTTTTGACCTACCTATTACTCACCGATCTCTTCAACCACGTGCTCAGAACCGGAACCGCACCATCACAATGGAGTGAGACTAGAATCTGTTTGCTGCCGAAAAAATCCAAACCTGAAACTATGAACGACTACCGACCGATCTCGATCATCTCTGTTCCGGCGAAAATTTTCACCTCCATTCTGACCAGGAGAGTAAAAACAAACGCCGAGGAATACATCGAGGAGAGTCAAGCTGGATTTCGAGCTGCAAGATGCTGCATGGACAACATTCACACCTCCTCACAATTGATTGAGAAGTGTCATGAATATGCCATCCCGCTAGCAATCGCTGCAGTGGACTTCAAAGCAGCTTTTGATTACATCGACTGGTCTGCCGTAGAAGAAGGACTCCTCGCAGCTGGTGTTAACGCCTACTACATCAAGGCACTGGCTATCACCAACGCAGAAGCCACCGCGAGGATCCCTGTGCATGGGAAGAACATCGACGTTCAAGTAAAGAGAGGTGTACGACAAGGGGACTGCTCCTCACCGACACTCTTCTCCCTGGCTCTTCAGCATGCACTGGACAGAATAAATTGGGAAGACAGAGGGATCAAAATCAACGGAGAAAGACTAGCTCACCTGGAATTCGCCGATGATCTTCTTATATTCGCAAACTCGTGTAAAGAGCTGGAAGAGCAACTTAACGACATCAGCCGCGAAGCCAAGAAGTCGGGTCTAATCTTCAACTACAACAAAACTGTGGCATTAGTGAACGACCACGCCCATATTGAACCAATCGTTTGCGACGGTTACGACATTGCTGTAGTCAAAGAAACTCGTTACCTTGGAAAGATCCTGAAGCACAAGATCCCACTCAAGAAGGCCACAACGAAGAAAGACGAGGTCCAACTGTACCCTGAGACATCAAGACGGATTCGAGCAGGATGGGCCGCCTACAGCAATATCAAGGAAGCAATCAAGCTCACTGGTAACAAGGTCAAAAAGAAAGAGCTGCTGAACCAATGCGTCATCCCAGCTTTGCTCTACGCAACAGAAACCTGGCAATTGCTTCTGTCTGAGATAGGAAGACTGCAACGCACGATGAACAAAATATGTGAAGACGCAGACGTCGACGCTGATGATTTTGTTATTCTGAAACGAATCACGGAACGGAAGCTAGCGTGGGCAGGGCATGTCGCTCGACAACCGCCTACCCGATGGTCAAGAAAAGTCACCGAGTGGACACCTCTGGGACAGAAAAGGAAAGCAGGTAGACCTCCTCTGAGATGGAGCGACGACATCATCAAAGCGAGAGACGATTTTCTTCACATCCGTTCTATGTCTGGTCAGAGAAGACGTGCTGGCATACTGGTGAGAAAGACTCCGTGGTCAACGTTGGCAAAGGACCGTTCAACCTGGAAGTTTCTGATCCACGCCGTCACATGACAACGCGAACAATGGATCTCTGAAGTATCTGAAGTAAGTAGACGTGATAATAAGTCCCTGAGGGTGTGAAAGTTCACAATGATGTGTCTCTGACCTTGTGGTTAAGCCTTTTGCCTGTAACGCGAGACATCCCAGTTCGAATCTCCATCGATTTGTTTTGCATTTTTTTTCTCGGAAGGCTATTGCTAATATAATGGTCTAGACGTGATAATAAGTCCCTAAAGGTGTGAAAGTTAACAGTGATGCGTCTCTGGCCTCGAGGATTAACCTTTTGCCTGTCACGCGAGTCATCCAAGTTCGAATCCATATCAATGTTTTTGTCTTTTTACCTTTCGAAAATTTTGTGAAAAAACAAAATCACAAAGTGATGAATCTCTGACCTTGAGGGTTAAGCTTTTCACCTATCCCGCGCGACACCCAAGTTCGAACCCTCATCAACGTTTTTGCGTTTTCCACAAAGCCCTCAATTCTTCAAACATTTCTTCAAAGAGCCACGCCGAACGCTAGAATCGACGACACAACTGCAAAATCCATAATAATTCATGTGGCTCGCGCAAAGTTTAATTTGGACGCATAAATTCTGAAAATTTATGACCTCATTTATTCGCGTTTTTGGATGTTGAAAGCAACACCATATTGAGCGATGGGCTTGGTAATTGGGATTGCTAGGTCGTGGTCTAGCCTTTGAAATTTTTTTAGTACTTTACTTGGACATTTGGTTACTGTAGTTTGAGTAGTGTATTCAAATAGTAGTGTTTGTGTATGAATATATTAAAAGTAGTGGTGATTGCAGTAGTTTTTGACCTACCTATTACTACCGTTGTCGTGACCTCCTGGGTGTACTCCGATTACACTGACGCAAGGCTGCAGACTTGTTTTTCACAAGTTTATACTTCGATTCAGTGTGGAGATAAAACTAGCTGGAATTAGAGAACACTTTGTTTCCTTGTTCGTGGGATAAACTTCTTGGGTGGTCTAGATCTCCTCAAAGAGAATTCTCAACAAGTACTTTCCAGGTGCCAGACCTCGATGCCCTCAGCGAAATCTGCTCGAGCCCACAGACCGTCGAGCTGTGCGAACTCCTTACCAAGGAAGGACCAAAGCAGGACCCAAACGTTCAGGAGGTAAGCGGAGTGTAACACAAGAAGAGCGCTCACACGAATGAAATAGTGAACTGGAGCAGGAAGTGAAGAGCATCATGTTGGAGGGCTTACTTAATAACGTAGAGAGTGCTGGAACGGGAAATAAAGTTAGTTCAACGTTGGGTTTAGGGTTTTTGAGCGTAGCGACTTTCAGGGTGAAAATTCCGGTTATAAATAGCTCTAAAGTTTTAAGAATGTAACAGTTTTTCTCACTGAAGGTGTATTTTTGAAGTTTTGAAACTCGCTACGCTCATGAATCTTTGACTGACTCGCGTTTCTGTCCTTAAGGATTTCCGTTTCTGTCCTTCTGTCCTTAATTACTGGAAGCTGTAAAGTTTAAATGGATTGGTATAGGAAAGTTTATGCTATAAATCTTGGAGCTAAGTTTCGGGTCCATGCTTATGTTAGGCCGAGCCTGTTTTCAATTTCGGTCCATTGTAAGTCCTAGGTCTTTCATTTCCACCCATGTTCTTGATCGAGACAAAGTAGGAGTCGCTCAAAACCTAGAAACTATTTCATCCGCGCTTCGCTACGCGGAACAATCTCCCATTCACAACATTTCTATTCCAGGTCGCCAAGAGAAAGCCCTCCTTCGTGCGATTCGGCAAGCGATCATCGGAGCCTGAAGACGCCGCATACCCGACTGCGGAGAAGCGAAAGCCGTCGTTCGTCAGATTTGGCAGAAAGTAGACAAGCCACAACTACAAACACAACGAATCACTTATTTATGTGTTGCAATACCTAATTCCTAATTGACGACTCATTTTTGTGTGATACACTCGAAAAGAGAGAAAGAGACAGATTGAATAAAGTTATTTCTTTGTAGCCTTCTTTTTTTTCAGAACTAACAAAGTTTTATTGTCTTATGCCTTTGCTGAGGTGTGCAATCTTACAAGTTTCTACGCACATTTTATGCTAGAGTTAACTCAAAAAAAAATAGTCGAGAAGTAGCTAGGTCACTGTAGTAACGCGCGGACCATTCGCGGGTTCCGCAGTTTTGCCCATCCGTCGTCCAGTCCAATGCTGGTCTAGTCCATGTGTCACCCGGTCCATCTGTTTTCCATCACAATGACGGTCCAGTCTATCTGTCGCCTATTTACGATTCAATGCCGGTCCTTTCGCAGTCTAACTGTAGCCAACTTACGGTCCGATGCTGGGATTTTGTATCGTTTTTGGAAAAAAAGAGAAAAATGAATCGTCTGCATTTCCGCCCCGTGATACGGTAACCCAAAGTACCTACCGTAACCATTTTCGCTATATCTATTCTCACGTAACGAAACCAATTAATTTGAATTGCTCATGAAATAATTGTGATCTACAGTATTCAAAACCTATTATTATGAACCTGAGGTAATCAATTTCGTACAGCTCGTAAAACCCATTGAAAATGTCATGATGTATACAGTAAGAAAATATATTTTTACCCTATCATAGATTATAATCGTATAGCTCGTAAAAACTATTAAATCAACCCACAACTCATCTACAGTAAGCCATATTCTATTTTGATACCAGTAAAGCAATTATTTTCGTATAGATCATAAAAATTATCACCTACGAAAATAGCCATTGCGCATGTCGTACGAACCCTAAATAAATTTTTAATCGGACCCCATAAACCCTAACCGGTGTACGTGGAATTTTATGTGCAATTGAGGAGGACTATTTTCTTCCGTCTCAAAAATTTGCCATATGGATGAAGGGAGAGGAATATTCAGTGGACCAAACACTGACAAGTCCATTCTTGTCATAAATTTCAGCTGGAGTCAAAACATCTCAAGGGAATTCATGAATTAATTCATCTCTGCAAACAACTTGCGAAAGCAAAAAAGCAAAACAGAAAATAAAAGAAAAATAAAAATCCTTAAGTTACTGTAGCGGTCAGTGTCAACTGGAACCTCGTATTTTTCTTTTATTTTTGCAATTTTTAAATTTCCGTTTTTGAAGCTATTTTCAAGCGAAAATAACAATTTTATACTCAAACAGAAGTTTACAGGTATGAAACGCATTTGGAACTCCATTGGTAAGAACGTGAAGGATACCAACTTCCAGGCCAAAGCGGTAAATTACGTGGAGAAACTAGAGAAAGGTGAAACGAAGGTGACTTTGTTTGAATTTCAAGATGTTCATTGAATTTTTTAAGGTTCACGCTCCCAAGTATCCAGATGAGATTAAGCGTGGTCCTGTGAAAATTTCAGAAGATGTGAAAAAGGTAATTTTGCGTCATTTTTCAATATTTTTCCCGGAGAGAATCTGTTATGTGTCAAAAACAAAACAATCTTCTTCTTCAGGACCTTGACACGAAACACGAGACATTGATTGACAACATGAATAAAATGACGATAAAATCCACGGATCCTGTGGAAAGATGGACATCTGTCAAGTTTTGGGATTTGATAGCTTGTCTAACATTGAAATTCAGGGATCTGCCAACCAGAGAATCCGAACTTCTCCATAGAAATGATCCAATGTGGGAATACGGATTCTATGAGCCTTCTTTGGATCGAATCCCAAAGAACAAATTGATGTTCAGAGAAGTTTTGGAGGTGATTTTTAATGTTTTGATAGGGAAAATTGAGAATAACCAAGTCACACATATATCGTTAGAAGTATGGCCGTTTTTGAACGCGCTCTCATCTCAATTTTGCAGATTGAGTACGGTAGGGTCGGGACTCTCGCAACGAACAGTTAGATCTTTGTGGATTTAAATTATTATTCTTACTTTCAGTCCATTGAAATTAAAGGCGCATTACTTTTATGTTCTTGTATTTCAAGTCGAAACTGCTACGGTACTAAGTACCCGATTTACGGAGGCCAGACTTTTTTACAGGTAGAGGAAGCTATGTGTCATAGTTTCCGAACATAATTTCTCGTTCCACAAATTTTCCTATATTCAGGTTCTCCGAGCAAGACAAGAACTTTCTGACGATCCGCGAGCCCCGACATCCAAGAAAGGTCGTGAAAAGGCTTCTGAAGCTCTGGCGGAGCATCCCGCAGTACAAAGAGTCGATGGAGAGCTGTTGGATGACATCTTTGAGTACTTCAGACCGTTCGAGAGAAAGGATACGCAAAAGGTATCGTTTTAGACCGAAAACTGTTTTTGAAAAGTTGTATACTTCAAATTTACGCCCACTAGAACTTTTTAGAAAATTCTCTAATGATAGCTAATCAGAGTGCTTTTGATTTAATTTCCATTAACTTTCTTCCAGGTCGTCAACAAACATCAACTGGCCGAACTTCAAGATCATCTGCAAGGAATGGCTGATCAGCGTACTTTCCTTGGAGAAGGACAGGTTATTATTTTTCTCTGAAAATAAGATTCTCACTATGAAACTGGTTTCATGGACTCTCTCTCTCTCTCTCTCTCTCTCTCTCTCTCTCTCTCTCTCTCTCTCTCTCTCTCTCTCTCTCTCTCTATCTATCTCTCTCTCACTCTCTCACTCTCTCTCTCTCTCTCTCTCTCTCTCTCTCTCTCTCTCTCTCTCTCTCTCTCTCTCTCTCCTTCTTTCATGATGAAAAAATTTCAGAAGAACATAAAAGACAACTTCAGCAAGAATCAGCTCGTCTCTGAGGAGTATCACAAGGTAAATTAATCATGGTTAATGTACAAAAGTTTATATTCGTGCAGCTCGACGCTAATGAAAAGAAAAAGTTCCAAGAAGCAGTGCTGGAACTCCGAGAAGCCGAGCATCAGAGACTCCAGAAGCGTCTTGGAGAGATTGAAAAGGTAACTTTTTGCTGAAATTTGAAAATTTTATTCAGAAAAATTGAAAAACACCTTTGATTTTTAAATTTGTCAAGATAAATTATATGAAAAAATCATTTTTTTTTCGGAATTTGACATTTCATCTTAAAACATTTTTAAGATTCGTTTTTTTCAAATTTCTTATTTCTTTCATTTCAATATTGATATATTCAGATGGAAGCAACAGTTGAAGCGATCAATAAAGAAGGGGAGAAAAAGAAGCAATGAAAAGAGTATTTTTTTAGTTAGTTAGGTTAGGAATTTTGCACGGGTTAATAAATTTTCGACACAATTTCTCTTTTTTTTCTGCTTTTCATTGATTTCGATGACATTAAATACTTAAAATTCACAACTATGGTACGATAGCCTTCAGGAATGCGACGAAAAGTGGTAGTCGGAATATCCGGAGGTGTTGACAGTGCTGTGTCAGCACTACTCTTGAAGAAACGAGGTTATGAAGTTACTGCCTTGCATATGGTGAGGTTTTGTGTAGTTTATTCAGCTTATTATATCTTCCTCTACCTGTAAAAAAGTCTGCCCTCCGTAAATCGGGTACGTAGTACCGTAGCAGTTTCGCCTTGGAATACAAGAACGGTTTACGTAATGAGCCTATAATTTCAATGGACTGAAAGTAAGAATAATAATTTAAATCCACAAAGATCTAACTGTTCCCTGTGAGAGTCCCGACTCCTACCGTACTCATTTTACAAAAATGCGACTGGCGCGCGTTTGAAATCGGTCAGACTTTTTGCTATATATGTGTGGCTAGTTTTCCGAATTTCGTACCAATAGCAAAGGCGAAAAGTATATGACCGGAAATGTTTTCAAACAGAGGTTTTGCCTTTTCTTTCAAAATGTTCATAATTTTTCTATTCTTTTGATATTTTTTTTTCTGGAACATTGAAAGGTGGTACCTCTTTTGAAAAAAGTTTTCTATTCATTCTCTCTCTCTCTCTCTCTCTCTCTCTCTCTCTCTCTCTCTCTCTCTCTCTCTCTCTCTCTCTTTCTCTCTCTCTCTCTCTCTCTCTCTCTCTCTCCCTTTCTCTCCCTCCCTCCCCTCCCTCTCTCTCTCTCTCTCTCTCTCTCTCTCTCTCTCTCTCTCTCTCTCTCTCTCTCTCTCTCTCTCTCTCTCTCTCTCTCTCTCTCTCTCTCTCTCTCTCTCTCTCTTTCTCTCTCTCCCTCCTCTTTCTCTCTCTCTCTCTCTCTCTCTCTCTCTCTCTCTCTCGCTTTCTCTCTCTCTCTCTCTCCCTTTCTCCCACTCTCTCCCTCGCTCTTTCTCTTTTTGTGAATACCGTAACCGTCTTTTTTCCGAAACAATAAATCCCCCCAACAAGTAAATTGAGATCAATTGGGATCCTGTCGAAGCGGGCTCAGCGGACTGTCCCAGGTCAAAAGATGAAGCTGATGCTCGAGAAGTCTGTCGGAAGCTTCAAATCCCTTTTCATACATGTGAGTTCGTGAAGGAATACTGGAATGAAGTTTTTATGTGAGTTATTGGAACCATCTAACTCGAAAAATTTTAACAACCAGGATTACTGTAACTCTTACTTGCAGTCCTATTGTAGTTCTCTTGATTTGAATTGGTGCCGGTGAATATGTATACGGTACTCTATTTTTGTAACTTCCCGAAATTGAGACACAAGTTTCAGTAGGAGATGTGGCGCTCAGGAGTACTGTAGCTATGACTTGCAGTTCTTTTGCAGTTCTCTTGACGTGAACTGGTGCCGGTGAATGTGTGCCTGCTTACGGTATTTTATCTCGAACTTTGAAAAAAAAACAGACAAAGAAAAATTTCATTCAGTGTTTCACATGTGAAATATGTTTCAAGCTAGAGTTCTTGTCACTAGTCTTATAGGCCTGGCTCTTGTAAGAATAAGCGGTTATAGATAACTTCCTCATTTCTTCGACTCGCGTTTTGTTAAATTGTATTGGTGAAATGTTTTAAGAAGGTAAAACCAACCTTAGGAACAATCCGCAACATTAAAAGCGAGGAGAATAGGTCAAAACAATCGAAAATAAAATAAAGATGTAAGCGCACATAGCTTCCTCTATCTGTAAAAAAGTCTGGCCTCCGTAAATCGGGTACTTAATACCGTAGCAGTTTCGCCTTGAAATACAAGAACGATTTACGTAATGAGTCTTTAATTTCAGAATGGACTGAAAATGAAGAATAATTTGAATCCACAAAGATCTAACTGTTCGTTGTGAGAGTCCCGACTCCTACCGTACTCATTCTGCAAAATTGAGATTAGAGCGCGTTCGAAAACGACCATGCTTCTAGCGATATATGTGAAGCGCGCTCCGAGAAGGGTCTTGCAAAGCAGCTATATCCACTTATTCCTGGTAGGCAGTGTCCTTCAGGAAGTTCGTCGACGGCTACAAGAATGGAAGAACTGTTGTGCCAGACATTGACTGTAACAGCAAAATCAAATTCGAACACTTTCACAACGTTGCCGTACGGAAGTATGGAGCAGAGTTTATAGCCACTGGCCACTACGCTTCGACCTCAAATGGAGACTATCAGGATGGTGAAAATTCAGATGACATCAAACTTCTATCGGGGATGGACCCTCTGAAAGATCAAAGCTTCTTTCTATGCAGTTTGAAGCAACACCAGCTCAGACGAGCAATGTTTCCGTGTAAGTGTGCAAAAATGAGAGAGAGAGAGAGAGAGAGAGAGAGAGAGAGAGAGAAGAGAGAGAGAGAGAGAGAGAGAGAGAGAGAGAGAGAGAGAGAGAAAGAGAGAGAGAGAGAGAGAGAAAGAGAGAGAGAGAGAAAGGGAGAGAGAGAGAGAGAGAAAGAAAGAGAGAGAGAGAGAGAGAGAGAGAGAGAGAGAGAAAGAGAGAGAGAGAGGAAGGGAGAGAGGCGGAGAGAAAAAAAAGAGATTCTTTCAGTAGGATCACTCATGAAATCGCAAGTCAAAAGGATCGCCGAGCAAGAAGGCCTGCTTACTGTAGCCAAGAAACCAGAGGTAAAAATTCAAATCTGGCCACCTTTCCCTGAAACACCTTCAGAGCATGGGAATCTGCTTCGTGGGTAAAAACCGCCAATTCGACTCTTTCGTCAACCAATACATCGAAGAATCCTACGGCGACGTCATCGACGCGAATTCAGGAGCCGTGATCGGACGCCACGATGGAATCCATCACTTCACCCTTGGAAAACGCGTCTCCGGAAAATATCTGACTAGAAAAAGCCAACTCGGCTTCTTCGTCGCTGACGTGAACACGGAGAGAAATGAAGTGAGAGTGGTGAGCATGCTCCAGTTGACACTGCGTAAAAAATGGCTTTCAGTGCGAAGGGTCTCATCACCGGTCACTATACGCAACTGAATTCGAGATGGAACTACCGGAATGGATTTGTAGTTCAAGTGTGCCGATCTTTGGTTAGTTCTCTCTCTCTCTCTCTCTCTCTCTCTCTCTCTCAAATTCATTTCTAGACCCATCGAAAACGATTGAAATGAAGTGCCGCATTCAACGAACCCATCCACCGGTACCATGTCAAGTCAAAAGAACTGCAAAAGGACTGCAAGTGCGACCTACAGTACCCCTACGAGCCACAGCGCCAGGTCAAACTTGTGTCTTCTACGATGGTCGATTTTGTCTAGGAGGAGGTCAAATTTTGCGAGTTGTTTCACATTTGTAATGAATTGTTGTTGTTCAGGTTCTTTCAAATACAGAAATTGTTTTTCAACGTTCTAGTATGCTTACATGGGAAGTATATGAAAGCCCGGAGAATCTATGAGGTCTGAGTAGTCTCTTAGGTTTTCAAATATGGTGAAGACGATGGAACTGCTGTCAGAAGTTGCTTCACCGAGCTCGTTCAGGAGATATGACCAAAAATAGAATTCACATGCATTTTTTCAAAAGTGGAATCTGTGATGCTGGGTAGAAAAAACTGTTGAGATTTTGCGTTTTATTGAATCTTAAAGGTTCGAGATGCACGGAAAACAAAGTCTGCCTGGATTCTGAGGCTCGATTCTGAAGTTACAGACATCTGAAGTGGACGTTGAAAATCGTCGAATTTTGACCTTCTGTAACTCGAGTCCTAGCAGATTTCCAGAGGCGAGACCTATCCCAAACGATGTTAGCAGGTATCTGGAGCGATAGACTGGTTTGCAGCATTGTCCTCGTCTTTTTCATGTATGACAATTAAAAAATAAACTGTGCTGCAAAATCAGAAGCTCCATTAAAAAAAAATTTACTTTCGTAAGATGTTGCATCTGTTGTGTCAGATTCAGTTTACCTGTATTCGAATCGTCGCCAGACCTGAATCCGCTTCACTACTTCATCTGAAATGAAATTCTCGGACATGATTTGAGACTGTATTTTCATTAAGTAGAACACTTATGATCATGATACAGTAATCTGAAACATGTTTTCCATGAAAAAAACACCCAAAATCAGAAATTTTGCATCCATCATTCAAAGGCCCAGTAAATTTTTCAAACATCACCAACTACCTGGAAAATTGAATTTTATGTTCAACATGATCTAGAAGAAGATTTTCGCACCACCCATCGCCTGAAACGTTTTCGCTACACAGTCAAGGGGTACGCTAACGATCTGCACCAGGGTGCTCTGTCCAGTTTTCTATAGAAGATTGTCTTTCGTCGGATTCTGTAGTGTGTATGTTCCAAAAACTTCATTTTAGCTTGTGGTAGATACTAAGTAGGATCTACAAGGCTCCCGTGAAACGAGGTTCATACATTTTACGACTTGCGTTTGGCAGCATTCTCTCATAACATTCGTGCCCTAACTAGATATTTTTCAGTTTTTGAGAAAGTATAGTCCTCTAAAATGTTTTTTTTAATTTAATATCATAGTATGGATACCACAAACAATTCCAAAGATATTTTATAACATACAACAAAAATTTTCGTTTTTTATGGGCGATAGATGGGCTGGGCGACAGATGTCCGGGAGGACTGTCGCCCATCTACGGTCCAATGCCGGTCCACGAAAAATTTTGGAGATGACTCGAAGTAGATGAGTAGGGGTTAACCACTCTAAAGTTTCGACTGGATCGGCTCTAGATTCTCTTGGACCGGCAGTCGACTGTAATCGGGTGACAGATATTTAAACCAACTGTCGCTCATTAACCATCCATATAAAACTCTGGAGTAAGCCGATACGTTGATCCATAGATATCAGAGTTGCACGGAATTCCGACTTCCGACTTCCGCCTTCCGACTTCCGCCCTTTTTTCACTTCCGACTTCCGACTTCCGTTTAACAAATTCTACTTCCGACTTCCGTCAAAAAATTTTTTTCGTGAAAAATAACGAAAAAAACGTGAAATCGTTTCTATTCAGTATGGAATTAACCTATCACCTGTTGAGAATGCGCGAATATACAATATCTCTGGGTTTTTTCAACTTTTTTGCACTTCCGACTACCGTTGAAAAAATTCTACTTCCGACTTCCGACTTCCGCCTTCCGACTTCCGCCTTCCGACTTCCGCCCTTTTTTCACTTCCGACTTTCGTGAAAAAAATTTCACTTCCGTCTTCCGACTTCCGTTTTCAAAAATTCACTTCCAACTTCCGACTTCCGACTTCCGTTTTGAAAATTTTTACTTCCGTGCAACTCTGATAGATATGCATAGCCCCGCCCCAACGCTAAAACAAGCGCATTGGTTTATCGCAGAGGTGTCACCATACAATAAATAAGCGTCGACGGACCATTCATGCAAATAGATTAACGGCTATTCAAGCCTAAACAAGGCGGTGCAAACATTGTGATGCGTGTGCCAGCCTTTTACCTTGCACCGCCCGTGTCTGATGTTGCCTTTCTGATCTAAAACGTTCCGGTCGGGTTACTGTAGTTACAACATTATTTCTGGATTACTGTACTCACAATGTATTTTTGCGATACTTAGCAATTCTGGAAATTTCAAAATTTTTATGTATCATCCGTTCTCGATCTACTCTAGTGATGCACATAGCTTCCTCTACCTGTAAAAAAGTCTGGCCTCCGTAAATCGGGTACTTAGTACCGTAGCAGTTTCGCCTTGAACTACAAGAACGATTTACGTTAAGTTCAGAATGAACTGAAAATAAAAAATAGTTTAAATCCACAAAGATCTAACTGTTCGTGGGGAGAATTCCGACCCTACCGTACTCATTTTTACAAAAATGCGACTGGCGCGCGTTTGAAATCGGTCAGACTTTTTGCTAGATACATATGTGTGACTTATAGTATCATTTTCAAATTCACAAAAACTTCTACCGTAGTCAATATTTCAGTAACAGCAGCCCATTTCTTATTCACCCCACGTTCATTTTAGATTACTGTAGCTGTCCTGAGTTACTGTATCTACTTACAGATTGGGTTACAGTATCCGGTTCATTCTCGGCAAAATTCTAGAAAAAGTTGTCAATAACTAGCGCGTTTTTGACTACTGTAATTGATTACTGTAGATAGAGTAAAAATTCCTAAACATAGTTCGTTCGCGATAAAACTTCATCTACACGTTCCCCAACAGACCGTTTCTTACTATCTTTGGCAAACAATCCTTGCGTTTATGGTATCTACAGGTCGAGTGACATTACTATTCATGACAAGGCTCATGTTATAATGGGTTGCCGAGGGTCTCGCTGAATCGCTTCATAATCATCTTTGTGTGTTGAAAATGAGAGGAGTGGATGGTACTTGCGAAAAACTCCGATATTTCAGAAACAAATTACGTTGTCAGCAAAAAAAACTATTGGATTTCACACTATATCTAGAATAAATGGTTTTGCCGCTCCAAACTGCGGCACATATCTTCCTCTACCTGTAAAAATGTCTGACCTCCGTAAATCGGTTACTTATTACTGTAGCAGTTTCGCCTTGAAATACAAGAACGATTAAGTAATGCGCCTTAAATTTCAATAGACTGAAAGTTAGAATAATAATTTGAATCCACAAAGACCTGACTGTTCGTTGTGAGAGTCCCGACCCTAAGGTAGGCCTACCGTAGTCATTTTACAAAAATGCGACTGGCGCGCGTTTGAAATCGGTCAGAATTTTCGCTAGATATGTGCGCGCGCCAGTCGCGTTTTTGTAAAATGAGTACGGTAGGGTCGGGACTCTCGCAACGAACCGTTAGATCTTTGTGGATTTAAATTATTATTCTTACTCTCAGTCCATTCTGAAATTAAAGGCTCATTACGTAAATCGTTCTTGTATTTCAAGGCAAAACTGCTACGGTACTGAGTACCCGATTTACGGAGGTCAGACTTTTTTACAGGTAGAAGAAGCTATCTTTTTCTCATTTAGACCCTTTTTACTCTCGACCAAAGACGGACATGGGTGAGTGCGCTAAGGAAGGGTGACTCAGTCCCCCCTTGTCTGACGCATTTCAAACTTGGAGCAGTCCGTGTTGTCTGAATGTGTACACTTTGACTGTTGTACATTGATAGGGCGCGTCGGCTTTTACCTGATAAGCTGTGTACAGCCAGATTGTTGTTGCCAACTGACCCTCAATTGGTCATGATGGTTTTCCCTTTGTGCTCATTACTGTTACAGTAATTCAGGAGTTCAACTTTTGACCTACAGAGATTCCCACGATCCAGGAGGCCACGCCCTCTAGGTCGATTGCTGAAGCTCACGATTTTCATATACTTTGCTTCTGCGATACTTCTTATTTCTATACAAAAATTAGCAACTGACTGTTTCAGAGAAACAGTGCCACTTGCTTTTCCATTTTTAAGTATATTTCATGATTTTTTTCCAGTGTTGCTCGCGGGATGTTAAAACTTGGATACCTTCAGTTAACCTGAACTTCTAGAAATAGTGTTTTGAAAGAGTACAATAAAGTATTTCTTCAGTTAGTTTATTCGGAGAAGTGATATTTTCTGCTTCTCACAAAGTATCATTCAGAACATTTCTTGAATAAATTAGTGTAGTAAAATGTTCTCAAATAAGTTTTTGTTGAACACAATGGTCGTCTTAAAAAATACATAAAATTTGAGATCTTACACAGAAAATTTTTTTGTGTTTCAAATGAGTCAGATTTTCGCAGATATTTTCTCAATTTAATTTTGACGATAATTGGTTGATGACAAAATATCATTTCACCTTTTCTCAAATTAATATTTTGGTAACTGTTTTCGATATTCAGATCTTGCTCAGAAAAAAAATTTGAAATTTTTTGACCGACCGAAAATTCCAATCTACAGTAACTCATTTTCTCACGACCCAATATCACGGTAACAAGATTTGATCGGAACCGCGCATCTTTTGGCATGTTTGCATAGCGCAAATTGAGCGGAATTCACACCACCCAAATTTGTATTTTTTATCGATTGATTGGATTGCCACACCCCTTTTCATCGATCGGTCGTATTGCTTTCGAACTTTCAATTTAATGTGTGACTCAGAGCGACTATAGTTTCCCCTGTAATGAATGCCTACAGTAACCAGAAGCCCCGCCCACTTTTTTATCGATTGTTGTTATTTTGTGAATTCCAACATGGTGTCATGTTTCAGCAAGTACACTCCATGACTCAGCTAACAAGGGTTCTCAATGTTTGCACATGCTTTTTGATGTAGGATGTATAGTTTTTTCGATAATTTCTGTTTCAAAAAAACATGAACACTTATCTAATTTCTCAACTCATATTCATGTTAGCAAAATTCCATCTCTAATGCTAATAGTATATGTGGAAACACTCCTCTGTGTTGAGTTTTAGCTTCATCAGTCAATGGATTCAGAAGTTATAGCCGAAAACTTTCAGAGGAGTTAGCTCCAAAACTTGTCTCGGGCGCACATAGGGCGCAAAACGGATCAAGCTTTGCCCTGTGTCGACCCGAAAAAAAACTTTTGTCAACTAACTGAGATAAAACTAATGTTTTTAGACTATTCAAATCAATTTTTTCACTCAGAATAATGAGATCTAGTTAAATGGATAATGCTCCTGCTCACTCTCAGAGAAGTCAACTCTGATTGGATCCAGAAAAAATCAGATTGGATCCAGAGTTGTATTTCCAATCGGAATGAAATATATTTCAAAATACTCGTGCTGACCAAACATTCATCGTGTTATTTGGGTTCGGCGAGAAAATGATTCTCCGAAGGATTTTATCAGATTGGATCCCGTGTCGTCAGATTGGATCTAATTAGCAGTTTTTTTATTTGATGGAAAATGAGCCTATAACCATGATGACACATCATGATGATTCATTCCATAATACTTTTGTTCATGATCTATCTGTTAACTCAAGTTTCGAGTACATCTAGAGCATATGAAAGTAATCAGAAAAGTCTACTTTGGATCCAGAAAAAATCAGATTGGATTCTAGTTTATCCCAAACTAGATTTGGTTGGATCCAATCTAGGTCAAAATTTAGTTATGAACAAAGAAACATCATCTTGAAATTCGTTAACCCGCGCTCAAAAACTATGTAATGTTTACCTGGTCTTATATTTACTCATTCGACTTATCCTCATGTTTTTAGTGCCAGCTTACTCTATTCATGTCATCTGATTGGTAAATTATGAAATTTTGATCTCTCAAAATGGGTAAGGACATGAATCAGATTTCTTGTATTTTCACTACTCTTCGGTCATCGTTTGATAATTTTCAACTTGGCTGAAGCTCTTGAATTCAAATTTCAAGCCATTTTTCGATAAATATATTTTTCAGTTAGTTACGCCTGTTTTGGCTTGAGAGTGGTATTACAAAATTCTTTGGAACGCAGAAAATTCTATACAGTTGTAAAAAATCTAAGAAAAACAACAAAATATACTGAAAACTAAGCTTTTTGTATTTTCATGTCAAATTTTGAAAAGTTTTTCAAAAATTTCAAAAGATTTTCATGAAATATCGAGAAAAACAGCTGAAATTTACAGGATTTTGAAAAATTTTGGATTTTCGTACTTTCTCGTCAGTTCCTGATCATTTCAAGACCATATCTAATTCATGACTACTATCTTTCCCACACACGTTGGCCTCCTTACTGTACAAACACAATGTTTGGAATTATTCATAGCAGACATCAAAGCAAGTGTGAACGAGAGGCCATCGATTTTGTACTTTCGTATAGTTTTTTTCACACACACTCACAATCTAATCATCTACGTTTTCTTCTCCATTTCTTCCTCATGACCGTAGCTAGGTTCGCAGTTCTGAACGTAGCTAGTTGAACGTAGACAGTGGTACCACGACGCTCGTATAAGTAGTTTTTCAGCTTTCTAATCATCTTCGTTTTCTTCTCCATTTCTTCATCATGACCGTAGCTAGGTTTTCAGTTCTGAACGTAGCTAGATGAACGTAGACAGTGGGTTCACGACGCTTGTACATGCAACTTTTCCGGTTTCTAATCATCTTCGTTCTCTTCCCTATTTCCTCTTTCTGAGCGTAGCTAGGTTCGCAGTTCTGAACGTAGCTAGGTGAGCGTAGACAGTGGTACCACGACGCTTGTATATGCAACTTTTCCGCTTTCTAATCATCTACGTTTTCTTCTCCATTTCTTCCTCATGACCGTAGCTAGGTTTTCAGTTCTGAACGTAGCTAGGTGAGCGTAGACAGTGTTACCACGACGCTTGTATATGTAGCTTTTCCGCTTTCTAATCATCTACGTTTTCCTCTCCATTTCTTCCTCATGACCGTAGCTAGGTTTGCAGTTTAGAACGTAACTGGGTGAGCGTAGAGAGTGGGGCTTATATTTTTTTTCACACACACATTCCAATCACAATTTAATCATCTTCGTTTTCCTCCCTATTTCCTCTTTTTGAGCGTAGCTAGGTTCAAATTTCTGAACATCGCTAGGTTCGCATCTTTACGTAGTGAGGAGTGGTACCGACATGCTATAGGACCGTGTTAACAGTCTTACGTTCTGTAGATTTTTCATTGTTTTTCTACACATGTTCTAATATGATTCTATTCGTCTTCGTATTCTTTCTCTTTTCTTCGAGCGTAGCTAGGCTCACTGTTTTAGGTGAGCTCAGATAGTGGTACCGCGACGGTGTGAATCTGCCTCGTCTCCTGTGTTGAGGACACATCTTTTTTTCTTATGGGTGTAGCTAGGTTTGAAGTTCTGAACGTAGCTAGCTGAGCGTAGGGAGAACATGATAAGACTATCCCCTGTAGATTTTGTATGAATTTTCAACACAGACTAATACCAGCTTTTAATCATCCACGTTCTTCCCTATTTTTCTTATGAGCGTAGCTAGGTTCGCCGTTTTAAACGTAGCTGGGTGAGCGCAGGCAGTGGTTCAAAGGCTCCGTGATTAAGACTTTTGAGGACTTTTTTTCTCATGAGCTTATTTGTTTCTTCCTTATGAGCGTAGCCTGATTCGAAATTTTGAACGAAGCTAGGTGACCGTAGTGTCTTCTAGATTCTAGATATAGAATTCGTTTCAAAAGTTGTGAACCAATCTGCTAATGATGTAAGACGTTCTTTGACGTTTGAGCCTCGCGAGATTCACAAAACTATCCTAGAACGTAGCGAAGATCATCCGTTCATACTGAACTCACACTACATGTTTGAAGATGACTCATACAAAAAACTTTGTTTGCTCACTTTCGAGCTGTCTTACCCTTTCTACTGGCAGACCACGAGTATGACAAGTTTATCAGAATTTTATCAATCTTCTTGCCTCGCTACGCTCGTGAAAGGGTCTTATGGTTAGCTTCGGTTTCTGACACATGAAGTTTCATCTACTAACCAGTTAATATGCAATAAAGTAATCATCTTTACTTATGGTTTAATTTTTTGCAGACAGTTACATGTATTATGTTCGTTTTTCTTTAAACTTATCTATTTGTAGAAACCCCATTTCTTTCAAACTGCCTCATCTGAGCCTAGCTACGCTCATCACTTCTGGTTAGTTGACCCAGACGAACCTACTCCGGTGAAAATTTCATATACTATTCTTACTCCCAACTTATCTGTTTGTAGTTAGAAGTCTTGTAACTCCATTCCATTTACGTTATTTTTTTGATCCTAGCTACGCTCATCATTCAGTACACGAGAACGTAGCTACTCTCGTAGAACAATCGCTTTCTGAAATGGTTCATTTGTTCGCCATTGGTCACAGCTTCTGTCCATGTAACCGTATAGTTATTGTGCACCTCACTACGCTCACAAGCTTCCCCTGCTGAGTCCAAAGCGAAAACTGACTCATCGCTATTTACCTTCATGTTTCGTCTACTCCCATATGTTTAGTGATGACTAATATTCCATTTCGGTCGTAACTTTATCTGTTATGACTCGAAGACTCCCACACCGATAAGAATCGATCAGTCTCACTGACTCTGCTTCAGTTTTCAATGTTTTACGTTGTTCCAGTTTACAGGGCTTAACAATATGAGCTGATTCAAATGTTGTTCCGTTAGAAATTCTCTCTCTCTCTCTCTCTCTCTCTCTCTCTCTCTCTCTCTCTCTCTCTCTCTTCTCTCTCTCTCTCTCTCTCTCTCTCTCTCTCTCTCTCTCTTTCTCTCTCTCTTTCTCTCTCTCTCTCTGTATCTCTTTCTGTCTCTCTCTCTCTCTCTCTCTCTCTCTCTCTCTCTCTCTCTCTCTCTCTCTCTCTCTCTCTCTCTCTCTCTCTCTCTCTCTCTCTCTCTCTTTCTCTCTCTCTCTCTCTCTCTGTATCTCTCTCTCTCTCTCTCTCTCTCTCTCTCTCTCTCTCTCTCTCTCTCTCTCTCTCTCAACACTTCAATTTCAGCAATGCTCATAGGGAATCATCAGAGCCTAGCTCTGTTATTTCTAACATCACTTACGATCGTCAATTCACAAGCGCAACAGTCAGCTAACATCAATCAGAATGTAAACGCTGGAGATTCTGGAAACGTCTTCACTGGAACCGGAACGAATGTTTTCCAAGGAGGTGAGAGAGGGGAAGAGAGAGAGTCAGAGAGAAGTATAAAATTCAGATAACCTCGTCCCGTTCGGACCAGAAGTCGGTGACCACGAAGTCATCCCAGGACTCCTAACAGCTGGACAAACTATTGACCTTCACATGTATTTTCCCTTCTATGGTGGTCTTTATAACTACTCTACGGTGAGTACTTTGAAAGGAGCAGGTCGGGCACATCATATTTAGTTTCTCTTATTGTAAAAAATATCCCTAAACCAAGCGAAATCCGCTGAAGGTCGGCAAAACACTTTCCCTACTCTTTAAACTAAATATCGTTGATATGAAGTTCAGTAGGTCGTTGATATCTACAGCTCATCAACGTCATAGGCCGTAGATATCAACGACTTATGAATTTCATAAAAGTTTATCAACGACCTATGAACTTCATAAACTGCTATCAACGACCTATGGAATTCATATCAACGGTATTCAGTTTATAGAGTAACCATGCATTTTTCAGCTCTCTGTCAATGGGTACATCGCATTCGCAACTGTCCTGGACCAAGGGCCTACCATCAATGTTGGTCCTTCCATGACCGACTGGCCGAACCACGAAGATCCAGCCATGATCGCTCCGTATCTCTGCAAGCAGCAAGTACCGATGAATAACAGACCAGGAATGAGGTGAAAATTCGAATTTATACTGCACAAAAGCAAATGCTAAAGATAAGACATCGATTTTGCTTTTTTACAGTGTCAATGTTTAGACATTCATTATCCTGCTCTTTCCTTATGAGCGTTTGCAGTTTGAACGAACCTAGGTAAAATTGTTCAAGATGGTAAAAAAAAAAACCGAGAAATTTATTGATTCTGCACTTTCTAATCATCATAGGTTCCTTCCCTGTTCATTTCAACGAGCGTAGCTAGGTTTACAGTTTCATCGTAGTGAGCGCGGAAAGTTTGAACTGAATCTCTAAACCTAAGTCTTACTCTATTTTCTAATAATATAACTCATTTCTTCGAGATTTCTGATCCCTGAGACTAGCGAGGTTCACGAACTTCAAAAAATTTTGAAAAAAATCCAATTTCAGATCCGGTGTCTTCTATCGTCTTATGATGAGACAGTCTCTTTTCGGAAGAGGTGGTAATGCCAACTATCAGTCTAGCTCATATGGATCAGGATTTTTCAATCAGCCTAGTGCGCAGGTAAGTAAAAATTGGAAAAAAGTAAGGTTAGAGTCTAACCCACCATAGGTAGATTACCTTCAGAAGTTCAAGATTTTGATGGTACTTCTTTATTTTCTAAACATTCGTAAACTTGACGACGGTTTCAGCTTATTTATACGGAAAGTTCAGAGAGAAAGGTCTCATGTTCTCAAAAAGCATTGTAGGTTGAAAAAATATCGAAATTCGGCTTGGAAAGGTCTTTTCATTTTTCAAGGAAATGCTAGATGGGATCATTTTTGAATGGTTTTTTGAAAAATGAATAAATTTCTTGTGAAATTAATAGATTTTCTTATGGAATAAATGAATTTTTTCCTTCAAAATTAATATTTTTCATGAGATGAATAAATCTGTTATATTTTTTATTCAAAAATTTCAGGCTTGTCCAGGAACCGGAGACTCGTACGTCCGATGCGATGCCAATTCCGACTACTTTCTCGACCAAATGATGAATTGGCTGCAAGAAGGTGTAGCTGGAGCCAGTGCCTTCCGCGCGGATGCCGCTCTCGTAGTCACATGGTACAATACAGCGTCTGCCATCTCTGGTAGATCCGACATCGACGCTGGTCAATTGGCAACTTATCAAGCAATTTGGCTGACCGATCAAACCGCCCGTCTTTCCTACGTCATCTTCAACTACGACAAGCTTGGATTCGACGCTGCTGACTTCAGAATGAACTCTAGGAGTGGAAGATGTCAGGCTCTTTTCAACGGTGGTAACCACACCGGAATGGTCCCAGTTGATCCAACTCAGAACTTCAAGAACACACCGAAGGTTGGTAGCTTCATTGAAGTGTAAAAGCATAGTGTATAAGGCTAGAAAATTGAGAGGGGGCGGAGTCATCCAGTTTTTCGCTCCAGATGACCGCTATACATAGCTTCTTCTACATGTAAAAAAGTCTGGCCTCCGTAAATCGGGTACTTACCGTAGCAACTCCGCCTTGAAATACAAGAACGTAATGAGCCTTCAATTTCAGAATGGACTGAATGTAAGAATAATAATTTAAATCCACAAAGATCTAACTGTTCGTTGTGAGAGTCCCGACCCTACCGTACCCATTCTGCAAAATTGAGATTAGAGCGCGTTTGAAAACGACCATGCTTCTAGAGATATATGTGATTCTTGATTTATGACTCAACAGTTCAGTCTACTTTTTCGTATAAAATTACAGTTCAGATTAGAGAAATTCCATCAACTATTATTTCATGTTTCAAGAAACTTTCAAAAAAACGAAAATGTAAGGTTGATCATTCTATCAACGTTTACATGAAATCCACAAGTGAAACCCTCGAAGTGTAACGAGTGCTACAAGCAAAACATTCACAACTCGACGCATTAATCGGAAAACCTACAGGTTCTTGCACAACGATCAGGAGTGCCTCAGATGGTTCGTGGAAGATACATGTTCAGAGTCGATGATGTCGTCCGACCTGGAGGTTGTAGTAACAAGACTGGAGGAACATGTGAGTCGAGAGAGAGAGAGAGAGAAAGAGAGAGAGAGAGAGAGAGAGAGAGATAGAGAGAAAGAGAGGGAGAGAGAGAGAGAGAGAAAGAGAGGGAGAGAGAGAAAGAGAGAGAGAGACAGAGGGAGAGAAAGAGAGAGAGAGAGAGAGAGAGAGAGAGAGAGAGAGAGAGAGAGAGAGAGAGAGAAAGAGATAGAGAGAGAGAGAGAGAGAGAGAGAGAGAGAGAGAGAGAGAGAGGGAGAGAGAGGGAGAGAAAGAGAGAAATTTCCAGACCCAATGCTCATATACCCAAACATCGTTAACATGCTCGGAGAAATGACAGTAGATGTCAACGCCATCTGCCTTGACAAGTCCCAAACCTACATTCTTATGATTGAACAGCGACAGGTAAGTCAGGCAGTGTCAACTGGAGCATTGTAACTCATTTCAGACAGCCACTTGCCAAGTACTAACCAGCGCCATCGCGAGATGCAACTTGCCGAAGATCTACGACTGGGGAACCAAGACGGTCTACTTCCAACCGCAGAGTGGAGGAGCAAATGATGAAAAGGCGTTCGTTGGGTATATTTACTTTGGTTAGTTTTTTACTTGGGTGGTCTAAGATTGTCAAAAATTTATTTTTTGAAAAATTAGATTTTGTCTGAAAATTTGTTTTCAGTTTTCTCGAGAAAAAAATAATATTTGCAAAGAGTTTTGTATAGTTTTTTTTAAAAGAAATTTCAACAAGTAAAATTATTCTTTTCGAAAATTCGATAATTTTGAAAAAAAATTTTTTTTGAAAAGTTCAATTTTTCGAAAAAAATTTTTTGTAGAGAAAAATCGTGTTCGTAGTTTTATTTGTATAAAATTTTAATTTTTTAAGAAAAAAACAATTTATTTTTCAAAAATTCCGATAACTTTGAAAAACTTTGTTTTTTTTTTCAAAAATCGAATTTTTTCTTTGAAAAATTTATTTGTTTTCAATTTTCCAAATTCAAAATTTTTCAGTCCCCCCAACCCTGGATCCAATGCGACTCGACGTGGGAAACATCTACGATTGGTTCAAGAATCCAGTTCCCTATCAATCGATGCCGCTCACTTGGTACCCAAGGAACTTCACCAACCCAGACCTCAGCACCTTGGATAACGTTAGAATGACCGACGACGCCCTCTACAGCGTCCAGTTGGGGTTGTACGTAGTGGCTTACAGGGAGTACAAAGACGATCAAATCAAAAAGTTCCGTCCCGAGCACAGAGTCATCGCACGTTTGGCGACATACTCTAATAGGAATAGTTATGAATATCGTTGGAAGCCACAAGAGGAGAGAATCAGTCTGAGCACGGTGGAACAATGGTACATGACAGAGTGGGAAAGGATACATGAATTATACCTCTACCGCTTTGGTTACCTGAAGTTGGCACCGATCAGAGCCAATCAAGAGCAACACCCGACCGAGCTGATCTCAGGACTTGTGTCTCACCCCATTTCACTTCATTGGCTGTGGACAAATAATAACCCCCAGTTCTCGTCCAACGCGTATTCTGCGACTGATGAAAGTGCCAGGGTGAATTATGTCAAAAAGAAGTCGCTCGAGATGTGCCACGATTGGTATGATGAGGATGGAGCTCAATGGAACTTTATTAGGTTTGGTTTTTTGGGACAAAAATCTATGACTATATTTTATTGGGACAGAATGGGACGTCCCAGTGGGAATTGAAGTGGCTCTACTCTTATGGGACATTGTGGGAGAAACTGGGACTTCAAAAAGCTATGACCATGTTATTCTTGGACAAAATTTTGTAGATTCATTTTTTACGAGAAAAACTAACAATTTTACATATGAGACAAAAATAAGTGGCAAAACGTGATTCTATTACTTAGGGACACAATTTTATGGGACAATCACATGTGTTCCCATTCTTCTGGGACAAACACCTGATGCACAAGAGACACCGAGATTATAGATCCGATAAAAAGGGGGCTTTAATGTTTCGAGACAAAACATCACTCTGGGACACAATTTCATGGGACAATCACATGTGTTCCTATTCTTCCGGGACATCTCGTAAATCAAAACTTTTCAGAGACACCGAGACCAACTCCTCTTGCCCGTGCATTGAACGTCAAGCCATCGCCGATATCGGTCGTTTCATGCCTCATCCGAGATGCTCGCAAGCGTTTAGAGATATTACCTGTACAACGTCCATTGGTTCGAGGAATTGCTACATGTCCGCCCAGAACATTCTGACGACATATGCTGGAAATGGAAGAGAAAGCTTCCAAGACACATTGAATTCTGCACGGTTCCCAACTCACTACGGCCAAGTCTGCTGCTACGATGACAAGGGGTTCTTGACACAGACAAGTTATCAGCCGGTTATTAAGGTAAGATGATTAGGACCTTAGGATTAGGGTGATCGTAAAGGAAATCCTGGATAATTTATCTGCTCTAGAAACGAAATACCCTTGATATGAAGTTCATGCTGATTGGGATCTTAGATGGTTAGGGATATGCTACCAAACAATTTTCAGAAGTTTTTTGAGTTGTCTTGTATGAAAAATTTGAATATTATTTTTTCTAGATCTCCAAACACTTTAATACTATCCAGTTACTGTAGCCATGATTACAGGTAACCCCAGACGTCCCCTACAACCCAGGGTTTCCACTCCGTGCCTATGAGTTTGGTACTTCTCCTTACATGGGACAGTACGAAGTGCCGGGACTCTCCGCCTTCTACAATGACTACATGCCGTACTTCCTATGCTGCAAGTACGCTGACTTCAGATGTCAGATGTTCTACTGGAGAAGGCCAAGTTCCGGATGCCAGGAGTATCAACCACCTGCTTATGGTAAAAGTTGTCACTGAAGTATACTGTCAAAAATCGCTTACTTGCAAGTTTATCATGCAAGAGCTTGCCTACTCTATGAACTGAATACCGTTGATATGAAGTTCGTAGGTCGTTGATAGCAGTTTAGGAAGTTCATAGGTCGTTGATATGAAGTTCATATGTCGTTGATAGCAGCTTATGAAGTTCATAGGTCGTTAATATAAACTTATGAAGTTCATAGGTCGTTGATATGAAGTTCATATATCGTTGATAGCAGTTTATGAAGTTCATAGGTCGTTGATAAAAATTTATGAAGTTCATAGGTCGTTGATATCTACGGCCTATGAACTTCATATCAACGGTATTCAGTTTATATAGTAATTTTTTTCAACAGAAACCTTAACTTTTTCAGTAGAAACCGATAGCTAACCGAACGAAAAACCATTTCCAGGAGAGGTCCTCGGTGCTGGAACCTTCAACACCATCGACAACGACAAGTTCGTCTTCAACGAACCAGGAGTCTACAACGCTCTCTACATCCCCAAGTCTCAGAGAACACCAGAAGTGAAGGTTCAGATTCGAATGGAGAGGTATCCAGATAGAAGGGTCGACTTCAGTGAGTTATTTTTGGTCTTCAACTTTCTTTTTTTACATCAAACAGGTTAAGTTTATGGGTTTTCAAGTAAAACTCCAAAAACCTGCGAAAGGAAATGACGATAACCCTCACTCCATGACATTTCATAAGCGCACACCGCTTTTTCTTCACTTGCTTCGCTCGATACCCGTAGAACTACACGAGCGGAGCAAAACTAAACTTGTACCGCTTTCAACCAAGCCACGATTAAAGAAATTACCTATTTTACTTCCAACGCATTACTCGGAGCGAAGGTATACTACTGTATACAATGCGTTTCAAAATTATAAAAACACCCATCTTCTTCGAATTTAGTCAAGACGAAACCAACACACACTACTGTCCAAACCAGAGTTGCACGGAAGTAAAATTTTTCAAAACGGAAGTCGGAAGTTGGAAGTGATATTTTTAAACAGAAGTCGGAAGACGGAAGTGAAATTTTTTCACGGAAGTCGGAAGGCGGAAGTCGGAAGTCGGAAGTAGAATTTTTTCAACGGTAGTCGGGAGTGCAAAAAAGTTGAAAAAAACCCAGAGATATTGTATATTCGCACATTCTCAACAGGTGATAGGTCAATTCCATACTGAATAGAAATGATTTCACGGTTTTTTCGTCATTTTTCACGAAAAAAATTTTTTGACGGAAGTCGGAAGTAGAATTTGTTAAACGGAAGTCGGAAGTCGGTAGTGAAATTTTTTCACGGAAGTCGGAAGTCGGAAGTCGGAAGTGAAAAAAGGGCGGAAGTCGGAATTCCATGCAACTCTGGTCCAAACACAGCTCGGGTATTTTTTGGTTTAAATTGGTACTTGTACAGTTAGGCTTACCATGTAAGGCATAGCAAAATGGGTTGACCTTCTCTACTCAAGGTATGCTTGAACCCAAAAAACCGCAAGCCTAACCCCTGCATAATGTGAATCGCCGACTTTCCAACAGAAAATTAACCTTTCTTGGAATTCGAGAACAGGCTATAGGTTCAGATCAAAAACTTAAGTAATAAGAGCGATTCCTCATTCAAGAAAACAACCCCTTTTTTCAGGTTTACTAGGTAGAACCATAGCCCAAGCCGATCTTGTCCAACCGACCAATGTTACCGTAGTGACAGGAGTAGCTCTCGAGGCTACCGGAACCGACCGTGTCCATGTGCTCGTGAGAAAAGACACAAGAAGATTCCGATACCGTACTTCCATCATCGTCGGAAACATTCTGAGATACTTCGACACCATGAGGATTCAGAGATTCAAAGGTGAGTTGGAGAGTTTTCATTGAAAAAACACTGGGGTGAAATTATTGCGTTCTGTGAGTTTTTTCAGAAGTAGAAACTGCATTAGAAAATTCAGGGACAAAAATTTGAACTTATTTGATAATTCCTACATTATACCTTTTTTGCTAGAAAAAGCCAATATACAGAAACCAGCAGGTGACGTGTCCTGTTGGTGACCTTAATGTGACTGTTTCGTGACACTGTCTAACATTGTCACGAGCGTAGAGAGTGGGTGGAATTTTTAAAACAGTAGGAACTGAATTCTTATTCCAATTTTTTCTGGTTTTGTTATTGCTAGAAGAGAAACCACCAGGAGACGTGTCCTGTTGGTGACCTTTTGGTGGCCTAATAGTAACACTGTCTAATAGTGTTGCAAGCGTAGCGAGTAAGTGGGAGTGATAAAAAAACAATGAAGAACAAAACTTTTCCCAGGAGTCATGATCTACGTCAACAACGTCGAACGTGGTCAACCAGAGATCTACGTCGTCCTGGAAGATGCCCAGATTGGAATTCGCGTCAAGGAATCATATTCACTCGATATCGACAGGTTGAGTGACTTCCAGGAGAGTATGGGAATGCTGAACGTCGCTGTGTCAGTACCACCGCAGTACGGTGTGGTGAGTTACAATCTATGAGACTTTTCACGAGGAAACGGCCCAAAAGTGCGCTGAATTCAAGTTTGTTGGCTCTGCACATAGCTTCCTCTACCTGTAAAAAAGTCTGGCCTCCGTAAATCGGGTACTTAGTACCGTAGCAGTTTCGCCTTGAAGTTCAAGAACATAAAAGTAATTCATCTTTGATTTCAATGGACTGAAAGTGAGAATAATAATTTAAGTCCACAAAGATCTAACTGTTCGTTGTGAGAGTCCACGATCCTACCGTACTCATTCTGCAAAATTGAGAACGCGTTTGAAAACGTTTCACTCAGTCCTGCCAGAGTCTCGCAGTACTTGCACGAACTCGGCACTTTTTATATAATTCTGCAATAATAATGCACACTATAGTGAACAAGTTTCAAACGATTTAACAGAGACCAATAGCCTAAGCACAAAAACATAACGAAAGGTAAACCGCGTTGAAAACCTGTTAAATTCAACAAATAACCATCACATCAGTACATAAAAACCAATTTCAGAGGCCCGATGGAGACAAAGCAAGGGAAATGGAATACCGAACTCGGTACAACCTCCCACGAGTCTCCGGAGTGTTTAGACCTTACCCAGACCAGCAGGGAAGTTATTACAGTGCTCTGAATCTCCAGGACGTTAACAGTGAAGGAACAAGGCAGCAGATGATCAGCCTGTGTAAGTTATAGAAGTGGAAAAGGGGCGTGGTCAGCGAATGAGCGGGTAACTGGGAGGTATTAGTCTCAAAGTGATCTGTATACATTTTTTTCAATTTTATAAAAATTACAATCTTTTGAATGAAGTTAATAGCCAATGTCTCTGTCTATTTTGAAGTGTTCATGTTATTTTGAAACACTTTTTTTACCTTCTGGTCGCGCGTTTCAAGCTCAGAATTTTATGGAACCTGGCCACGTATTCCTGAAACAACTACTATGTTTCACCAAAAACCGTGCCAATTGCAGACCAAGTGCAAACCGGTGACGAGATGACATCAGCAGTGAACTCTGCAAACCAAAACATCGAGGGCATGCCAACGGAAAACATGTTCACGACGAGTCGTGACGAAGACAAGAAGTTCGAAGTTTTCCCCGAAGCTGCCATGAAAAGTGGTCCAATCTACCGAACTGCTCCGAAATACGAGACGTGAGACGCGTCGCATGAACGTGTTGCTTAGAAGAAAACATTCAGAGGTGCTTATCGTTTCTACCCAGTCACTGGAACAACCCTGTCGCAACGACTTCAGCAGTGCCGTGATCTTCAGAACTCGAACACTAGTGAGTCTTTCCTAAGCTCCGCCCCTTTTTGTGATTGGTTCAGTACCTCATCCAAATCTCCGCCCCTTTTTGTGATTGGTTCAGTACCTCATCCAAAGCTCCGCCCCTTTTTGTGATTGGTTCAGTACCTCATCCAAAGCTCCGCCATTTTTGCAGTTCATCGTGATCAAAATATAACTTTTTCAAAAGCTTGATGAAAATTCACCTTTAGCATTTTTTTTTCCGAGTTGTTCTCGAACACATATCTAGCAAAGAGTCTGACCGATTTCAAACGCGCGCCAGTCGCATTTTTGTAAAATGAGTACGGTAGGATTCGGGACTCTCACAACGAACAGTTAGATCTTTGTGGATTTAAATTATTATTCTTACTTTCAGTCCATTGAAATTAAAGGCGCATTACTCTTACGTTCTTGTATTTCAAGGCGGAACTGCTACGGTACTAAGTAACCGATTTACGGAGGTCAGACTTTTTTACAGGTAGAGAAAGATATGTGTCGAATTGATAAATCTCAAAGCAACATGAAGCCCCGCCCACCTCTCTAATTGGTCCATCACACCCACTTCATCCAACATTTCAGTCAACATGCAACCACAACAATCGCAACTGAACTCTGCCTACGGACAAAGCTACTGCCCCGACAACCCGGGTCAAATCATCCAAGAGTGTGGAGATTCTGTCGCATGCCTGTACGACTTCTACTCCATGAACTCCAAGATCTTGGGAACGAATGCCAAAGACGAGTGGAACATTTTCAGTGCGGACAGGATGGATGCAGCTAGACACTGTGAGTTGACCCGCCGGCGCGTGACCGCGTTGCATTTCTTGGATTTTTACAGCGGGGCGCAATTACTGCTAGTTGTATGAGCGTAAGAATATACTCAATAGAGCGCGCTTACTACATTGAGTGTGTGAAGCAGTTTTCGAGCCGTAGGACCTTCCTCATGAGTCTCGGAGACATTCTCAATAGAGCGCGCTTACTGTCGATGAAGGATAGTGAAAATTTAAAGAAGTTTTTGAGTCGTGGTGCTTCCCCCATGAGGCTCGAAGATATTCTCCACAGAGCATACTTACTACTGATGAACTGCCACTGAAGTAAGCAACATTTTTCAACCCGTTGAGGTTTTGTCCTTATTCTTCATGAACTTTGCAGTGGAGAATTCTTACTGCGAGCTAACTGACACTGCTTCTTTCATGTAGTTCAAACCGTCGTTTCTTGACCGGATCGCAAGCAATTTTAACATTAGAGCATGATTCCTGTTTTCTGAAATTTCATGAAAATATGCTCTTCAGAAACTGTGAGTGTAGAAAAATTGCTGTTCTCTACCTGTAGAAGTAACAAGAAACCTCAATGTTGCGCGTTGGCTTCTGCAAAAATCATTGTTTTGGGTAGGATCCGAACCGGCAAAATGTAAACAGCAGAGTCAATTTTTTTCAGGCTTTGGAAAATTCCAAATAACACGTACGGTTCCTAAATAGGCTTAGGTAAGGTTCTAAGCACAAGTATGTTCCGAAAATGGGGGTCCGATCTTTCCTAACCCTGATATAAGAGCAATCTGCGGTCGGTCTGCGACTCTGCGGTTTACATTGTGTCATCCAAGCTATAGTCTTCTGAACAATGAAAAAATGAGTCTTCTCGATGCTGTAGAAAGTGTCACACCACATCTTTCAGACAACAGTTGCGGAGTGATCAACATCGAGTACCCAGAATACCTCATGAAGACGTCCTCTCTGTCACCTGCCTACCTTCAAGGTGACGTGGCTCGGTTCGAGTGCTTCCAGACTCATTGGATCAAGGGGGTCCATGAGTACAAGTGCGGTCTTGTGGTTGACAGGAACAGACCATTGGAGTGGAGATACGAATGGAACAAGGGTGAACAACCATGGTGCAGATCGAGAGAAAAGGAGAATTTCCTCATCTGGTTGGCTGCTATCATGGGAACTATTGGAATTATCATGGTGAGTGATAGAGAGAGAGAGAGAGAGAGAGAGAGAGAGAGAGAGAGAGAGAGAGAGAGATAGAGAAGAGAGAGAGAGAGAGAGAGAGAGAGAGAGAGAGAGAGAGAGAGAGAAGAGAGAGAGAGAGAGAGAGAGAGAGAGAGAGAGATAGAGAAAGAGAGAAGAGAGAGAGAGAGAGAGAGAGAGAGAGAGAGAGAGAGAGAGATAGAGAGAGAGAGAGAGAGAGAGAGAGAGAGAGAGAGAGAGAGAGATAGAGAAAGAGAGAGAGAGAGAGAGAGAGAGAGAGAGAGAGAGAGAGAGAGAGAGAGAGAGAGAGAGAGAGAGAGAGAGAGAGAGAGAGATAGAGAGAGAAAAAGAGAGAATCTCATTCCCTACTTCAGGCTATAATCTTGATCTTCCTTCTCTGTTGGTGCGTGAAGCAGAGTAGACAAGCCAAGAAGCGTCAGGACAACGTCGATACAAGAAGAAACTTCCCATTGGTCAGTCAACAATCTACATTTCCCTTGTAAAAAAGTTCTTCCAGGTCGATACTGAGCCTCTGAACTCTGCCAAGGAAGAAAAACCCTACTTCGAGTCAGTACTAGACGATGATTACGCTCCACCACGATCGGCTCAGGACTGGCAGGGCCTCAAGACGTCTGTATAAACCTGCTCACAGCTCTGTGTTCAAACTGTCTGTGATAACTTTTATTTATTCGCACTCCCACCATGACTGATGAGATATTGTCAGTTCCATTGTTGAACGTTTCCTTGACACTTTACCCTTGTTACGATCTCCCATAGTACCAACGTTTAGTATTTCCTAATTGAAATACCCCTTGAAGCACCTCCTATGGACGAAATTTTTTTCTATGAATAAATTTTTCTTTTTTTCGCGACTTTTGAAAGAAAACACATATCTTCCTCTACCTGTAAAAAAGTCTGATCTCCGTGAATCGGTTACTTAGTTACCGTAGCAGTTTCGCTTTAAAATACATGAACGATTAAGTAATGCGCCTTCAATTTCAATGAACTGAAAGTAAGAAAAATAATTTAAATCCACAAAGATCTAACTGTTCGTTGTGAGAGTCCCGACCCTACCGTACTCATTTTACAAAAATGCGACTGCCGCGAGTTTGAAATCGGTCAGACTTTTCGCTAGGTATGTGGAAAAGTAAATAAAAATGAAAACAATGAAAATAAAAAGTAAAAAATCTCTATTTGACCTACCCAGTTACTGTATCTCAGATTTTTCTTTTTGCCACGTTTAAAACATTTTTTCTCAACATTCCGAGCTCATTTTCTCATGATCGCACGTTTCAATTGTTCCTTAAATTCATGCTGGTCATTCTACACCGCAGACACGTATTAGACCTTCTAATTAAGATATTTATACTTGTATTACGGAAGTCCGAGCTTAGTTCCGCAAAGTTAACCTATTTTCAAAATTCATGAACGTAACTTACCGCTGTTGAGAGTTTCCGCTTTCACTTTCTAGTTCTTATCGCATAATGAGAAGGTAACAATTGCAATAGTTTGAGTTCAAGTTCTGTCTAGTTTTATTTTCAATACAGTCGAGCTATTTTTTCTATTCCCTTCATTATTCAACAATCCTATCGATAAGTAAACCTCCTGGACAAAAATGTGAAAAGGTCTTCCGATAGTTGAATCAATCACATAGGTTTTTCGGATGATAACAAGATAACATTCCGGAGATATCGTTCATTTATTTTGCTTACATCATCCTACAGATTAGAAGCTCTTGTAACTACAACCTGATTCTACACGTTCTCCGTAGCGAAATTTCTTCACTTCATTCAAACTAGTAGTCATTCTTATCTAAAATGAAAATTACCAAAACCGCAATGGTCACGTTGGGGACACGTTTGAGAATTAAGAAAATCAGAGCCGCGCGGCAACGCGCGGCCAGATTGAATATCAAATTTGATGCTCATTTCCGCGGCAACATAGCTTATCAAATGGCATTCAGTCTGTTTCAGTCAAACACCATTGAGCTGACAGCGGGCCGCGGAAAGAAAATGTGACGGAATCGTTTTCATAAGAAACGATTTTCATTTTCCAATTGAAAGTCCAAGATATCATAGGTAAACGTTTCCTACCGTAAGTCTGAAACTTTTCAATAAAAACATTTTTCAATGATAGCCTAGTGCACGAGCACAAAATCGATACATCAACGCAAAAATGAGTTTTGTACGTGGAAAGCGAAAAGCGCAAACCCAGTGTCTGACGATCTCTAAGTCTCCTCGTGACTCTTACTCTCGTTCAGAATCAAATGTTGTCTATTCCGATCAGCTGTGTATTGTCTTCTTTTTATGTTCTGGTTTCTTCTTCTACCAGAAATTTCCAGAACATTCGATTTCAATGGTAAACTAAAAACAATCTTTGAAGTTTCTAAGAAAAGATCATGAAATTTTAAAGGTCATGTCGTCATTCTAACAAAGCCCTTTTCCATCTTTTCTAGTTGAAGTTTATTTTCATACAAATTTGTTTTATAAATTTCCCAAATGGCTCAGTTTCTTCGGAAGACTTCATAGTTTCTGAAAAAGGTCGCGTTGTCATTCTAAAAAGCTTTTAAGTTTTTAGAATAAAGTTGTAATGTTTTTGAGATACTCGACTGAACTTATACTTGTCCTTTTTAGCTTGTCTTCAGTTAATTTTGGTCAAATTAGAAAATGTTCATTAAGATGTGACAATTAATTTTTTTTGGTTTATACTTCCTTCCAGAAGTTTCCATGATGCTTTTGTTCTGTTGGAAAGCTAAGGGCAGTCTTTAAAGTTCATGAAATTTTAAATTACATGACGTCATACTAAAAAAAACCTCCCTATTTCTTTTGTGTTTTTTGAGCAAGAGAATGAACTCTTTTTCGACATTAATGTTGATACAATTAGTCTTAACTTTACGCTATTTATTTTTGAAAGTAAATAAATAAAACATTTTTTCTCATTATATCACAGTTGTTCATACGTCTAGAGTAAGCTTTTAACGTAATTTGAATATTTGGTGATCTGTTCTCGACATTTTTGGCTTGTCTTTTGTTAACCTTGGCCTTATTAGAGAATATTTAGGTAAAATATAATTATCAAATCTACATAAAGAATGAAATACTCACATTTTTAATATCAAGTGGGTGTAACTTATTTCTGTCTGCATAATTGTTTTCATTTATAGAAACTTCCCGAGCATTACGAAACAACTGTTTCATATAAATCACAGTCCGAACGGGCTTTACATCGAGATAAAATTTAGGTTCACCATGAATCTTTTTTCCATCTTGACGTGATGTTGAAACTCATAATTACTAGATAATTGTTCATATAATGTATAATTTTGTTCTATTCTCACCAGGTTCAAGTTTACCTTTGATTCTTAGTATTTCGGGATCAAGTCGAGACTTCTGTCTTTCTGTGGTTCCATCAGAATCTGAATGTAAAGTATATGTTTGAGCAGCTTTATAGAACATTCCAGATTGTTGCGAAACAACTTTTCTCATTCGACTCATACTTCTAAAGACTTTAACGACTGAAAACTAAAGCTAATAAAGCTCCATACATTGATCTTTCTTTATGTTTATCTTCCCTCGCTTATAGTTTGAGTCGTGTTGTGTCGACGTTTTGTCATGTTTGATCTAATTAAGAAAAAATAATAGATTAAGTATCTATAACGATTTCAAAGTAGAAATGTAATAAAGTATCCTATATTTCGTAGTTTAGTTAAAAAAAAGATTTTTCACCTCAAAAAACGCGCCAAAAATCCTACATAAAATCTTCGAAGACTAGCTGGTCGTTATAGTCTAAAAATTTGAGAATAAAGTGAGTTTATGAAGCTGTAGGATAAATTAATAATACAACTTACGAAGCTAGTTGAAAAAGTGAGGTGAGATAAATAAAATAAGTAAACTCACTAAAAAAACCGATAGACTTAAAACGAGAATAGTGGGTCAAAATCTTTTTGTAAAATAAATTTAACTGTTAGATCAAACGTAACAGAAACGTCGATAGAACACATAACACTCTTGTCTTCATTCTAACTACAAAGAAATACAATTTTCAGTTATCAAGACTAACTCGAGCATGAGTGACCCTATTGAACCGGATCATGGTGAGTTTTCATAATTTTGTTGATATTGGAGAATTTTCTTTTTTCCTTATGAATTGAGTTTTCTCGGCCTCGTCGATTGCAATTTTGTATGGCAAGAACTTCCAGAACATGAGCTTGTCAATGTATCAATCCCAACAACGAAGAAGTCTCAGAAAAGGAAGCTTATCAAGTGAGTTTAACATCTTTTAGTTGAAAAGTCTGGCCATTTGAAAAAACTCTGTAGAAAATAATAGTCAGAATTGTTTTTTTTTCAGTTGGGTTAAGAATTCCAGTTGGAAAAGTTTGCTGCCCATAAGATTGTGGAAAAAGTATTTGTGAAAACAAAATTGAAACTAAAACGGGCGTAACTGAACCTAAACAGACCGCAGGCGCACTGATCTTACCATTATGTTAGTTTATGTTTTGTTGATTTCCCAAACATGAAAAGTCAGATCAGAAATTCGTGAATTCATGTGTTCAGAACCAAATTCAACGATGAGGAGAGTGATTCTGTACTTGAAGCTCAGAGAGCTGAAAGAGAAAGGTTGGAGCGGCAGAAGAAGAAGGTGGGTCAGCATCTCCAATGTTTAACAATAAATGCTTCTAGAATAACGAAGCTGACCACATCAAGCAGCTCGAAGAGCTCTATGCAGCCACTGCGTCGTCGTCGAAACTCCCAGAACTGACTTTGGAGCAGAAGGATTTTGGTGATGTTAGTACTTAAAAAACTTTAGTTTTCTGAAAAATTCAGTTTTTCGCAGAATTTTTCAATAATTGTGCGTACAAAGGTACGGAAAATTAGAAGTTGATATCACTGGGGTTATTAATTGTTCGCTGAAACATGTAAATATTGTATCTCCTCACAGGATTATTTTATTTTTTATGTACAATTGAAGAATTTTTTCAAAAATCTGTTTCTCTATCTATTCCACACTTTTTTAAGCTGTATTTTAAAATTTTCAACTTTTACAACAATTATTTTTTATGGTCGATAGAATGTTGAAAATAAGTTTCTGTCATTTATTGACTTAAAAATTGATTTTTCGTATTTTGAACTATTTTCACTATACTATTCTGTAAAGTATTCTCGTTTTCATTCATGAACTATAGAAAACAATCAAGCGTTGAGGACGAAATTGGAATTATACGCATTATCATTAAATCATCGTTGAAAAATGCAGAAATTTTTAACTTTTAGCACTTGATTTTTATTTTCAAAAGCTTTTGAGAACAAATTTTTCAAATTGTCGACTCTTGAAAAAGTTTCCAATATTTATTTTCTTTCCTGGCTACTTTAACTAGAGTTCTCAGGAGTATTCTCATTTTCAACCGTGATCTTTAAAGAATCAAGAGAACCGCACGAATGCATAGAAATCTCAGTAAAACAATGAATTATAGTCTTGAAACATGAAAAATTGACCTTGTGGATGACCAATTTTAATTGTCAAAAGTTGTTTTACACATGTTGTCCTTTTTTCATATAGTTGTTCAAAACAAACATCGAAAGCTATCATAATGAAATGACAGGTTTATATTTTCGCAAAAACAAAAAAAACCGAAAAGTTGTGGTTGATTTCAATTCTTTTTGTAAAAAACCATTTGAAAACAACTTTTTTTCTTGCAGTTATGTTATTGCACTGTGTAACACTTTTGGCCATTCCAAAAGTGGGCGGGACAACCGAGGATGGTCGGTCAAAAATCGCTCACTTGAAAAAAATTTCAAATCGAGACCTTAACTACATTTTCAGTATCAACACTGGTTAGTCTCCTCGAAATATCTTACAATGACTTTCAAAACAATTTTCTTGCTCAATAAGGGCTAAAAATGAACAAAACACATAAAAAATGGGTGAAAAAATACCAATATACGGCTGCAAAGCGGTCATACGGAGCGGAAAATTGAATCTATTAATTGGGGTCGACTGATTCGCGCCTTTTTTGAAACTCCATCCCACTCGATTTTTTAAAAATCTCGGTACACCGTGTAAATTCCAACTTTCAGGACGATGAGTTCTGGAAAAACTGCTCCGATCTTACTTCGTATTCTGGAACAAACACGGGAGGTCAATCCAGTTCCAGCAACGCAAATCAGAATGGAGCTATTGAGGTGAGATTTGGAAAATTGTTGAAAATCGAAGATAATCTCTCTGTTCTCTTAAACTCTATCAATGTTTTTTTATAACTTTAAGCGAAAAAGATAGATTTACTGATTGAGTGCAATAAAAAAACGGAAAAATACGCGTTGGGGGAAAAACTTGATCCGAATTGTTCCGTTTTAGTATGTTTCGAGTTTTTGTTTTGAAGAAACTCAAGATGAGTTGTAAAATTTTCATTGTACGGACACTACAATAACTACAGTGACTCGCGCATATCTACTTTGCATTGCACTGTCGCTTCTTTCCCACGCGCATTTTTCCCACGCGCATTTTTCCCACGCGCATCTTTCCCACGCACAGCTACAACCCCCCTCTTCCCATCAGTTGACTCATTGTCTTCCACGGCACAACACTGTTTCTCTTTGAGCTTTTGTCAAGAATAATTTTACTTTTACCCTCTGTCAAATTTGACTGTAGTCGAAATCGATTGTTCGTATTAGAAGTTATTGTTAGAAGAAGAATCTTATCGTATTTTTGAAGCCTTCTGCATATCTTTGTGCAGTACAATGTACTTCACGTAAGCATTGACCCTATTGAGCATATTGTCCGAGCGGTAGTTGTTATAATCTTCACCAACTCATTCTCAGCTAAATTAACTGAAATTTGCACAAAGATAGAACTCCTGTCATGTATCGCGGTGAGAGAAAACTCTATCCTCTACACCACGGCATGCCCAATACAAAATTGGTAGTTTTCAAAGTCATAATGATGTCATTCAGGTTATCGATATCTCATCAGACGACGAAGAAGATCTCAAAGAATTGGCAGCACGACGAATGCGAGTTCCACCACCGCGTAACGTAGGAAATTTTGTACGCCACGGGAACTACGGTCCTACCGCTGAGGTTCCGACAACTTCAAGTACGTTTCTCTAGAATATTATAAGGAGACAAAATATTGATGGAATGTTCATGAAGTTTAGATTCCAAGCAAATTTTGCCATTTAATCAAACGTGTCAGAAAAGTAGTTTGAGACCCTGAGTCACATATTTCTAAGAAGTTTGAAAATAGTCATTAAAAGAAATGATAGGTTTAAATCGTCTAGGGCTTATCGGATTGTTCACTAAAATTGTAGAAAAAATCTCAATTTATCATATTTTTTTTTTGAAAAGTGGTTTAATTAATAATAATATTTATTCATAACGAATAAAAATACGTAAGCTACAAAAACGGCCAGCAATAGCCGCTAAAAGCTCGAACAAATATAGGGAATGTGGTGACTTTTAGAATCTGTTTTAGAAACTGCTCCGGTCAGGACAGTGTAGCATTTTTTTGCAAAAAATGGACTTCAGAGATAAAAAGAACTTTGCCAGATCACCAGAAAGGGAATAACTGAATACTGGTGTTAGTATTGATAGAACAATGGTGATTTCAGACCGTCGTCAGCGTTGGTATTACACGCACAAGGAATTGGCAGACCAAAGTCAAATGGAGAATCAGTATAGACTGGAAGAGAAACGAGTGAAGAGAATGAGAAGTCAGGCGGATTTGGAGAAGACGGAAACGCTTGGCGGACGGTTGTTGGTCAATTCTGGTGAGATTTCTGAAGTTTGAAAAAAAAACAGTTTTATCGGTTAGATTTTTCGAAGTCTCTAATACAGAAAAAGGAGATCTTGAGAAAAAACTGAAAAATATATTCGACAGTCAAAAAACACAAAATTCTAACAAAAAACCGAATAACTTCAAACCACAAAAACATCAAAAAAAAAATTTATGTTTCTGTTCAGGACATCCTGACAATGACCCGGACGTGTTCGTAGCACCTCATCTGACCCATGTACTACAACCTCACCAACTTGGTGGCGTTCGTTTCATGTAAGTTTATTTTTTGCCCTCCTTTCAAATGTTTCCCGATCGAAAATAATACTGCAAAGTCTACAGAAAGTTATCGATCTTTTAGGCGTAACGAATGTTTTTCGACTTCTGAGCGCAGTCAATAGGGTACCATTTTCAAGCTAAATCAAGCATAAAGCATGAATTTGAATGCTGTATGAAATTTATCAATCTCCAGGTACGACAATACTATTGAATCTCTCGAAGAGTACAGGAATACCAGTGGTTTCGGTTGCATTCTGGCGCACTCTATGGGTCTGGGAAAGACTATTCAAGTGAGTTTTTCGTATCGATTATAGAGAAAAATTGTTTATACTTTGATACAGCAGAGATCAAAAATTTAGCCATTTTTGTTCTTGCTGCTAAATAACTTTTGGTCAGAATCGGCGATGACTTTATTTGTTTTGGAAGGAACGGCGAAAAATGGCAAAAAAACCTAAGCCTAATAACAAGTTAAGTTAATTAATTGGGCTGTTCTGAGCAAAGTTATTAACGTTTGAAAGAAACGGGATGCGTTTTACTAAATGCCGAGACGAATATATCATTTAAGTGAGCCACAATTTATAATCTCAAATTTGGAAAAAAAGAGAAACACTATAAAATGTTTGAATGTTTTCCACAAAAAATTTTCATCTTTTAAGTTTACGAAAAACTCGTATTTTAACGATATAATCCTTGTTTTCAGGTGATCACTTTCACCGAAATTTTTCTCCGAGTGACCAAATCGAAAAAAGTTCTGATCATCATGCCCATCAACACGATTCAAAACTGGTACAACGAGTTTGACAAGTGGATGCCGAAGTGAGCTTACTATAGTAATGTCTGCAGGATTCAATACCGATTCACTCGGAATGATCAGTGATCGAACATAATTTTATTTCCAGATACACGACTAATGGAGAACAAATCCGCCAATTCGACGTTTTCATCATTGGTGATACTGTGAAGTCGTTCGATCAGAGAGTGAATGTATTGGGTTCGTTTTTTTTTAAAAAGTATTATTATTATTTAATGTATTCTTACTGTAATCGAGATCGATTTTTAAGTTTCTCAAAAGTGCGAAAATTTTTCGATAAAAAAAGGAAGCAGCTCTTGGTTGTTAAGTCTAGTTCATTTGACGAGAATGAGCGTTTTAACTTCCTACTTGAAGCTGAAAGTTTTTCTTTTGTCGTTGAAATCCTCACGAGGAGGGCCTACATAGTCTGGTCGATCAAAAATCCTGCAAACTTATCGAAGCGGGGACTTAATCATCTTTTTGACATCAATACTAGATTTTCTCCCGAAAAATGAACATAATACAAGTTTATGGTCATTCGGAATGTTAAGCTGAATGTATTTATTGATTCGCGCCATTTTTGAAACTCTGCTCACACCGAATTATTTGGTATTGATACACTGTTCATGTCATGTAGTTTCTACGAATTCACACTTTTCTTTCAGAAGAATGGGATGAACGCGGAGGTGTCCTTCTACTCGGTTACGACATGTTTAGACGGCTTATCAGCATGACGGCCGCTAAGAAGAAAAAACCAAAACGACCGACGTTGAACCTGAACGGTATATCCAACCCGAACCGAGTTCCCGAAGAGGTTGTCGAAGACATCAAAGAAACTGGAAGTGAATTCACCAGCGGAGGAAGAATCAAGAGTGAAGCACTACAGAGTGAGATTTTTGATTCGGAGCAAAAATGGTTGCTTTTAATTTTTTTAATTCGATTAGTTTTTGAAACAAGTTTAACGAAATTTTGTGTACGTACAAACTTTTGTTCTCCCATTCACCAGTGAATTACTAAAATTAGAAATATTCAAGAAATTTAGATAATTTTTTATCCGCAAAAATGTGATAATATTTGAAAAAAGTTCAAGAAAAAAATGGTATTTTATCATGAAAAACATTGAAAACTAACGGATTGTGTTCACAATGAGGTTAGTCGAACGATCTTTTCAGCCATCAGAAATGTCTTACTCGACCCAGGACCAGATCTTGTTGTATGTGATGAAGGGCATAAAATCAAGAATCTCAACACGGACATTTCGATTTCTCTTGGCTCCATAAAAACCAGGTTTGTTTGGCTTTCTGAATGAAAAGTTCTACAGTGTGCCTTGTTATTCAACAGTTCAGAGAGATTTAATATTTCAGACGTCGAATAGTACTGACTGGTTACCCACTGCAAAACAACCTGTTGGAATACTATTGCATGGTTGACTTTGTCCGACCAAAGTACCTTGGAGAGAAAAAGTCATTCATAGAAAGGTTCGAAAAGCCCATCAAGAATGGTCAATGTGTAGATTCCACACCAGGTACGTTTTTTTTCACCTTCATGTTTTAATATGTTATAGCTTCTCATTAGTTTTCAATTTTTCGCTGACGTGAGAAATGCTCATGTATAGTTGAATAACTCACTAAAATGTCTCATTGTTCATTTTGTGCATGAAAAAATATTTGAGGTTTCAACTGTGGTAAACGCAGTTGTTTTCCTACCTACCTTTTTTCATCACAGATTCACAAGTCGTGAAAGTGTTTAAAGTAGGAAAAAATATAGTTGGGAACAGTCCGCAACGTTCATTATGTCAAGTGAAACATTTCCTAAAGTACAAACACTTTCGAAAATGAAAGCGGAGGACGGCAAAGCAGTTGCGAAGCGGTTATATGTCCTTATTCGTGTGCTGAGGTGTTTATATCTCTGTTTCTCTCCCCCCTCTCTCTCTCCATTCAATATGTCGTTCCAGCTGACATCCATCTTGCACGTCAACGTACCCATGTTCTGGTCGAAAGAGTCAAAGGTTTCGTACAAAGGCGTACTCATCATCTCCTCAAGTCGATCTTACCGGACAGTAAAGAATACGTATTGCTACTTCGCAAGAGTAACATTCAACGCCAGTTGTACAGGTTCTTTTCTTCTTTCTTCTTTTCTTTCTTCAATATTCTTTTACTCTCTTCAATATTCTTTTACACACCAAAATTGTATGGAATTCTGATTTACGCTTTAAAATTGTTTTTTCTGTGAAGAATTCCGTCAAAAACAGTAACAAATAGACGAATTTAAGAAAAATAGTGAAATAATCATCTACTCTGTACAATAGTTTCCGGTTTATCCGATGATTTTCTATCTCCGACTTCCGTGCAACTCTCCTACACTGTTTTGTTCATGGCGAGTCGCCCGACCGCGACGCGTCTAAAGATCATCGTTTGCAACAAGAACGTTCAGAAGTTTCGTTCTCTACGCCAACCAAGAGATGAAAGCAGGAACGTCTAACACATTCAACCCACTGAAGGCGTTCGCCGCATGTTCCAAGATCTGGAATCATCCAGATATCCTGAAGACCATGTTCTTGGAACGAGAGAAGAAGGAAAGAGCGGTAACTTTTTTAGTTACAAGAAAAATGAGTTTTTTGAAGTCAAATGCAGAAATTTTCATGTAATTTTAGGCATTCTCCCGTGAAAACTTGTTATTTCGAGCAAAATCGTTTTTTTTTGTGATTATAAAGAATTGTCCAGAACTGGTTTTTAGAACTTTTAAAACTCAAGATGTGAAGAATACAGTATCAAAAAATAAAAACGCCGTGCTAGGAAGACGGGAGTGAGGAATTTGACACATCATAAAATAGCTACTTTCACAGTGTACTTGGGTATCCAGGAGTTGGTTCTTCACAAAAGTTGTTCTCCCAACCAAACGATTGCAGATTGAGATTAATACACGACGTCATGAACGCGCGATTTTACAATGTGTCAAATTCCTCACTCCCGTCTCTCTAGGACTCTGTTTCTTGCAATACCAAAAGTTTCAGAAGGCCGAAGCATCATCCAGCAACGATAGTGCCGGCTCATCCATATCTGCAGAAGTCCTGTCAGCCATCAAGATGAACAGCCCGTTTGGCGGCCATGGCGCACCCACACCAACATCCCTAGGCAACAATGATCTTAACCATATGGCCCAAATGAAGCCGCCCATGATGTCGTCCAACTTTCAACCCGGCGGACCGTTCAACATGTTCGGGCACCAAACGATGATGTTCTCACCGAACGGATATCAAGGACCCTCACAGTCATCATACGGACAGTTCCCGCTGTACCCAGGACATGGAATGTACCCGGGAATTTACGGTCATCAGAACCAACAGACGACCTTTGGGAATCCTTTTGCAAGTGCGCCGAGTATGGAAGATAAGGTGAGTTGTTTGTACAGGAGAAGTACGGTTACAGTAAACATGTCTTTAGATAGGAATACACACTGAGTTATACGCAGTTGAAATGTGTATGAAAAAGGTCAATCGGTAGAATAGATCAAATTTCAGTTACTGTAGTTCAAAATTTTTTCTACTTTTTACAGATGAATTTCGCCTACAGTACACATGTTTTTGGTATTTAAACGATTTATGATTTAACATTTTTTGGTGTATTCTTCATAGGAATTCACCAGTCTACACATGGAAATCGTGACTATAAGACACCTAAAAAAAAATCGTGACTATAAGACACACTTTTTCATGCTTAGGTGGGTCTCGGGTCAGCTTAATGTGTGAGAAAAAAAAGAAAAAAACGGGATGCGATTTACTAATTGCCCTTGTCAATGTTCAAGATTTTTGTTTTGTACTGTAAAAAAATTCAATAAACCTAACTTTCCTAAGAAAAAATCATGTTTCATAGATCAAACATTAGTTTAAAACAAACTCTCAATTTATTCGCAAATGGACATTACACTTACTGATAAAGTTACAATGATGCATCATTCTGTGCGAGAATAAAGGGCGAACTGACGTTAATAATAATAACTTTATTCATGTAGAAAAATAAAGTTTATAAGCTTCATGACGACCAGCAATAGCCGCCATGAGCACAGATAATGGGCGTGGGAACCGTAGGTGAACCTTTTAAAAAAGCTGCTCCGGTCAGAACAGTTGTGCAATTTATTGCAAAAAGTACGTTGGATAGCTTTGTAAGATAACCGGAGGAAAGGAACTGAATATGAGTGTTAGTAATGATATAACATCGTTGTTAGGAAATGAATGCTGAAGTTTCAGAAAGACGAAGACATGGACGTCAAGCCATCTTCTTCGAATGTTGACGGTGATGACAAGAGGTAAGTGTTTCTGATTTCTGAACAATAAGTCAACTTGTTGCTGTTCTACAAGAATTCTACAAAAGGATTATCATTTTCAGGAAGAGGAAGCGAGCACGCGCAACTGGAGTCAACAACAATAACAAAATAGAAGATGATGATGACCTATCAGATATTCCAGAGACTGGTATTCGATATGACTGGGTATGTTTTGTTTTGTTGGAGAATTATTTGAAATTAGTTTTATTCAACTTTTTCTATCGAAGAAATTAGTAATATTCCACAAATTGTTGAAGATCTATTATTGTTACAAACTTTAGAAAAATGAAACAGTCTGAGCCAAGATAAAGTTTCAAATAAGAACTACACAAAAAAAACCGGGTCCCGACCTTTCCTCCGCCTGGAAAAAGGTGGACTGCCACTGTTCGTTTTTTCTAAAATATCAAGAATATATAATTTTCTAATGTTCAGTTGTAATTTTTCCAGGCTGAAGAGCTGATGAGCACTTACAACAAAGGTAACCTGGAGAACGGCTACAAGTTGGCGATCACATTTGACATTATCGATGAATGTACAAGATTGAATGAAAAAATTCTCGTCTTCAGGTATTTTTCATTCGTTTCCTACGAAATTGAGTAAAAATTCGAGAAAAAGAGATGGATTATGTGGGCACACGTCATATTAGCTTGAAATAATGCGTCATACATGGTGTAGAAATATTTTTTTAAACATACTTATTTCAGAATCGTATTTCAGAAAAGCAAATTTATTTTTTTTTTAAAGTTGTTTTGTGCATTGAATGCTTGTCACAATGGTGTATCGTTTGAAATTATACTCATTGAAACAAAGTGAAAGTGATTAATCATGTTTATAAAATGGAAATAGATTTTCACTCTCCATACTTTTGAAAAAATCAAAGAACAAAAATTCATATTAATGAGATGGATTCTGCAAAAACAAGCTGAAATCCGCACTTCCAGCCAAAATCTCGCAGCTCTGGCCGTTATAGAAGAATACCTGAAACGAAGGATGGTGGCGCGAAGTGACAACGTTCTGGAACGATGGGAGAAGAACCAGAATTACCTGAGATTCGATGGGTCGACCAACGGAACCGACAGAGAACGGCTGATCAACAAGTTCAACAACAGCGCGGGATTCAGAGTATTTCTGATATCGACGAAGGCTGGGTCGCTAGGAGTCAATTTGGTATGGTTTCGAAACGAAAATGTTCTGTTTCAACTCCTAGAACCTTTTTTGAACATATCAAACAATTAATTTGTGAAATCATCTGGAAAGGCATGCGATTTTTCAAGATTCAAATAGAGAAAACCTTTTTTTATTGGGATCGGACTACATATCTTGAAAGTAGAGGAAAGCTCGGTTAGTCTACACAAGTTTTTCTAATTTCTTCTTTTTGTGAAAAAGAAAATTTGCCCGCAGTTGATGGATATTCGATCGATGGTTTTCTTTTTCGGATTGTGGTTAGGAGTCCAGCCTAACCGACTTTGCCGCGCGGTTCGTAATACGCGGTGAATGGTGTGAATTTTCCGCTTCCGCGTTTCCACTGGATAATTTCAGGTGTCCGCGAACAGATGCATTATCTTCGACGCTTGTTGGAATCCATGTCACGACGCTCAAGCCGTCTGTCGTGTCTACCGCTACGGACAACAGAAGAAGACGTTCATCTATCGACTGGTAATGGACAACAGCATGGAAAGAGCCATCTTTAACAGACAAATCAGCAAACATGGTCTTCAGCGTGAGTGTTTTGGGAAGAATTCTATGAAACTGAGAGATTTCTTAATTTCCTCATGTTTTGAGTGGCTTTGATAGAATTTTTATGAAAATAGTGTATCTGAACGTTTTCCGAAAATCATAGTGAAGATTCTGAGCCGGAAAAAATAATTCGGACACTATTTCAAGCATTGAAAAATAAAAATGTATAGAAAGAATTTTTCAATTAATCTAATGTTTCTGAACTACTTCTGGAAGTAGAAATGATTTTATCAAGTTTTCCTAATTAAAATAAAGTTTATGAAAACTTTCAATCAATTTAGTAAATATCCAAAAGCAACAAATAAAATATTTCAGAAAGAGTCGTGGACTATGCTCAAGTTGACGCGAATGTAACTCAACGAGAACTCGAAACCCTACTGATTTATGATGTAAGATTTCTATACAGTATTTACATGGCATACTTTTATTAGAACAATGTTTTCACTTTATTTTGGTGTCTTGAAAGTTGAAATTAACCAAAAAATTTCACACGCGATCGTCATTTTGAACCGTATTTAATAAAATCGAAATCGGGACACGGTGACCTTTTTTCAGTGAAACAAAGAATATTTGTTACAGGAATCGAAAGACATCATCCACGATGTGTGGGATACCAATGAATTTGAACTGTCAGACGACGTCCTTAGAAAAGTTCTGGAAAAGGACAACGCAATGCTGGCAGCACCTCCTTTCCTCCATGAATCGTTGATCACTGAAAGGGAAGAAGGTCTCAGTGAAGAGGAGAAACGAGAAGCCGTTTTGCTGTTCGAGAGAGAGAAGGCTGCTGAGGTGGGATTTCATTACACTAAGAAGTTGATAAAAGATCAGAATAACTGTTAGATCATGCTACTGTATAATGGTTTGTATTGTATTGAATTGAACAATATTAGTGTTGAATTCTGAAATACTACAGTTTAACTAAATTTTAAGGTTTTGTAGATAAAAAAGAGTTTTAGTTATGATAATCAAGTTTTTAATGAAGTGCAAATCGAAATTATGCCGCGCGTTTTCAAAAGTGAATCTTGAACAGGATTGTCAGATTTTTTGAGTGAATAACTTTGAGTATTTCAGCTCGACGCGGATATGGAAGATCTGGACGAAACAAGGAACATGGGAGGTTTCGGAATGAGAAGAAACTGGTCTGCGCGAGCTCCACCAGTGATGACACCATTCTTGGGAATGGGACAAGCGTGAGATTTTGATATTTTCAACAGAAATAGTGTCTGATTGAACGATTTGGACGGTAATCATAGACTTTTACGGTATTTTTCTTATTTTTAACCAGTTGAGTTTAAACAAACGGTCTATCTACAAAGTTTTTGCTTTCACGGATCAGTTTCGTCATCAATGAAAAAAACAATATTATTGACTGAAAAATTTTCATGAAGTTCACGTTCAACAAAATTATGTATTGTTAAATCGACGATCTATTCAGTTTTAACAAATAAGTTCATCGTTCAAAACAATTTTACGAAGAATTTCGTTAAATCGTCAATTTCATTTCTTTCTATGTCAACGGAATAAAATATGAAAATGATTTTTCAGTCCACCACTCAAGTCGACCCCAATGCCAGCTTCCATGATTTACAACAATGGTGGTACAATGGTTAAGAAGAATGGCGGATCCACCGTGAGCAATGGTGTCATGACTAGTGAGTATTTAGAAAATAACGAAGATTGAAAGACCTTTTCAAAAAGCCTCCTCTACCTGTAAAAAAAGTCTGGCCTCCGTAAATCGGGTACTTAGTACCGTAGCAGTTTCGCCTTGAAATACAAGAACGGTTTACGTAATGAGCCTTTATTTTCAATGGACTGAAAGTAGGAATAATAATTTAAATCCACAAAGATCTAACTGTTCGTTGTGAGAGTCCCGACGCCTACCGTACTCATTCTGCGAAATAGAGATTAGAGCGCGTTTGAAAACGGCCATGCTTCTAGCGATATATGTGCTTTTTTCAGTGAGAAACTCGAACAGCTTCCCTGGAGCAATGATGGCAACCCCGATGATATCAACACCTTCTTGTTCCAAGCAAGTCATTGTGACTGATAGAGGTACTTTTTTTTAAAGGTTTATGTCATTCTGATGAAAGATCTTGTTACAGTAATTTCAAGAAGCCTTTCTGCATGAAATTGTCTTCTTTCTTGTGACACTATTGAAAAACTCTAAAATCACTCGAAACCCATAAATACTTGAAGATGATGACTAAATGAAAATAATTTTGCCAAAACGAGATGAGGTACAACCCAGTTTCATTCAAAAAAAACTGCGAAAAGTAGACATTCGGCTTATGTGAATATATCGGCCAATTTGAGAAAAATGGACAATAAAATTATCATCTTTTCACTATTTTTAATCTCTAAGAGAGCGGCTATAAAATATAGTACAACTTGTAATTGGACTCCACTCGATGACCTAATACTTTCCTCGATTCTGAGCAAAAAGAAGTTTTTAAAAGAATAGTAATAAATTTTTGATCTACCCCAATCAGCTCTCAATTCAGATTTCTTGCTCTCAATCGCCGGCGACGGTGCCAAAGTCACAGTACCACAAGGTACGACTGTGGAGGTCGTCAAACCGGTGCAAGGTGGCACTTTCATCAGACTGGATGATGCAAGGGTACTCGATGCGTCCAATACTGTCTTGGCTCGTGAGTTTTTTTTTCTATTTTTCGTTTCATATTGTTTTTTTTTCGATAGAGTAGATCAAATTTAAGTTACTGTAGTTCAAAAAATTTTACTTTTCCTACTTTTTTTCATCCCAGATTTATGTTTGAAGTAGTTAAAACTATCGTTGGGAACAGACCGCAACGTTCATTATGTCAAGTGAAACATTTCTTAAAGTACAAACACTTTCGAAAATGAAAGTGGAGGTCGGCAAAGCGGTTGCGAAGCGGTTTTATTGTCTTATGCCTTTGCCGAGGTGTGTGCTTTTTTATATTGTTGTAACCACTGTATTGTACCATTCAGAACATCAAGAACCCGACCCGCGTGTTCCCTACATAATGCGACAAGGAGGTCAACAGATGCAAAGAAGACGAATCGACCCACCAAGACCGTTTGTTCAACTCAATCGGACAACAGAACCCGAAGTTATCGATTTGGACTAGTGAGGAAACCAAGATTTCTGCCAAGAATCCATTGCCGTATGTACTATTTAACTTCACTTTTCGTATTTTCCTTGATTTTTCATTGTCGATCCGACTGACTTTTTTCATGGGGTAGAGTATTAAAATTGAGTTAATTGGAAGGTAATTTTGATTTTCGAAACATTTCCCGAGCTAGATTAGATTGAAAAATACCGGAATAACTTTTAGATTATCATTCCAGGAAGACTATTCAAGAAGTTTTTGCTCAATTGAAGTAGGAAAATACTGAAAGTATCGTGAAACTATTAAAGGTTATTTTTTTCAACTTGTGTATTCTGAAAAGTACCCGTAAGTATCACAACTCGAAGTTTATTACTTTTAGCTAACTCAATTCTAATTATTTCCCATTTACCCACCCAAAATGTGGTAGGAACCTTTGCCAAAGGGCGCAAAAGGTGTGAAATGGTGGTGCCACCAGCATGGAACAGTGTCTTCCACCCCTTCCCCCCCCCCAATGGCACACTTTATTGATTTTTTGTTCGCACTCTCTCTCAATGTGTAAAAGATGGAAGTTAAGCAACGTCAGTGTGCTTGTATTCACTCTTATGCGTTAGACGCATCGAGTCTCCAAGTCTTACTCGTCTTGGTAGCTCTATAAACTCGGGCATTTCAATTCGGTGAATTTCACAAACTATCAGTACCGTTTACTGTATGGTTACGGTATTTGACCATTATTTTCCAAAAAACTCATACCAGACAACGACATTCGATCGTTTTAGGCGTTCTTGATGCTACTAAAAAAAATGCCGAAAACGATGGTCTTTCGAGTTCTTTTCTCTTAACTATCGGTATATTTGTTACTTTTTTCTATCATTAAAAAATGAAATTAGCATCACTGTGAAAATTTAAAGGCCGAATTCAAATGCTCAAATGTCTTTATTATCACAAAAACCTCCTACTTGACCTTCTCTCACCGCAAAAAAAACAAATGAAAAATTATTATGAAATAAAAATTCTCCTGTTATTTCCGACTGCCTGTTAGGACGGACATTACCAACGTTGATCTCACCCGCTTTTGCTACCCTATTTCTCCTCTCCTCATAGTTAAGTTTTCCTTGTAAATGTGCTCTTTTTCAACCTGGTTTTAATAAAATTCATTTTTAGTAGTTGGAATGATGTTGAAGGGTTACGGCCTACTATGGTATTATTTTGAATTTTTCGACTCGTGCTATTTTTGGTCGTTTTCAATTATTTTCTCTCTCCCCGCTCTTTCTCTCTCTTTTAAAATCGATTCGAAATGGAAAAAAATGACACAAACTTTTCCCGTACTTTTGATGCGAGTTACACATATCTAGCAAAAAGTCTGACCGATTTCAAACGCGCGCCAGTCGCATTTTTGTAAAATGAGTACGGTAGGAGTCGGGACTCTCACAACGAACAGTTAGATCTTTTTGGATTTAAATTATTATTCTTACTTTCAGTCCATTGAAATTGAAGGCGCATTACTTAATCGTTCTTGTGTTTCAAGGCGAAACTGCTACAGTACTAAGTAACCGATTTACGGAGGTCAGACTTTTTTACAGGAAGCTATATGAGTTACGGTAGTTTTTTGTAACACTCTTAGCCTACGTTTTCTCGCACTTTCTCCGTTTTTTTCTCTATCTCTCCTTCTAAGTCTACCAGAATGTTCCAGATGGGTTTGGACGAGGATGTTAACGACTGGATTAGGAATCAGAGAATTCCTGGAAGGATGCTGAAGAGAAAAGAGGAAAACTATGTTTCAACCGCCAAGCTCGAAGTGAATTGGTTTCGACTGTTGGGGAACATCGAGAACTACGAAGTGAGTGTTTTTAATAGATAAATTGGAGTTTACGTGTATCTACCTGGACTGCGAAGTACAGTGTGTCCCACAAGAAGTAGCACTTTACTATTTCTGTTGTCATTCAAATACGGATTGAGATTTTCGTCTGAAAATTTTTCCTGTGATAACTAATACAGATATCCATACTTGTGTAAAGTTTCATAGAGATTCGTCAAAATTTGAAAAAGTTATGAATTTATATCCAAAAAACAGCACAAATCAAGTGTCCCACAAGAAGTAGCACCGGTGCATAAAACACTGGTAAGACGTTGTATCTGGCTTCAGGAGACAAAAAATTAGGAACAAAATTACTGAAAATGGTAGTATACACTCACCATAGACTAATGGTAAAATTTGACTCACATCAGTATTTTCAGTCTTACCAGTGTTTTATGCACCGGTGCTACTTCTTGTGGGACACTTGATTTGTGCTGTTTTTTGGATATAAATTCATAACTTTTTCAAATTTTGACGAATCTCTATGAAACTTTACACAAGTATGGATATCTGTATTAGTTATCACAGGAAAAATTTTCAGACGAAAATCTCAATCCGTATTTGAATGACAACAGAAATAGTAAAGTTCTACTTCTTGTGGGACACACTGTATAATTTAAACCCGCTCTTTCTTATGTTTAGATGACGGCAAATGAGTAGAGAACGATTTCATCGTTATTTTCAACATTTTTCCCGAGAAATAAAAGAAAATTAAAAACAGTGGTTTTCGATTTTTTGACGGACAAAACTCAGAGAAGGCAACTCAGATTGGATCCAACCACATATAGTTTGGGAAAAACTAGAATCCAATCTTATTTTTCTGAATCCCATCAGTTGACTTTTCTGATTACTTTAAAATGCTCCAGATGTACTCGAAACTTGAGTTAACAGATAGATCATGAACAAAAGTATTATGGAATGAATCATCATGATGTGTAATCATGGTTATAGGTCCATTTTCCATTTAAAAAAAACACTGCTAATTGGATCCAATCTGATAAAATCCTTCAAATAACTATAATTCCCCGGAGAATTATTTTCTCGCCGAACCCAAATAACACGATGAACCTTTGGTCAGCACGAGTATTTCGAAATATATTTCATTTCGATTGGAAACACAACTCTGGATCCAATCAGAGTTGACTTCTCCGAGAAAGTATTGTGAAAGAGCTTCAAGTTCTAATAAAAATTCTCCCATTAAAGATGGGCAAGCCAGAATTTTTTCAAACGAATCTTTAACTCGAAAAAGAGCGTGGTGCAAAACCGCAAAGTCAAATTTTCAGACTCATTTTTGAAGAAAAAAAAACGAAAATTCCCGATTTTGACTTGTTTTGGTACGGAAAAAGGTCTGCTGCTTTGTCTGCTGCAAAAATTCAGTATTTCAATACTTTGTTCACAGTTTTTAGTCGTTTTTCAAAAATTTCCGGACGGTTTTCCAATTATGTAGGTAAATCTTAAAGAAAACGATTGAAAAGTTGAAATTCAACTTCTGAAAAATGTTGCTCGTTAACGAATCTTTATTTTCAGGTCAATGTATACACACTCTCTTTCTACCGTCAACAATTTGATAAATGGCCTCCGTTGAATGGCCGGTAAGCCTTATAAGAAAATTTTATTTTATTTAAAAATCCAAGAAAATATTAAAATTTAATCAATAATTTCGCTAATAAAATTTTGAAAAAATAGGGTTTCACTGTGGATTCTAACGCCTAGTAGAAAGAAAAATTACTGTAGTTGTTTGTTGCAGAAGTTGAACTTGAATTATTGAAGTCATTTTCAGTTTTTACGTCGATTTCTGTTGAATTAACCCATAATTTGAAAATGACTTTGTTTTTGAAAAAAAGAGCTTTCAATATTTGAGTTTTTCAGAGAACACAAGAGGGTCGTGTTCTGGGAGATGGTTCGGAAGCATTTTCCAAGAGAAGTCGGCACGTTCGTCTTTGATGGACTGGTGACCCTCTACAGAAAATATCCACTGGATGTAGGAGATTTTCCACGAAGAACTGTGAAGGGTCGAAATCACTCGTTCGAAGTGGAAGTCGAGTTTGATGTTCGTTTTCTTTCTCTCTCTCTCTCTTTCTAACATAAAAATGTAACAAAACCTCACCAATAAATAGAAAAGCTAACTGCATCAACCGCATGATGATGATTCTTCCAATCGGATAGGAAGTAGAATAGTAAAAAGTTTTATGGGTATTCGATCGGTCGAGATCAGCTTTCCAGTGTATCGTTTGGATGAAACATCCAATCTGCTTAGCCGCTTTTAAAGGTGGGAAAGCGGTTACGGTGATGGAGGAGAGAGAGTACCTGTTTTGGAGAGACGGAGAGAGAATGTTGCAATCTTGAATCAAGAATCACAGAAAAGCGAGATCAAGAGATTATCTCGGTATGTAGATCAAAAAAAGCTCAGTCATCTGAGGAACTAGAAACAATGGGAAGCTTCGAACCCTTTGGATTAGATCGTTATGTCAATAACTGTTCCTATTATTTTCGGACTTTTTGTAATCTTCTCAGAAAATAACTGCTGAAGAGGCCTCTGTTTCACTGAAAGCTGGCCACGTTCCCCCCCTCTCTCTCTCTCTCTCTCTCTCTCTCTTTCTCTCTCTCTCTCTCTCTTTCTCTCTCTCTCTCTCTCATAACTAATTTTAGGAAGTCTTTTACCGAATTAAGTTCGTAAGAGAAAACCCTATGAGAATCGATTACGATACCGGAGCTAAGTTCGTCAAGGTTTGCAAAGTCTTAAACTTCCCCCGTAAATTGACTGTTTCAGGCTCTATTCTCGCAAGGAATCCGCTACGCTCCAGGTCCAGGCGAAGAGAGGATAAGGTACATTTGATTTTTAGTTAACTGACTCGGTGGTCCATACCAGAAGCATGTTATTGTAATCTGCCAATAAGATTGAGAGTCCAGTAAGCTTTTTTTTTTTGCAAAATGGTGCCGCGAAAGTTATCATTGTTCCTATTATTTTGTGACGATGGATTTAGTGAAAACGCACCAGATTCAAAGTATTTTAGTCAGAAAACGAGAAAAAAAGTGAAAGTTAAAATTTGACATGTTAGAGCTTAACCTGTCGAAGGCGGGCTTCGAGAAATGTTTCTGTTGCATCGCAAGGACAGTGTGGTACGCCGACCAATATGATGGGTTTATTGGAGAAGTATACAGAAGCAAAATATAAGATAATCGAGAGCTTAAATAGTGCTTAAGTAGACCGCTGGGCGTGCCCTCCGGGATCGTGGGAAACAAAAAAGTGTGGGAAAGTTGGTAGATCAAAAGTTAACTATGCGAGTTACTGTAGTTCACTCGCAACGGTTTCATAAGCCTCGTAAAAAGTTTCGGAGTAAAAGGTCAATTTTCTTTTCCAGAGACATGATCCGAGGCTTCACCCATTCGAAGAACACGATCTTCCGCGTTCCGACGAATCCAGAATGTCCGAAAGTCGTCATAACAGAAGACATGTCTGCCTTCATCGGACTCTTTGCAGGACTGCGACAAATGCAAAACGGAAGACCGGCGCTGAATCTTGGACGTACGAGTTTTCTACCATAATTGGCTTGAATTTTAGATGATAATGTGATTAATTCAAAATTATAGTGGCAAAACTAGCTCTAGGAAATAAAAATTAATATAGAGTTAATTGAGTAGCACCAAAGAAATTAAGTCTGAATTTATTCCGGAATCAACTCTGAATTTACTTTTAAAAATTTTTTTCTAGTGTACAAATATAAGCTGATTTTTGATCTAATCTAATTTTTTACAAAAAATCTCAGTCTGACTGGTTTTGATGAAAAAAAACGGAAAATGGCAAATTGTGGTCGTTAGAAAATAACAAACTTTTGCTCGCAAATCTGTAAGTACCACCAAGATGCACCGTCAAAATTAAAGGTGTTTCCCCACTTTTTTTCCGAATTTTAATAAAACTGAGGCTGTTTTCGATAATTTTCCAAAGATAATTGTCATTATGCGTCGAAAATCACTGAAAATGATTGGCAACTTGTGAAAAATGGTGAATATACTCCAAAACTTTGGGTGGACCGGCATCGGACCGTAAATGCGCGACTATCGTCCCGGACATGTGTAGCCCATCTACGGTCCAATGCCGGTCCATTCACAGTCCATGTGTCGCCCGTTTCATCCAACCGGGCGACACATGTCCGGGAGGACTGTAGCCCATCTACGGTCCAATGCCGTTCCACGAAAAGTTTTGGAGATAACCTCGAGAAGGTACCGAAAACTAATAGATATACATATTTCAGTTGTTCACAAGATCTTCTACAACAAGCGGGATATGAATCTGCTCGAGTTCGTCCTCCTACACCTGGTTAGTTTTACTAATTCTGTGTGAGCGCTCTTCGTGAAACGCTCCGCTTGAAACAATCTGTCACCAATTTCTATGATATTTCTTTAGAAAGAAGGCGCCAGCATTGACCTGATTCAACAGTACTTGGCAGAGCTCAGAGCTGGAAAGTATGTGCTCAACAATCTGAATAGAAAGGAGTTCGAGAAGATGATCAGTGGGCTCAAAGTTAAGACGGACTGCGCATACGACCCTGAAACGTTAGTTATTTTTCACATGTAATTTTCACATTTTTCATTCTAAAGAGCTAAGTTACGGACGTGGCATTTAGGAAAACACGGACACGCGCAGACCACGGACGGCAGACCACCTCTTTTTCTAAGCTTAGGCAAGGTTGGGACCCCATGTTCGAACATAAGCTAAGCCTAAAAATAGTGCTGATTAAAACCCACAAAAAAAATTGGGGTCCCAACCTTACCTAAGCCTAAGAAAAAGGGGTGGTCTGCCGTCCGTGGTCTGCGCGTGTCCGTGTTTTCTCTAGAAACTAAATACCGTTGATATGAAGTTCATAGGTCGTTGATAGCAGTTTATGAAGTTCATAGGTCGTTGATAGTAGTTTATGAAGTTCATAGGTCGTTGATATAAACTTATGAAGTTCATAGGTCGTTGATATAAATTTATGAAGTTCATAGGCCGTTGATAAAAATTTATGAAGTTCATAGGTCGTTGATAAAAATTTATGAAGTTCATCGGCTGTTAATAGGAACTTCATCGGCTGTTGATATGAACTTCATCGGCTGTTGATATGAACTTCATCGGCTGTTGATATGAACTTCATCGGCTGTTGATATGAAGTTCATAAGCCGTTGATATGAAGTTCATAAGCCGTTGATAGCAGATTATGAAGTTCATGTGCTGTAGATATGAAGTTCATGTGCTGTTGATTTGCTGTCAATACTAACATGGTTTTCGATTACAACGAATTCATCGTTTGAAGTAACAGACATTGATAAACACTGAAGGTGGTACTTCATGTGATGATAGATTCACTATCTAATCGGAATACGGATATTTTTATACGTTTCTTATGTTTTTAGGTGCCGCTTGTCATCGAAAAACTCTAAAAAAAATTTTTTTCGATGAAAGTCCAGGTTCATGAGTCTCGAAAATATTTCTTCTAGGTTTTTCCATTGTGTAAAGAAATAGAAGTGTTTGTCGCTCAATTAATTATATTTAACCACCTTACAAGTAGGCACATCGCTTTTTTGTTGAATAATGGTCGATTAATTTTATATATCAAATTTTCTCCGTTTGTAATCACTTTTTGTGTCATTTGAGTTGTTCCATGTGAAAGAGAATGGTGGAAAACCCCAGTAATGTTGTTAAAAACTACATACACCTCACAGAAGTCGCTAAACACGTTAGTTAGGCGAAACCCGCAGAAGGTCGGCGCACGATAACATACATAAAGATCATGCATTTCATCAAGCAAGTTCGAAGTCTGATCTATCGAACAGGATGTAGATCCTAAGATTTTTGTCACGGCCTACCGGTGGTGTCTCCGGTGACCATCTCCCAATAAAGGGAGGTCACTTTGTTTAATAATATTTTTTTCACTTAAAAATGTGCTGTTGATAGAATCTCTATGAAGTTCATCGGCTGTTGATATGAAGTTCATCGGCTGTTGATATGAAGTTCATCTGCTGTTGATATGAAGTTCATAGGTCGTTGATGAAAATTTATGAAGTTCATCGGCTGTTGATATGAACTTCATCGGCTGCTGATATCTACGGCCTATGACGTTAATGTGCTGTAGATATCAACGACCTATGAACTTCATATCAGCGGTTTTTAGTTTCTAGAGTTCCTAAATGCCTACGGACGTTTGTGAATACGGGATGCGATGGCATGCGATTCACTAAATACCACTAAGCCCAGCCACGGCAGGTAAAATCTTTCTTTCAGGAAAAGTTTCCAACAGAGACATCTACGAGTCCAGTATCTTCACAATAAAACTGCCCGGGACTATCCAAAAATGCATCCGAATCTCGAACGAATCTACGCGGATCATGGAATACCACTAGTGTGAGTTTTCTCTCTCTCTCTCACTCCCTCCCTCTCTCCCTCTCTTTCTCTCTTTCTCTCTCTCTTGCTCTCTCTCTCTCTCTCTCTCTCTCTCGCTTCATTCCATATTTTTCAGATCACCCACATTACCTCTGGTCGTATGCAGAACCGGAACAAAGTTTTTTTACCTCCCAATGTGCACTCTCCAAATAAGAAACCACAGTGAGGCTTACAAAGGGATCATCGAAGCTCGCATGTTAGACTCTTTCATCAAAGTGAGTGTGGGAAGCTTAGTCAATGCATCAGAGAGAGAGAGAGAGAGAGAGAGAGAGAGAGAGAGAGAGAGAGAGAGGGAGAGAGAGAGAGAGAGAGAGAGAGAGAGAGAGAGAGAGAGGGAGAGAGAGAGAGAGATAGGGGAGAGAGAGAGAGAGAGAGAGAGAGAGAGAGAGAGAGAGAGAGAGAGAGAAATAGCTACATTACTAAACAAACAAACAAACAAAGCTCAACTGAAAACAACCGAACTTGAAAAACCGAATTTATCTGTGCATCTTTTTTTCTAACTTTACTGTAAGTAATAAAAATTCTTTCTTACTTTACTGTAAGTAAAAACCCTTTCTAACTTTACTGTAAGTAATAAAAACCCTCTCTAACTTTACTGTAAGTAATAAAACACCCTTTCTAACTTTACTGTGAGTAATAAAAACCTTTTCTAACTTTACTGTGAGTAATAAAACACCCTTTCTAACTTTACTGTAAGTAATAAAACACCCTTTCTAACTTTACTGTGAGTAATAAAAACCTTTTCTAACTTTACTGTGAGTGATAAAACACCCTTTCTAACTTTACTGTAAGTAATAAAACACCCTTTCTAACTTTACTGTGAGTAATAAAAACCCTTTCTAACTTTACTGTAAGTAAAAAAACCCTTTCTAACTTTACTGTAAGTAATAAAAAACCCTTTCTAACTTTACTGTAAGTAATAAAACACCCTTTCTAACTTTACTGTAAGTAAAAAAAACCCTTTCTAACTTTACTGTAAATAATAAAAACCCTTTCTAACTTTACTGTAAGTAATAAAACACCCTTTCTAACTTTACTGTAAGTAATAAAAACCTTTCAGGGAGCCACTCGCGAGCCTCATGAACATCAAAATATCACGATGGAGCTGATCAAAATGCTTGGCCCAACAATCCAAGGAGAAGAAGGAAAAAACTTCATGAGGGCCTTTGGGGTTTGTTTGACATTGTTGTTACCTTATCTGAATTTACAGTTCGCCTTCGATCCGCAATTGGTTTCAGTGGAAGGTCATCGTTTAAGAGCCCCCAATCTGCTCAATAAGGTTTTTTTTAAAATTAAATGTTGAGAGAGAGAGGGAGAAAGGGAAAGAGAGAGAGAGGGGGAAAGAGAGGGAAAGAGAGAGAGAGAGAGAGAGAGAGAGGGAGAGAAAGAGAGAGAGAGAGAGGGAGAGAAAGAGAGAGAGAGAGAGAGAGAGAGAGAGAGAGAGAGAGAGAGAGAGAGAGAGAGAGAGATAATTGAAATTAAGCACGGTCTCCCCGTCGAAGTGAAGGAAGAGCGCTTCTTCGCAGAGAAAACGGTCAACGGTGAGTATTATGATTGTCAGAAACCGGATCAAGTCGGCGCATTTCAGAAATGACCCAGAAACGACTTAAGTTCGCATACTGTGTGTTGCAGAATCGAGAAAACAAATCGTGTGTTCCATATAGTCAAATGCAGTGAGTTCAGAAAAAGAGAGAGAGAGAGAGAGAGAATAATTTCAGAAAGTTTCACATCGGTCTCATCGATGCCGCTATAATTCGTCAAATGAATGTTGAAGAGACGGGTCCCGAAGAGCTGAGATCAGCTTTTAACGTAAGTTTTGTTCGCAAAGAGTTTTATAGTTTCATGTAAAATTATAACTTCGTAACAGAATGAAAAAAAAACACTTGATAGTTCTACGGGCAGGTTTTATCAGGATCTCCAAGAGTTACTCGAACGCTTTAGAACGATCAATAGCCATTTCAGTCCAGTAAAAATCAAAAGTTTTCTGCTTTAAAAATCGCAAAATATTTATACTTTAACTTAAATAAGCAAACTTACTCATAAAATTGATTTTTAAAAAATAAATTCACACAAGTATTTGTTCAACACGCATTTCGTAGGTATTGCGAAGAAAATGATCCGAAGATCTCTCTCTCTCTCTCTCTCTCTCTCTCTCTCTCTCTCTCTCTCTCTCTCTCTCTCTCTCTCTCTCGCCCTCACTGTCTCGCTAGCTCTTGCACGTCAGCAGCCTCGACTTCTGCCACACTCTCACGCATTCGCAAGCAGTGATCTCTACAGTAACTAGCGATTTTAGTTTTAAATTTTGTGAAGAATGTTTGAACTTTTTGATTTCGAGCGCTCGTTAGTGACAGTTAACATATTTTAAACACTCGAGTAGTAAGATGAATGTAAAACAAAAAAAAACAGAAAATTAATACGGGACAATGAAAGGAGATTATCGACTATTCATTATTTTTGCTACTGTTCTCACCTCGGTGCATAAACAGGGAGATGTGTGCACTGTAGTAGTTCTTGTGTAGTCAGATTTTCAGATTTACCAAAATTTGCCACTAAACGGAAGAAACAACTTCGAGATGGCGGTGGACGATGCTATATCCCGTTTTCCGAATCATGACACCGAACAGTTGTTCTTTATTGTGATTGTTGATGACAGCAGCGACACCGAATACGGTATGAATTCGTTTTCTCTCTCCCACTCTCTCCATGTCTCCCACTCTCTTTATCTCTCTCTCTCTCTCTCTCTCTCTCTCTCTTTCTCTCTCTCTCTCCCACTCTCTCTCTCCCACTCTCTCTCTCTCTCTCTCTCTCTCTCTCTCTCTCTCTCTCTCTCTCTCTCTCTCTCTCTCTCTCTCTCTCTCTCTCTCTCTCTCTCTCTCTCTCTCTCTCCCTCTCTCTCTCTCTCTCTCTCCTTCTCTCTCCTCTCTCTCTCTCTCTCTCTCTCTCTCTCTCTCTCTCTCTCTCTCTCTCTCTCTCTCTCTCTCTCTCTCTCTCTCGTCTTCTCTCTCTCTTCTTCTCTCTCTCTTTCTCTCTCTCCTTCTCTCTCTCTCTCTCTTTCTCTCTCTCTCTCTCTCTCTCTCTCTCTCTCTCTCTCTCTCTCTCTCTCTCTCTCTCTCTCTCTCTCTTTCGCTCTCGCTCGCTCGCTTTCTCTCTCTCTCTCTCTCTCTCTCTCTCTCTCTCTCTCTCTCTCTCTCTCTCTCTTTCGCTCTCGCTCGCTCGCTTTCTCTCTTTCTCTCTCTCTCTCTCTCTCTTTCTCTCTCTCTCTCTCTCTCTCTCTCTCTTCTCTCTCTCTCTCTCTCTCTCTCTCTCTCTCTCTCTCTTTCACTCTCTCAACTACCTTGTGTTTCAGGCTATATAAAGAACGTGATCGAATATGAACGAGGCTTCCCTTCGCAAGTGATAAAGGCTTCAACGGTCAAGAAAAGAGTCCGTGGAGAGTCGTAAGTTTTTTTTCAAAAGGAAATTCGCCATCTACCACGGAAACTGAAAAATGAACTTATTCAGGAAGACTACAGTAAACTACAATCTTGTACTGAAAATCAACGCGAAAGCAGGTGGCGTCAATCAAGAAATTGACTATGTGAAAAAGTTTGTTGATTTTACTTTCAAGTTTCTTTGCCAGCCCAGAAAAATGCTGAATTAATGCATTATCCGAGTGAAAATACGGAAATCTCTCGAAGAAAAAAATTAGGCAGTACTTTACCCAAAAAATGACTAAAATCATACCAATTCATAGTCATTGAATTTGGAATTTCGAGATCGAAAACTTGGCGTCGAGCGGGAATCTAACCCACGATTCAAAAGTGGGCGGTGTGTCGTGAAAAATCGATTACTTCCTTCGTTTGACCCAATCATTTGAACGCGTCGCGGTTATGTGAACGCCTCAGTTGTTTAAAAAAAGTCTTTCAGTTCCGAGATGACCGTGGAAGAAAAAGAACGACGAAAGCACGAACCAATCACTCAGTACATTGGAATCGACTTTGCTCACTCGACCCCGAGTTTCCTGTTGCAGAGTTCGGTTGCGTCGATTGTGATGAGTGTGGACAGAACTGGAGTCAAGTAAGTTGGAAGAGAGAGAGAGAGAGAGAGAGAGAGAGAGAGAGAGAGAGAGAAAGGGGGAGATAGAACCAAATAGAGATGGCTGCCGTGGCCCGAACCCTGTTCTTGTTCTCCTACTCTGCGTTGAAAAATCCTGACGATTTTAAAAAAAACCTCCAAGAAATTAAGACTAACCCAAGTCAACATTCCCGAAATCTGATAAATGAACACCAATCCAGGTACAAAGACTACACGGCACCTGTGAAAAACAGAGCCGAACGTGTTGGTGCACCAAAGTATGGGGAGAAAAAGCGTGAAGACACCTACATGTCACTGTTCGCCAAGGAGCTCCGGGAAAGCGTCGTCAAGCTGATTCATCTATTCCGTGATGTGAGTGTTTTCTCTGACTGTCTAATTCTCTCTCTCTCTCACTCTCTAAATCCATCCGTTCCAGAATGAAGGCCGCTATCCGGATAACGTTGTCATATTCCGTGACGGTGTCTCCGACTCCCAGATGCATCTAACGGCGTCGGATGAAATCTGCGCTTTGGTCGAGTGTTACCAATTGGCACTGGCCGGAACCGACCAACCGCTGCCAAAGTTCTCCTACATAGTCGTTCAGAAAAGACATTCGACGAGGTTCTACGAACTTGGTGGCACGGAGTGCACCGGGCAGAATCCGAAAGGGTGAGTGAGAGAGAGAGAGAGAGAGAATTGACATGTACCTTCCAGAATAATCAACATAAAGTCCGGAACTGTGATTGACCGAGACGTTATCTCACCGAACAGGTACGAGTTCTACCTGGCCTCGCATCATGGAGAATTGGTTAGTTTTTTTCTATAGTCAATCTAAAAACGTTGGTTGTTCGGTGCAGTAATAAAGAGAGAAAGAGAGAGAGAGAGAGAGAGAAATTGAGATCGAGAGAGAGAGGGGGGAGAAGGAGATAAAGATAGATGTGATAAATTGATACTGTGGCTGATACACATGAAATTCACTCTACAACCCATATTTTGTAAGTTATCCCGACGGCAATGGTTCAGGGAACGACGAGACCAGCTCATTTCACTGTTATGGTCGATCAACAGAAAATGCATCCTGATGATGTGAAAGAGATGTGCTACAAGATGTCATTCTTGTCGGCACGTTGCCGCAAGCCAATCTCCATCCCAGTACCAGTTCACTACGCACATTTGTGTTGTGAGAAGTTCAAAGAGTTGTATGCGAACTCGCTCAGTAACTTGTGAGTTTTTTTCTACTTTTGAATCAGTTTGAGCCAGAAAACCTCAACCTTAAAGATTTTTTCGAAAAACTAGGTGATTCGGTGCTTAAAGCAAACTGAAACATTCGAAATTGAATAAAGTTTCAACTGTTGACACGATCACTGAAATTTTAGAATGTCCTAGACAGAAATCGACCTTCTGCGTTTTTGCGGTCCATAATTTCGATTTAGCTAGCTCTGTTCAAAAGGAATAACCATTTTTTAATGCAGAAAACCTCAATTCTCGAACTACAGTAATTCGCTTCAAGCAAAAAATGCGCTGAGTTTGTCTACATAAATACTTCCTGATTTCTCCGGCTGAACGAAACTAGCTAACCAGGGAATGCCACCAGGGGGCCACGAAATTGTACATTCTGACTGGTCTCCTAGGTTTTCGAATAGGCTGAAGATGATAGAACTGCTTTCAAAAGTTGCGGAACCGACCTGGTTTTTGAGTTACGGTCGATACCAGTTTTGCATGTAAAATTGGATGAAACCGCGTATTCCCCTATTTCTGCGCATCAACGCAAGATTGATTCAAAATTTTTGTGTTGCGTCGCCTAGTGGTCAAGAGCTAGCGCCCACGCTTTTGCTCTCGCGGGTTCGATTCCCACCGAACGCCATTTTATTTGCTTCTTTGTTACAATTGTTTTCCTGTATTTCGTGAAACTCACTTTGGTAAGGGTGATATCATATCGTGTGACGATTTCATAATTGATCTGATTGAGTCGAATACTGGTTATAACTGATCGAGAAATGTTTCATGTCATTCTTACGATACTTACTGCGAACTGTAAAGACAAAACCAAGAGAATTGGTGATGACAAATTCAAAGTTTCTTTTTTTTGAAAAACAGTTACGCGATTTGCAAAATCCTTCTAGACCAATTGGTCTAGAAGGACGGTTCTGTGAAGATATCATGCATGAGCATGCTACAAAATACTTTGCACCAGAGTTGCACGGAAGTAAAATTTTTCAAAACGGAAGTCGGAAGTCCGAAGTTGGAAGTGAATTTTTTAAACGGAAGTTGGAAGTCGGTAGTGAAATTTTTTTCACGGAAGTCGGAAGTCGGAATTGAAAAAACGGCGAAAGTTGGAATTCCGTGCAACTCTGCTTTGCACCATAACGAAGTAGAAAATGAGATTAAAAGTACTCGCACAATAATTTTTTTAAAAATGAAAATTAGAAACAACCATAACAAAAAAGCAAATAAAATGGCGTTCGGTGGGAATCGAACCCGCGAGAGCAAAAGCGTGGGCGCTAGCTCTTGACCACTAGACGACGCAACACGAAAATTTTGAATCAATCTTGCGTTGATGTGCAGAAATAGGGGAGTACGCGGTTTCATCCAGTTTTACATGCAAAACTGGTATCGACCGTAACTCAAAAACCAGGTCGGTTCCGCAACTTTTGAAAGCAGTTCTATCATCTTCAGCCTATTCGAAAACCTAGGAGACCAGTCAGAATGTACAATTTCGTGGCCCCCTGGTGGCATTCCCTGGTAAGTCTTCTCATGATCGTGTTTACGAAGTTTTGAAGTTTGTAGAGGTCCTAGAATCAATAAAACTTATATTCAATCATTTTTCCAGTTATTTTAGGTTTTTGGAAAAAAATCTATCCAAATCTCATAATTTTCAGAAACCTCAACTACCACGAATTGGTTGATTATGTGAAAAGCTCGAAGCTTGGGCAGCATCCCGGGATGCCATTTGCATAATTTTCCCAAACTTGTAAATATCATTTTCCCTGTAGTTTCTGTTATATGTGGATTGTGAATCCAGTTAATTCCCTTCCATTTGTTCACCAAACAAAAATAGTTTATCCGAAATCATGTTAGAAACCATACTTCTGCCTTCCATGACGTTTTGTATTCTTGCTCTCTGCCCATTTTTCTTGTAATGCTTCCTCTCGAGACACAGCCTGTAAAATCGTTACTAATAATTTAATAAACTTTTAAATAATTCAATTTTACAAAATACACAGTTACTAAAAGAGGATCACCCATTTTTCTTCAGATGAGTTCAAAGAGAAATTTGAAAACAAGTACAGTGAAAGTGTGACATCTCGATTACTGTAGTTATAGATCTCGGAGAGTAGATCAAATATATTTTCCAAGAACTTTATGCCATTCAGTAAATCGGATTCTGCATCCGACCGACCCCGTTTTTTTCAAACTTTCTCTAAACATCCTAGTCACTGCTTTTTAGGTTAGGGCTAGTCCAAACCCAACCTGAGCCTAATAAGTGATGTGTATGCCAACGCACGCCACTTTTCCCTACTTTCGCAACACGGAATGCTTCCAATATTTTTTGATAATTTTTGCTTCCAAATTCAGCTTTAAAATTTTCAAATCTCACCAAATTTGCCAAATATGTGATTTGATGCTTTCTTCTGGCCAACTGTCCAGCTGCCGGTGCATCTGGCAGGTTGGACGCTGCTTTGACGTACTTCTTGCCGAGGTTCTTCATGATGGTCGACTTGACGTCCGGGCCGATGGCCTGAATTTTCAGGAATTTTTGCTTTTTTGCAAAGATTCAAATTTTTAGTGTGAAATCACATTTCTCACATCATTCATTTTCCGAGAACTATTGATTTTTCCGACTGTAAAATTTCAACTTCTTCTCTTTTTTTTTTCAAAAATCGTCATTCCGAGAAGTATCGACTTTTTTCTTCTCTATGATGACAATAAACAGCTCAATTTCATCATTTTCTTAAATCAATCAAAAGTCACAATCACTATACAATTTTCCAGCTAAATACATTTGATTCAGTTCCTCAAACGAAGTGTTTTTAATAAAAAAATTTCCTGGAAAAAAAATGAATTTAAAAAAAACAAAATCTCACCGCGTCAACGCTGACGTCAACCACACTGGAAGCCATCTCTGAGAATGTGCGACTGTCGTTGCCAATGTCGAACGAATTTCTCATTATGAGCTTGTGGACTTGCTGAAAATCATTGAATTTGACTGTCCCACAAATGAAAAAGCGTAAGTCATAATTCTTAACCGCTAGGCGACGCAACACACATTTTTGAGGATCAATTCTTGCGTTGATAGGTTTTTTTTCAAAATTACAAGTAAAAATGGTAACCAGGTCGATGAAGCAACTTTTAAGACTGGTTCTATCATCTTCAGCACATTCGAAAACCTAGGAAACCGGTCAGAATTCCATTTTTATGAATAATTCAGACGTTGATATATTTCCCGAATATTCATTTTAAAATTGAATCATCTCGCTCAAAGCAAAAAATGTTTTCCCATACGGATTTTGCTGAATTCTGGTGTCTTTTTCGATTTCAAAACTTTTTTTCAAGCTAGCACGCTCATGAGCATGATCAGAAGCAAAATACGATTGATTCAGAGATCTTGTGAAATCGACAAAAACGTTAGATGTTTCATCGTTTTCAAAAAGCACGAATTTTCAAAAGGCTCAATTCATGAAGTTTACATTACAGTTTTCAAAGAACAGTACTAATAATGCAAGATTTTCAAAGCTCAACAGAAAGCTCACCTCATCGCTCAGCGTTCCGTTCTTTCTCTTCGGATTCGACGATGTCGGTCCTTCCAATTCATCTTCATCGTCATCAACCATGTTGTACATCTGACTCGGATGAACGTAATCGTCTTCTGATGGTCTTGATGGTCCTGCCATCTCCATGGTACTGTTAATCGGGATTTGGGGTATCTGTAAGGGGAGGGTTTGTAGAGTTACAGTACGTCTGGATACGGTACCAAGAGTGGGTCTGGCTACTGATTTTCTGTTTTAACTAAACCGTTTAATGCTAAGCTATCCAATTTTTCGATTCGAACAAAACCATTATGAGTTAAATTACCGTTTTTTTTAAATTTCACGAAGAATTTCATTAAATCCGTTAAAATGTTGATGTTTTAACCATATCGTTTTTTTGTGTTATAATACAAGCATATACCGTACTAGGATGAAACTCCCAGATTTTACGCTGAGTCGGATTAGTCATAAAAAGCCCACCTCTGACTGCAAATCATCATCTTCGTGCACCCTCTTGCGGGTCAGATTTCCGAATATTTGACTGGCGTCAAAATCTTCGTCATCACTGGACAACTCTTCCGCCGGCTGTGTTACAACAGGCTTTGCGGGCTGAAAAAACGGTGCGATGCAATGCGGTTGCGGCGCGTTCATTTTGGCGATTTGCAAATTGGCTGCAGTCATTGAATCCAGTTAATAATAGTGAAATTTCCCGCTTTATTTATCTTGAACTTAAAATTACCTCGACTTTAGCCGCCGACTTTGGAACGAATGATGTGTTCTTGATCATGGACATGTCACTGACGTTGTTCTTGCCTTTTGGTGCTGGAAGCATCGAAAGGAAGCCACCTCCAATACGCTTCTCGACTAGCTGGATTTGATCATTTCTCTCTCTCTCTCTCTCTCTCTCTCTCTCTCTCTCTCTCTCTCTCTCTCTCTCTCTCTCTCTCTCTCTCTCTCTTTCTCTCTCTCCGCAGGAAATTGAAACTTTATAAGACTTGCTAAAAACCACATAAGATCACGTTCGTAACAAGACTTGTTGAACATCGGTATAGTGAGTTTAGTTGGAAGTTACAAAGTCTTATATGGAAGTTAGCAGGTCTTAAACAGAAGTTAGCAAGTCTTATACTACTCCGACTCTAATGAACCATACCCAGTTCTTATGCCGAACTTAACAGGTCTTATAGTTAAATCTCAGAAACCTCACTTTTGAGATTCAGTTAATGTGAACTTATAAGGTCTTATGTCGAGGTTGTCAAGTCTTATACTGACTCAGGTCTTATACGTAGGTTATGGGGATCTTACAACAAAGTTATGTGGAGTTCTTATGTGGAGTTTACCAAGTCTTATAAAGTTTCAATTTCCTGAGTCTCTCTTTCTTTTTCTCTATTACAGCTCTCAAAAATTGCCTCGTCGATAAATTTTTGAAATCTTGTTCAAAAATATTCTCAATTTTAACCCCGGTTACCGAGCATTTTTTAAATACTAAATTATCATCAATTAAAAAAACCTTTTGAGCTGGCTTCTTACTATCCTCTTCATCGTCACTGCTCTCCACTTCGGTCGTTTTTCCGAACAAAGATCCAAACGCGGCAATCTTTCGTTTCTCTGGAAAAAATCATTGAAATATATGAATTTTTAACATGAAATGTGTCTCAAAAACGCCATTACTTATGTTTCACCCTTAGTTCAGAGAAGTTATATCACACAGAAAAAGTTTCAAGCGAGTTGTAATTCTAATTAAATCTGTTTTTTTTTTTCAAACAGACAATGTACCCCAAGAAACACTATCGCTTATTTTTCAATTTTTTCATTCAAAAAAGTCATGTTATTCATTTGTAACCGATTTCAAGTGGTTTTTGTACCTCTCTTACTCCATTAACAGAATCTAAGCGATAGTTATCCCTGAGATAAGTAAAAATTACTGTTGGCTATAAATTGCAGAACGAGATTAGTTCAATACTATACAGTACGAAGTTCGGCTTTTTAGTATTCCGTCGACCTAAGGATAGAGACATTCGCCAGACTACCGTCATCAGTGATTGATAGATATTTTATAACTTTCAGTGGTTCGCATAAATTCGACATACCTTTCTTCTTGCCAGCTCCATCTTTCTCTTTCTCAGCTTTCTCCTTCTTTTTCTCTTTCTTTGCCGCCTTTTTCGCCTTCTTCTCCAACTTTCGACGACGCTTCTCAGCCAGTTCGATTTCCCATTGCTTCGGCTTCACGATTTCTTCCAAGTTGTCGTCGGCTTTGAGAACAGAATGGTCTGCCTCCGTTTTGGTGCTGACGTCATCAAAGAAGTCATCTCCTAACGTCTGCTTCTGAATTTTTATTGGAATTAACGGAATACACTTTTATCAGTCGGAAAATTTTCTCTTTTCTGATTCTGAAGTAATTGGGAATTAGGTTACATTCTATTGAAGGAAAAATAATAGATTTTCAAAATTTACATAGTTTATTTTTATTTTTCTCAATTCTTGGTATACAACAACAAATTTTCAGCAAAAAAATTGAACTGCTAACTGAACAGAAAACTGAACTGAACTTGAAAAAAGTATTTTCATTTACGTATTTTTTTTTATTTTTCAAGTTTTTTGAACAATAACCCACCACTGTTTGCTCTTCTTCAACATCAGAGTTGTCAGAATCACTTGCTCCGTACGCGACTAGAGCCATCTGGAAAAACTGAAGATGCTCGTCATAACTTGCATGTTGGAATGGCAGAAAAGATAGTACAGATTTGTAAAATCGCTAAAGATGTATCTAATTCTCATATTCAAATCGCTACTACCTTTTCTCACCGCGGAAGCTAAAGAGAGCATGTATACGAGAAGAAAACAAAAAAACAAAATGAAAATTAAACTTTTCATGTAGTTCTCATAGGAGCATGATTGCACGCAGGGTAGTCTTCAAAAACAGTTAATTTTTGGCATTTAGTAAAACGCACCGGGTGATTCGTATTCAGGCTTAGGCTGAACCTAAGCTGGCCCAAACCTAACCTAAGCCTAAAATAGAGATGAACTTTTAATAATGGTAACTTTTAATAGCTTAGGTTCAGCCTAAGCCTGAATACGAATTACCCGGTGCGTTTTACTAAATGCCTTAATTTTTCATCAGATACTTCAGATTCGAATAAAACATTCCGTTTAGATCCAAAATGAGCAACAATTTTCAACTTTATTCAAAGAGTAATGTTGATAACATGAAATAACACTCCTAATAAACAAAATTATGTCGAAATTAACAAAGGGGGGAGGGCTTAAATGGGTAAAGCAAGGGTACTGATGTAACATTTACGAGTAGTACTGATCGATCTGGTCCATGAACCAGGGTCTTCCGGAAGATCTTGCAGTGAGCACTTCACAACCCGTGTCGGTGACCAGTAGCGTTTGCTCGAACTGAGCCGAACGTTTTCCGTCTTTCTGAAAGTGAGGAATTTCAGAATCAAACATTTTTATCCGTCAGAATTCAATCAGAAATCAGTATGAATCGCTTCTCATAACTTTTATCAATACAACACTACAAAGTAGACAACGGAGTCTCTGGTGACAAATAATCCGTGAACTACGTTGGCAAATGACCGTTCAACCTGGAAGTTTCTGATCCACGCCGTCCACATGACAACGCGAACAATGGATCTCTGAAGTAACTGAAGTAAGGAAGAACAGTCATACTTCACACGATTGATCAGCTCGAAATACACTTGCTTCTTTTTTTCTACTCTCACAGGTCATGTACGCGATCATTCAACTCCAATATATTTCTTTCTTAACATGTTTAATGCCATACTATCATTTTTCTTCTTTTATACTACAACGGTCGAGCATAGACTGTTCATTGACCTGGGATTATTCTGAATGCTTGGATAGAACTACTAACACAAGCATTCTTCATTTTTCTCTCATGTGATCAGGCAAATGTTTTTTTTAAATTCCTGCATTTAAAAAATTGTGTCTGTTCTGACCCCCGGAAAATAATAAATGTGATTTAAAGATTATGTCTGAATGGAAATTTATTTATGTTCTTTATAGCACATTTAGATGTGATTGATTACTATTCTTCACTTTTGAAATGTCTAATGTTTAAATTATGTACATCCGGTGTACATTTAAATACTCTTTGAAGTCATCTCAGAAACGCCTAATATTGAAATGGAATTCAATGGTGCCATAAAGATACCTCAGATGTCTTTAATTAACATTTGAAAAAACAATGGCATTTAAAGGTGCCATAAAGAAATTTAAATGGTCTTTAAATATTCTTCTGACACCTTTAAATCAAATTTATTCTTTTCCGGAGACCAGAACAGCTCCTTTACACAGGTTTTCAATTCAGTCTCCATTATTAATGGTTTGGTAATGTGCTTCTTTGTAATTTTATTCCTCGAATAAAGTTTACAAATCTTTAACCATCAACGAAAATAAATTTTTGAGAAATCTCATAATGAAATGACCTTTCTTGGAGCATTAAAAACAATAGCAGTAACATAAAAAAAGGCTCAAACGTCGAGTAGACCACTTTAGACGAAAACTATTTCAAAAGACTGCAAAAAAGTTACCGTAACCGCAGTCCAGTCATCTGGCCACTTGTCATCGTGGTACGATCCGACGTTGATCATTGGCTCGATGGTGAAGGCGTTTCCAGCTTTCATGACTCCAGGTACCGTATTTTCTGGAATAATGCCAACATTATGAATACTTCAAGAGACAGTAAAATTTGAAGAGAGATCCCATCTATCGATGTCGAGAGAGAGATAGAGAGAGAGAGAGAGAGAGAGAGAGAGAGAGAGAGAGATAGAGAGGGAGAGAGAGAGAGAGAGAGAGAGAGAGAGAGAGAAAGGAATAGCAAAGACCTTGTCTCTAGAAACCACTTCTTTCTCAACTAAAAAGTCTACTCTTGTGATTAAAAAAGGGTCTCTGAGCGTAGCGAGGACTACCTCCTTGTCGAGTTATAACCAAAACCATTATTAAATGAAAAGAAAAACTTCGAGTTGTCCAGCCAGTTTTTTGATCATTTTATACTAAAAACATCGTTTCTTATTTTTTAAAATTATGGTACTGGTACGACCCCCGAACGGTAAGGCTATATCGGCAAAATTTAAAATTATACATTTTCAAGAGGAAAGAGAGTATGTAAAAACTCACTAGCATAATGAGGAATGGTAGGAGCACAATGGAAGAGCCGGTGAATACCGTGTCCGGTGTAACCCTTCACAACCGAGAATCCGTTGGCGTTGGCGTGCTTCTGAATGACGTTTCCCAGCTCGCGGAACTTGACTCCTGGCTTCACTGTAAAATTAGCATTATCTCCCTGAATAGAGTAAAGTTCTCTTTTCCTTTTTAATATTTACAAATTCAGTGGCATAAGATTAGTAAAATTTCCACTGAGGGATTTTCCCGAGATAAACATTGTTATTTTTACAAGCAGGTAGGCCTCGCTAGGCTCGGGGCCCTTTTTATACCTTATTTCTTCACAAAGCAACAAATTCAGAATTATTGATTCTCTCTCTCTCTCTCTCTCAAATGAAAAAAGGTAAAATAATGTCAGGAATATTACATGGCCGCTTATTATTCAGCCGACCGGTCGCGACCTAGACTCAACTGACTCTTGTGATACATTTTTTAGAAAGATTTTGCAACCTTGAGTTCTATGTTCGTCGGGCACTCACCGTAGCGTAAATAGGGGCTTGTATATAGTATTCACAACTAACTTGATATTTCTTACAAGAAAAAAGTGTCCGTTAAGAAAATCTCACCAGTCTTGATCGCTGCCGCCAGCGCCTCGTACGTGACTTGGACCAACTTTCTGCTCTGCTCGTCAACCTTGTCTCCGACGAGGAACGTTTCGTTCAGGTCACCGTGGAAGCCTCTGAAATTGGGATATTTGAAACCTGTCTACGAATTGCGTGGAATCCAGACTTCAAAGTCTACCTCTAATTTCTGACGTTTGTTGGAAAATTTCCGCCCTCAGTACAGTTAAAATTATAATGTACAAAATAAAATTTCTTTAGAAAAAAAAACGAACTCTGAAGAACCTCACCTGTGATAGACAGTGACATCGACATTGCACAGGTCTCCATTCTCCAACTTTCTCATGTCTGGGATTCCGTGACAGATGACCTCGTTCACCGAGGTACAGCAACTTTTCGGGAACTGGTGATAGCTGGAAATTTTGACAAAGTGTAAACGGCAGACTGTAGCGCAGAGTCTTTCCTTTTTCAGGCCCCCCAGTTTCTGAATTTACTTGTTATTAGAACCTTACCCAAGTCTAAATAGGAACCTTTTTTGGTTAAATCGGCATTTTCAGGAGGGTGAATGATTATGTAGGGGGTTAGGATTGGGATTTCTTGAGCTTAAGCATAGCTACAACGTATTCATCATCAGGTCGACTCCCCAAATCAAGCCATTTTGGCCAATCCCAAGCTTCACCGGCACTGGTGCCAACCGTACCGGAGAAAAATTAATTCTGCGGCTCTGCGGTCACTCTACAACTTGCCGGAAATTTTGCGTTCATTAATTACTGTTAAAATCATGAAAACTCTTCACTCAAGAAAGATTTTTGTGTTGAATAATTGAAAGTTTTTGTTTATGCAATAATTTCTATGAAATTTTCGTGATAACACCGACTGTTCACGAACGATTCGTGTTTCAAACAGAAATGAAATTGGACTAACCATCTCATTGATAATAACAATTCTGCAACTTGTATTCGACCTATTACACACACCGCGGCAAACGCAGTTGAAAAATGTAAGCAAAGAATATCGGTAGAGAAGATCAAATTTCAGTTACTGTAGTTCAAAAAATTTTACTTTTCCTACTTTTTTTCGTCCCAGAATCACAAACCGTAACGTAAAAATGTTTGAAGTAGGTAAAACTATCGTTGGGAACAGTCCGCAACGTTCATTATGTCAAGTGAAACATTTGTTAGAGTACAAAAACTTTCGAAAATGAAAGCGGAGGTCGACAAAGCGGTTGCGAAGCGGTTTTATTGTCTTATGCCTTTGCCGAGGTGTGCTACATACAACACAAAAATGCACTTACCCAAGAGGACTCGGGTAACAGTCTCGTTCGATTGCAGCTTCATGTACAACACGGTCAATTTCATCGGTGGTGACGCCTGGTGCGCAAGCCTTGGCTGCTTCGTTAAGGACCTCGCGGCCGAGTTTGCAAGCAACTTTCAGGGATTCCTGGTCTTCGTCGTTGAGAACCTGGAGAAACACGATAATAAGAGAGAGAGAGAGAGAGAGAGAGAGAGAGGGGAGAGAGGGAGAGAGAGAGAGAGAGAGAGAGAGAGGGGGGAGAGAGGAAGAGAGGGAGAGAGAGAGAGAGAGAGAGAGAGAGAGAGAGAGAGAGAGAGAGAGAGAGAGAGATAGAGAGAGAGAGGGAGGGAGAGAGAGAGAGAGAGAGAGAGAGAGAGATAGAGAGAGAGAGAGAGAGGGAGGGAGAGAGAGAGAGAGAGAAGGAGAGAGAACTCACTTTAACGATTCTTTGGGCCTTATCCTGACTCTCTTTAAGGCAAACACCATATGGGTGTAGGGCATAATCTGGCTTCTCAATGTTCGATGGGACAACTCTTTTTGCGCTCTGCCGTCCTGGTCGAAGTGGTCCGGTGAACTGGAATTTCAGTTTAAATAATTCTTATCGAATTTCTTACCTCTCAAAAGTACAGAGAGAGAAATTTCGTAAAAGAGTTGTAAATAAAAATTTTATCAAGCACATTATTCCTTATCATCACATTGTTTTCAATAACTTCAGATAAGTCAAGAATGTTTTTCGATTGAAAATCTTCAAAAAAATGTGATTAGGGTTCAATTTTCTTGAAATATAATTTTTTGCCAAAATACACCTCTTTTAATGAATTTTTGTCATAATTCGCTCAATTTCATTAGTTTCACACCAACTTGACAAAAGTTTCATGAATCTACCTGGAAATGCGGCCACGGCTCGTACGGTCCATCGAGCACATGAGTCTTCTTGTGGTTCGGCCAGTTGGCTTGGAAGCATGTCTGGAAATAGGTGTGCAAACGTGCTCCAATGTCAGTATTTGGTGTATTTAACATACTTCACTGGCTAATTTGCAGTTTATATTTCTGGTCTTTCTCTGGTTAATCTATAGAGAATCTGTTTCAAAATAGAATCAATCCGATAAAGATGTCTGGAACTTCTAAATTCAACACTGGTTTTGAATGTTCAAACTACTGCTATAACGGAATTCTTGTTTGATTTTCCACTGGTTACACTTTTCATACTCATAAAAGACAAAATGTGCCGTTTTACGCATATTTCCTATTTTACTGACCGACTTACCTGATCACAGAAGTAGGTGTCCTGCAGGCACATCTTTGAGCAAGTTGGACATCTCAATTTTGCCGGTTTTTCGCAGCCAAATCCGGCACATCGATTTTCTGCTACTTCAGTCATCCCAAGTGCTAAATGTGCAATTTTGGAAAATAAGAAAGATAAAAATGGAAGATAGTGAGGAAACTTGAATTCACAAACAATATGACAATTCAATTTTTGAATTCACAGTTTATATTGTAAAACGCATTCATACAATCTGATAAGCAGCATTAACATTTCTCTCGCGAAAAAAATTTTAAAAACAAAAAGAAAACTGAAATCGCGCTCCACTGTTAAAATTCCTGGTTACTGTAGGATGAATTCGAAAATTTTATACTGTATTTATTTTTTCTTTTCTCACACTAACTTTACTCATTCTTTCTCGGAAAATAACGTCTTCTTCATATCAGATACTAATGGACGACTACATAATCGAAGACCTAATCCCTGTCGTTCAAGAGATGGAAGTGTCAACCAGCGCCGACTATGATGCAATCAGTAGTCAGATGGTTAGTTTATTTGAATTTTTGTAGAATTGAAATGGTAACTCCGTGACCTCTTTTTTGTAATAGAAGTTACTCATGTCGAAGTGGTCATGCTGAAGGCACGTTAGAATTTGAAAACTGAGAAAACAAGCGCTGCGAAGCAACTCGTTGAGGGTAAATTTTTATTTTAACGCTACAAATTTTTTCCAACAAAATCATTTCGAACTGTGAGTTTACATCATCTCATAATCTCTCACAGTAATATCTAAGTGAGAAGAGTAGTGAAATAACTGAATCATAGGAAAACAAATAATTCAGGACCAAGAAATTGCACATCTCGAGGAAATTCTTGATTTTTGCATTGCCAAGCACACTATGAGGAGGAATCAGTGCCCTGCTTGCAGTGTCAGACTGAAGGATCGAGCGTCTTACTGTCGACATTTAAGGACACATTTGCCCAGTGAAAGGTACTCTATGTTGAATTTTGAATATTTTTTCCTTCTATTGAAATCCTATTTTTTCGAATTATTCCCAGAAAATTAGTATTTATTCTGTGAAATTAAAACGATAAGTGCCGGAACGGTCACGTTGAGGACACGTTTGAATATCAAAACTAAGAAAACCCAGACCATTTTTTGATTACAAAAGTCATCATCAAAAATTATTATCAGTTCATCATAGCTACAAAACTTTTTTTCCAGAAAATTCGTATGCTCTGTTCCAAACTGTAGTCGAAGTTTCTCAACCCTAACCCTACTCGGAAAGCACAGCAAGATTCATGGTCGACGGTAAGTGCTTTTTCTCAGTACGAAAGTAACTATTTTCACTCTCTTGTAAAGGATATGACATTCTTTTGAGCAGTTAATTTTGGTGCCCGTAGCCCCGCCCACTTTCCGTGAGACATTTTCATTTCTAATGTTATAAAAGAGCTTGAGCTCGCCCTTTGGTCCTTTCCCAGTCTGGGTGATTCGTCAACCTCAAACTAGGGTAATTAAACCTTTATTTAACACAAAAACAGAGAGGAACAATAAGCCAGATATTATGATGAGATTCTTATCTTGCATAGATGGAAAAAACACTATTGAGACATTAACAACGGCATAAAATTTAGGATAAAAAAATAAAATAAAAAACGAATCTGTCGGTTAGTGCGCCAAGGCCGCAATGAGGCGTCCAGGACACACTCCCGACGACGACCGTATCTTTTATTTTATTATTAATTCTTCGCTGCTGCGAACATTGGGGGCGACCCGATGGGGTCTGTGGGGACAATGTGGGGTAAACAGGAGGGGGTTCGTCGGTGATTCGACGTTAGATGCAAGTGGGTGTGTGAGGGGGAGATGGGATTTAGCTGATTATAAAATATGAGAAAATTGTGGAGGGTGCTACAAATTAATGATCGGGTCCTCGACGATGTCTTATCGAGATTATTACAATGCGTGGTGGTGGTGGTGTCATGTTCAGTGTAGACGTCAGCTGCCACATGCTCGTCTTCCGATCCGATGACATTGTTTCAGACAGTCATCTTTTGTCTCTGATACCTTAGAGACTTGATAAAGTTGTTTCTGGCGACCAATGTTTGTCTCTGATGCCTTAGAGACTCGCCATGACCGATGATGCTCGTGACTGACCGCATCTCTGTCTTTGTTAACAATTATCTTGTTCACGACAACCCTGGGGCCTCCAAACTGACGTTGTCGATTTGCTTGCCTAGATGTTTCTCTTGGTTCGCGGCGCACATGGGTACTCTCGATCGTCTGTGGACTTGGTTTCTTTCTGGTGGTTTTATTTCTTTTCCTCACGTTGCCGGAACGGTTCAATTGACGAACTTCCCTTGCGGGATCTTGCTCAACTTTAAAGCCAGTGTAGAAGATGTGTGCTTTCTGTTCAGCCTGCTCATTTCGTTGACAGATGCTTGTATGATGATTTCTGATCTTTTTACAAATCGTGCAAGGAATTTCGGACTTGCAGTTTCTGGCTTCGTGACCTTTGTTGGTACACACATAGCATCTATTATCCAAACGAAGTAGGTTTTTTCGGCCCTCTGTTTCGCTTACTACCGGACAGTCTTCACCTCTGTGGCCGTCTTTTATGCAGTACGGACATGTTGGTGTAATATCCTTTGCAGTCTCTTCACCGAACAGCGTTTGTTCCTTTGTTTTGACGTTTTGCTTTTGTTGGCTTGGCTCAGCTTGGAATTTCTTGACTTGTCTGATGATCTCTTTCTCGATGTTCAACTCCGATATGCTTTGAGAAATAGCATTCAACGTAGTTGCCATCGACCATGGCGTCTTCAGCGAAACGGCTTCTTTTCTGGCTGTGGATCGAATAGTTTCTGGGGTGAACTTGCTCAGAACCAATCTTCCGAGTTTCTTCTCCGTCCACGTTTATGCCTTCGGTGGCTAATAAATGCACAATGTTACGGATCTGTTGTGTGAGTGTTGTTTCTGCAGCTTCCGTGTCATCTTCCCGCTGAATCGTTCGCAACTTCTTCAACAGTCCGGTTCTTTTGTGTTCCGGATTGTCATAGTTCTCGACCAGTTGTTCTTTCAGGTACTGATAGTGTCTGCCGTCCAATCCGAGGTTTTGAAAACGTTTCTTTGCTTCACCTCCTAGTTTTGACTGCAGTACCATCATTTTGATGTCATCACTTGCATCATCTGCGTCGATTACTTCCACAAAAATCCTCCAAAAATATTGGAAATCACATTCTTCTGGGTCATCGAATACCGGAAGATCCACTTGCGGACAACGAATTATTTGTTGCCATCTTCCGCGTGTGGTCTGAGTTTGCAGAACGCTCATGATTACTGACGTGCGGTAGTTGGTGGATATAACGTTGGTGCTTTATCGTTTATCCCGGCCAAAGGTTGATGTGAACGCTCGTGGTTTGGCGTTTGGTTATTGGTGACCGTAACGTTGGTGCGTTAACGTTACTATGTGTGGAACTTGATGAACGTAACGTTGGTGCGTCAACGCTACTATGTGTGGTGCTTGATGAACGTAACGTTGGTGCGTTAACGTTACTATGTGTGGAACTTGATGAACGTAACGTTGGTGCGTCAAAGCTACTATGTGTGGTGCTTGATGAACGTAACGTTGGTGCGTCAACGCTACTATGTGTGGTGCTTGATGAACGTAACGTTGGTGCGTTAACGCTACTATGTGTGGTGCTTGATGAACGTAACGTTGGTGCGTTAACGCTACAGTGATTTTGAAACAGTTTTGTCAGACTGTGGATGAACCGGATTTACAGATGCTTTTGTAAATCCGTACTGACAAGCCTGTTAGAATTTTCCGTATGAAAAGTCTTTAGAAAAACGAAATGGTAGAGTTTCGAATTTTGATTTCGAAAAAAAGTGAAAGTTTGAAAATTCTTGAAAATTCACTTTATTTTCTGCTGCCACGCGGGTCTTGATGTTGGACGGTCCGTTGTCCTTGTTCTATATCCTCTGATGCACCATATAAAAGCGCTTGAGCTCGCCCTTTGGTCCTTTCCCAGTCTGGGTGATTCGTCAACCTCAAACTAGGGTAATTAAACCTTTATTTAACACAAAAACAGAGAGGAACAATAAGCCAGATATTATGATGAGATTCTTATCTTGCATAGATGGAAAAAACACTATTGAGACATTAACAACGGCATAAAATTTAGGATAAAAAAATAAAATAAAAAACGAATCTGTCGGTTAGTGCGCCAAGGCCGCAATGAGGCGTCCAGGACACACTCCCGACGACGACCGTATCTTTTATTTTATTATTAATTCTTCGCTGCTGCGAACAAATGTGCACATCCACCACGAGAAAGAGCGAGAGAAATGAGGATCCTCACGTCAGAATAAATTATTTTCACGTGATCAATCTTTTTGCGCCTTTAGCAGCTGAAACGATATTTCACATTCTTAAAAACTTTTTTAAATTTTTTTAAAAAATAATACATTTTTGCTGTTATGGTCATAACTCGTGGCTTAATACAATGTTGACGGCTGGGTTGTCTTTTGTAATTTTTCAAAAAAAAAGTGGGAATAGGTTGTACCAAACGTTTTGGCACACTCGTATGAGCCGAAATCACATTGAGATGTTATTGATTTTCCACATTCAATAACCTAATTTGAATATGATTTCTGTTACTATAGGCATTAATATCATCAAATACACTTCAGTAACACATTCAAGTGCAAAACCTGCCCAAGCACTTACAACTCGATGCAGTCACTGAAAAAACATGAACGGTTTCACGATGGCTCAAAGCGATACAATTGCTCGCAGTGTTCGAAGGGATTCACTATAAGTGAGGCGTATAAGGTAATTTTTGCCATGATTAGTTCAGAATTATTATCAAAAACAGTTTTTCAATTAGTTGTCAGAACCGTTTTCCTATTTTCCACGAGAGAAAACAGACCATTTCAGATTGAAAATTATGAAATTTTGAACGTTTTCGTGAGAAGATTCATAAAGAGCTTCTATAAAGTCATCCAAAAATTCCAGATACACGTTCGGAATCACGACGGAGTAAAACCGTTCAAGTGTTCTGTGTGTCAGAAGAGCTATGCTTCAAAAGCAGTCTACAAAAGGCACAAAAACATGCAGCATGGAGGCGTCCCAGAGGATGATAACAAAATTAACGGTGATTTTTGAATACTTAAAAAGGAAGAGAATTTTATTAGAATTTTCACTCTACAACGATTCCTAACCGAAAAAAATTTATATGAAAGGTTCCTAAACTATATGAAAGAAAGGAATCAACCAAAAAGTGCTCTAGGCTCCCCATGAACCTTTTGGCCATAAAATTTTTGTTGTAATTTTAATTTCTAAATAATTAGAAAAATGAGAGATTCAGCATCGTCTATCTGTAAAATAAACTACAAATTTAATTTTTAATCCACAACAATATTTCATTCTTTATTTTTAATTAATAAACACTTTTCAATACTCAGAAAAAGCAGAAATTCAGTATTGGCTGTCTATAAGAGCTAACTTTCATTGTTCTCTACAACAAAATTTCATTCTCGATTTTAAAATTACAATATTTTTCAAAAAATTACAGAAATAATACTAGAAGAGCTCAGTCACTTTGCAATTCACGACATTCGAATAAACGTTGATGAAAGGTACGAAAATCAAGTAGTCATCGGTTCGGGACCGGATTTTAACCACATTTAATGTAATAAATTATTCATATTTATTCTGTTCTTATTTACAGTTTGACAATAAGCGTTAGTACATTAAAATAATACAAAATCCTCACTTCATCGAGTCATGGAAAAGTGTCTCGAACAGCTCCACCAGTCGTCGCATTTCTTTTCTGAAAATTTATACGGTAACTTATGAACAACGAGTGCTACTGTAGTACGGTAAGTAGGCAAAGTTTGATGTTGCTTTTCACGATAATCAGAAGAAATCCTTTTAATCACGTTTAAACATAAAAAATATATTAAAAATACCTTTGAAATCAGCAACCTTTCCGAGTTCCTTACATACATGTAGAATATTCTTAATTTCAAATTTCTCAGAAAAAAAGTGCCATCTTTTTAGTGAAAACAAGTGATAAAGTGTGATTTATAATCCACAGAAATCTTATAAACCCGACTTATTTTTGAATATCATTGTTCTGGCAGGTTACCATTTAATAGTTAAGAACTTTCAGATGACACTATTTTCACGGTATTTACTTTTGTATAAAAACGTATTCTTAAATTGAAGATCTGTTAAAAATTGAATCATTTCAACCAGGTTTCAGTTATTCAAGTTTATTTTCATCAGATGAACTCGATTTAAATTTTCATGTTTCAATGAGATTTCGTAAACTCGTACTATGCAAAGATCAACAATGTGTATATTTTTATTTCTGAAATTTCTCGCTTCCAAGTTTGATTGCATTTTGGAAGACTCTTACCCTCGCTTCACATACAGTGTGTATAAAAAAACGTCATGTTGTGCTTTTTTGCTGATTTTCTAGGTATTTTTGAGAATGACAAAAACTTCTTAGACAAAAGTTTTCAATCACATTCAGATACAAATTTCCTGAAAAATTCAACTTAATCCGTCCACGAGCTCTCGAGTTATGTCTATTGAACGAAAATGGGCCTGTATAAAAATAACGTCATGTTCATTAAAAACCAAGATAACGAAAACAGAACACTGAGAAATCAAATTTCTCTTGATGAACAATCATTTTATCAATCCTTAGAATAAAAAAATCATGTTTTGTAGAGGTTTACAAAAAACTTAGAAGCCTGGAGAGCAGAAATTGCCATTTTTGCTCCAAAGAGCCATATGAGCTTCTTTCAGCTGATAGACTATTCAATTTTGTCACAAACTGATGTGAACATGTAACTCTACATTTCTTATAATGTTACACAACCCTACAAAGTGCCTTTCATTCTAGAAAATCAATGTTCTCATCCGTATACTGTACTTCCCTCACTTGGCACGTGTTTATCGGGCCATAGTCCAGCCCAAAAACGAAACTTCTTTGGGCAGAACATTGGAAAGGTAAGAAGACGCTCTTTTTGAACAATTTGTTATGTTTTCACTGATCATAGAATTTCAAAAAGCGTTTTATTAGAAGTCTAATATTGAACCGTCAAAAATGGCTTGAAAGACGGTAAAATTCGCATGGTTATTCTTTTCTCTGTCATTCAATGCTTGTTGAATAGCTGTGATCAGTGAAAACCTAACAAAGTGTTTGAAGAGAGCTTCTTCTTACATTTCCAATGTTCTGCCCGAAGAAGTTCCATTTTTGGGCTGGACTATGGCCCGATGAACACGTGCCAAGTGAGGGAAGTACTGTATGCGGATGAGAATATTGATTTTCTAGAATGAAAGGCACTTTGTAGGGCTGTGTAACATCATGGGAAATGTAGAGTTACATGTTCACATCAGTTTGTGACAAAATTGAGTAGTCTATCAGCTGAAAGAAGCTCATATGGCTCTTTGGAGCAAAAAATAACAATTTCTGCTCTCCAGGCTTCTAAGTTTTTGTAAACCTCTACAAAACATGATTTTTTTATTCTAAGGATTAATAAAATGACTGTTCATCAAGAGAAATTCGATTTCTCAGTGTTCTGTTTTCGTTATCTTGGTTTTAAATGAACATGACGTTATTTTTATACAGGCCCATTTTCGTTCAATGGACATAACTCGAGAGCTCGTGGACGGATTGAGTTGAAATTTTCAGGAAATGTGTATCTGAATGTGATCAAGAACTTTTGTTTCAGAAGTTTTTGTTATTCTCAAAAATACCTAGAAAATCAGCAAAAAACCACAACATGATGTTTTTTTATACACACTGTATATGTATAGGTTCCTCTAGGTAAAAGTTTTTAATGAATAAAAAAGCTCACATTTTCACAGCCAGCTTTTGAGCGTTCGACATTGATTGGTTGACTTCGTCGACTTTTGCAAGCATCTGAATATATACTCTCTCTCTCTCTCGCTCTCTCTCTCTCTCTCTCACTCTCTCTCTCTCTCTCTCTCTCTCTCTCTCTCTCTCTCTCTCTCTCTCTCTCTATCTCTCTCACTTTCTCTCCAACAAAGCTCACCGCATATGTCGCTTTCGTGTTAGCATCGGCAATGTCACAAGCTTTCTCTATCGCATCTTTATAACATCCCAGTGATTCAAGAGTCAAGTCTGTCATATTGTTCAGAGATCCTCTGTAATTTTACCATTACCACCTTTGGTTTACGTTTACAAAGAGCTTTTCACAACAACTAAAACAATTTCCACTCCAGTTAAAACATTATCCAGAAAAACGAAAAAATATTTGAGAATTCGACTGACCGAGAGGAGAGAAAAAAAACTCACTTTAAATCATTTAACATCGCCTCAAAATTTGTCATCAGTGCTCGTGAGTGTTGCTCTAGGTCAATGACTATCTGAAATATTTTCTGACAAAGAGAGAGAGCGCAAGAGAGACGGAGAAAGAGAGGGGAGAGGGTTAGAAAAAAAAAAAGAGAGAGAGAGAGAGAGAGAGAGAGAGAGAGAGAGAGAGAGAGGAAAACTGATCTACCTTTGGATCCATCCCAGGTATCGATCCTCGTTTGGGACTTTGTGTGGCAATACGTGCACTTTCCTTGATCCTCCGCTGAAATCATGACTTATGCGAAACCCGCGGCGGGATGGTGCCTCACCTCCAAATCATCAATGACAAATGTCTCTACTGGGCTGTCGTCCGAGCTGCCTTGTGACGTTGTTGGTTTGACTTCCTCATCTGGTTTCATCTGAATCTTATTCGTCATTAAACAACTGTCATTGGGTCTCTATAAAAGATAACTTTCAGGTATAAAATCGCCAAAACGATAAAATCCAATACAAAGATCTGTTAAACGACAATAATTTCATTTTTATCAATCAATAAATCAAAAAGGGGAAGTGAGCAATACAAAGAAGACAGGTACCCGAAGTATGCGAGATAGAATTCTGAGATATCGGGTGGAACAAATAGGGAAAAATTCGCAATTTACAAAAAAATCACTCACAAGTTGGAAATCACTGTCTATAGATCGAGGAGCACTGGCTGGCTGCATTGGTTGACTCCGCCTACTTTCGATTCTTAGGATTTGAGGTCATACGTTTCGTCTACTTTTCATATTGAGAAATAGGATTCTGACGAGGCACAATCATAAACTCCACCCAATTTTTGATAAATCCGCGAGGAATTGACTACTGCAAATCGCTCTGACAGATTGGCTAGCCACGCCTACTTCTAAGCGCACAGACCCCGCCCCTTCGAATCATGACAGACAGAGAAACCTATATCAAAGCTTCACCAAACGACGTATCCAGATCACGCCTCGGTGGCGATCTCTTAGCCACTTCGTACGAAGAGCTGTGCCAGTAGTTGAGGGAGAGTTGGAGTGTGGCACTTGGGGCCGACCCATAGGTACATCGATGGTGTCCTGGTGCCTCTGCCGGTCCACCAATGCTTGGTGGAACGCCGAGGCCATACAGCGAGAAGTACAAGTCGGTGAAGGATTGTCGGACGATTGGGTCCTGAAAGAATTGTACTGTTACAATTTTCTATGACCAAATCTACATCAATTATCCCGGCCTAACGTGCGGGCCTAATGTTAAGTCTACCACCACCTCGGGTAATAATCAAATACGAGTATTATAATGGAAAAAACGAGTATTATAATAATATACAGACATTAAACACTCGCTACGCTCGAGGATTCGAGGTCCCCGGTAGTCACACAAAAGGTTGCTCTACCCCGACCCCATTGAAAACCAAAAAAGATCACCCGAAAGACGGCTTCTACGAAAAAGGGGCGGAGCAAAGGGGGCGGTTTGGAAGTCAATGAATCATCAAGCAATACTTTGCCAGAAATAAATTCGCTCCCAAAGTTTTCAATGAGTTTAACCGCCCATATTTACAGTAGCAGTGTGGTATGGTACTTGATATCACAGTGCTCTTGATAAGTTTTGCTTCCATTTCGAGAAACTAATGAATCTTCCGCGAAAACAAGATTCAAACACTCCAATTTTTGACTTTTTTTAATACTTTATGAAAATGGAGCAGAAAAAATCACAAATTTTCTTTGAGAAAACGAAAACTCACCACACTCGAACTTGTTATTGTTCTCCACAAAGATTCTGCTACTTCAGGAGTGTTGCAAGAGTTTGCAGCACTATAGTCCGTGCTGAAATGATTTCAATGATAAAAAGAAGATTCATGTTTCACACATTTCTCAAGAAGAGAGAAAATAAAACATGATCAGTGAATGGAACATGTATTCAACCTGCTATAACATCTATTTTCATATCATCAAACAAAATTTTGTGTAGAGTATGAAATCATGAAAATAACAATGAAAACGTTTTTCTCGTTTCTGAGACGTTTTTGTTCCGGCAAACGATTCGATTTCACAGTTTTAGAGAAGTTTCTCGTCATTCTCTCATAACTTTCCATAGCTTTATCTTTTAGTAGCGACCAGCGACAGCCGCTATGAACACAAAAACTTTTTCTACAAAAAACGTCTCAAAGCTGCTCCAGTAATCAGAAATTTTTGTCAAAACTTGTAGATTCATGGCAAAAACTCACTTATTGGAGGTTACAAACGGCGGTGTCGCTGCGAGTAAACGAGGGATAAGCCTTCTGATCGCTGGTGATTCATCGTCACGTGCAAAATTGAAAAGTTTGACCAAATCATCCAGCTTACTCGGGCCAGCGAACATGTCGCTGCTGACGCGGTCGACGAGCAGTGTGATCGCTGCACGTCGCATCTGAAAGACATGTTGTTACCACCCAAGATTGTGAGTATTTTGTAGTTGTCAGAATATCTTGTGTGACATTGGATCGATATTTTGTTACACCTTCTTTGAATTCTTCTATTTACCGCTCATTTTTCTTCAATTCATACAGAACAGTACATTTGTGATATAACATCCAAACACCCTCTCCATGATAAAATTTGTCGCCAGTGCCTTGCCGTCTTGTCGCCATTCGGTACAACCTACCAAACGGCGACGTACCGGCGAAAAGGGGGAAAACGGGTAAATCACACACCGAGCTAAAGGTGATCGTTATCGATTAGACGCGTTGCACGGAAATTATTTTGAACTCAAATTCGCTATAGGGCGCGTTCACACATCAATATTTTTTTCATTATTCTGTCCTATGTTTCTCATCTTAACAAGCGAATTCGTTTCGCCAATTGCTGTTGAAAAATTTCAAATCATAAAAAATTTGTAAACTACATTAACTGTAATTTGATCTACGGCGATGTAGGATTTACGAAGGGGCGGGGTTTGAGCTCGCTGCTTATTGGTCGCTTCCCCTCGCTGCTGGATCCGACACTTTTCTACTGCGCTTAGCGCGGTGTGAATCATTCAATTGTTACCGGTACGTCGCTGTATTATCGCCAGAACGTAGCCAAATGGTCGCCGTCTGGTAGGGCATACCGAATGGCGACAAAAACATTACGGAGCCTGCGTATCACATCTTCTCATGACTTATTGGATGCACGATCATTATGTCTCAACTCTGCCAAAGGGAGTTGTTTAGCAAACTCAACCCTGTTGACAATGAAGGTTTCATCGAGACATGTTGCACTCTGATAACATGTAAGATCCCATACTGTCATCAACTTTCTTCAACTCTACAACAACATCTACGAACAGTACGACAACAGCTGTTCCATCAGAAGAGCCCAGATGCAACTGTACGAATAACAACGGATGTTCCATTAGGAGTTCGGCGGCAATACTTTCATCGTCACCACCTGTACGACAGCCGACCAACTCCTGTCAACAACTACTTCGTTAGGGATATATAAACTCGCGGACTCACCCATTTCTTAGCTCTGCCCTTTTTCTTAACATGTGAATAAATCATCATAATCTCAATCTCTCTTCATGTGGACTCTATATAGGGGGCATACCTTATAAACATAATAGCACCAGCAAAAGCTCTACATCTCTTTGCCAAACTCTTTTCCGATGGCCCGTCTTCAATGCTCCCGTGACGTCACAAAAGAGAGCCGGTTTCCCCTTGTGGTACTTTTGTGAAGACCCAACATAGTAAGTTTTTTTTGCAGTTGCCAGAATATCATGTGAGAATTAGAATCGTTCTGATTATGTTCCGTTCTCAAACATGATTCTGAGTTCTATCGAGAAGAAGTGCTTTTTTCGTTAAAATCTACTGCCGAAACAAACATGTAAAATCACCGAATATATTACTTTTTAATATGAAAAGCTGTTAAATTTTTTTCAAATTCAAAAATGTCTTCACAAACTTCAAACCTACGGAACCTTTGTACGTCGAAATTTATTACTTGTATTTTTATCAAAAAACTCTAGTTTGTTAGAAAAAAAAAGGTTTTTTAAAGTTTAAAAATACCTTTTACAAAGTTTTTTCACAAACTTCAAACCATACCTGTGTACAACACTTGGGGTCTGCAAAACTGAACAGCAGCCTCGAGTCCAACGGCATGTAGCCGTTCTTCTGCAGCTGATAGATGCCCGTCAACGCAGCCACTCCAACCACTCGTCCGAAGCTCGGGTTGATTGTGTCCATGTTCAAGGCGTACGTGAACTCCTTAAAAGAAAACTTCTGATCGAAAGAAGACTGTTGCTCTGTTTCATCAGTGATTTTCCGTCTTATTGGAACTTTTTAATAATAATTAGTGCTCATTTTGATGATTTTTAATAAAACTCACATCAGACTTTCATTCAGCATAAAAATAAGTGACTTTTCTTTTTATTGGAATAAAACGCTCTTTCTGGTCTATTTGAACAGCATTTTTCAGTGAGAATCATACTATTTCATGCGAAAATCGGCCAGAAACAAAACAAAAACGGACATTTTCCCAAAGATAACCCGTATTAATATTTTTGACTTTAGAATTTCCAAAAAATAACAACGTCATAATTGTTTTTTTTTGAAAAAAAAGGATTTCGAGTCTAATTCGAAATTTTTGCAGCCAAATTTCACCTGTATCATGCTTCTCACGTCTGGTGAAAGATTCTCCGGTAAGTGAATATGCAGAGGGAGCACTTCACACGGAACGACACATCCGGTCAGAGAATTGTACAAGGCAGCGCGGTAGAAGTCATCCGCGTAACGGTTCATCGAGTTATCGTTCAGCTTGATGAGGTTCATAATGAACGAAAACACATCGTCGAAATATTCTCCTGACTGTTGGCGTAGGCGGGAGACGGCTTGGGGTAGTGCCTGAAAGTTGAATAACTTGTTTTGATTAATACTTTTTCAACAATTCTTTTTCACAAAAATGCGCACCGAGCTAAAGGTGGTCGTCATCGATTAGACGCATTGCACGCAAATTATGGGGAACGAAAATTCGCTTTAGGGCGCGTTCGCACTTTAATATTTTTTCATTCTTTTGTCCTATCTTTCTCATCTCAACAAGCGAATTTGTTCCGCCAATTGCTGTTGAAAAGTTGCAAATCGTGTAACTTTCCTTCGTAACAGCGAGGGGAGGCCACCAATAAGCAGCAAGCACAAACCCCACTCCTTCGTGAATCCTGCATCGCCGTAGATCAAATTACAGTTACTGTAGTTTAAAAACTGTTTTCTCTGACGTTTTTTTTCAAAATTCATGATAAAAAGCTAGTTACGAAGGCAAATTGTAAAAGGCACCCTGGCGGACCGGCTCCTCGGCACCATCAAGTCTGCCATGATGGGAGTGGTGCCGCGAACAGTGGTGCCACTTTTTGCAATTTGGCACCACTGTTCGGTGAGAGTGGTGCCAAGGACGCCGAGTGGAGCCGAGGGCACTGAGTGGTGCCGTTGTGCCAAATTGTAAAAGACATGTATCAGGTCGACCCCCCAAATCAAGCCATTTTGGCCATGCCTAAGCCTAAATGCACCAGTACCAATCCCGGCGGACCGGCACCTCGGCACCACTGCATCCTCGGCACTAGGCATGGGCATATTGCCAAAATTTCTTTTTGAAATTCGAAATTTTTTCTGAATTCAATTCAGAATCTGACATTCGATTCTGACGTCATCGTCGGTGACGTCGTCGATGACGTGTCAAAAAAATTTTTTTTTGGCAACATGCCCATGCCTAGTGCCGAGGACGCAGTGGTGCCGAGGTGCCGGTCCGCCGGGATTGTCTTTTACAATTTGGCACAACGGCACCACTCAGTGCCCTCGGCTCCACTCGGCGTCCTTGGCACCACTCTCACCGAACAGTGGTGCCAAATTGCAAAAAGTGGCACCACTGTTCGCGGCACCACTCCCATCATGGCAGACTTGATGGTGCCGAGGTGCCGGTCCGCCAGGGTGCCTTTTACAATTTGCCTTCGTAACTAGCTTTTTATCATGAATTTTGAAAAAAACGTCAGAGAAAACAGTTTTTAAACTACAGTAACTGTAATTTGATCTACGGCGATGCAGGATTCACGAAGGGGCGGGGTTTGTGCTCGCTGCTTATTGGTGGCCTCCCCTCGCTGCTTGATCCGACACTTTTCTACTGCGCTCAGCTCGGTGTGAAATGTCTTCCGCGATTTGAAAACTTTTCAGAAAAATGTCCAACTCACTTCAAAAACTTTTTTTTTCATGGGAATAATGATAAGGACTGGAAAATTATTGAGAATTATAAAGAACACTACTTTTAAATCTCGTGAAAGGACTTTACGTTTCAAATTCAGATGAGTTTTCTCGAAAAGTCTTTTTTTTGAAAATGGAAACATTGAGTTTGTTGAAATCGTTTATGAGATCAACTACTTAATAAAAAACCACCGTAGTCATGGTTTTTACTTTTTTCTGAAAAAATGAAAACACTTCCATTAACACTCATCTATTCCTTTCCCAGCTCAAAATTTACCTGCATTACAAAGTACTGCTGGAGGTTCTGCGAAGTGACCACAAAATTGTTGGGTCTTGGGACGTTTGGTGATGTTTTTGAACCGTATTGCTCTCTGAAAAGTTCATTTTTAGAATTTGAAGAAAAAAAAAATGAAATTTACCTGAACAAATTAATCAGAATCGGGCAGCCTCCAGTCCACGACTCTAATTTCTTGTTCAGTACTGTGGAAAGTACGAATGCAGCTCTACTGCGGACTCTGAAATAAGATAATTGAATGATTGTTCCATTTTCTTTCTATTCTTCCTCATAAGAACAGTAGTTACCCCATATTTGGATCATCTAGCCAACATTCTCACTTCATAATGGGTACCCCGAACTTGGGTGATTAAACCGGCAAATTGTAAAAGGCACCCTGGCGGGGCACCATCAAGTCTGCCATGATGGGAGTGGTGCCGCGAACAGTGGTGCCACTTTTTGCAATTTGGCACCACTGTTCGGTGAGAGTGGCGCCGTGGTGCCAAACTGAAAAAGGCACCCCGGCGGACCGGCACCTCGGCACCACTGCGTCCTCTGCACTAGGCATGGGCATATTGCCAATTTTTTTTTGAAATTCGAAATTTTTTTGTGAATTCAATTCTGACGTCGTCGTCAACTTCATCGTCGGTGACGTCGTCGAAAAAAAATTTTTTTTGAATGCAATTCAGAATCTGACATTCAAATTTCAGATTCTGAATTGAAATCACAAAAAAATTCAATTTTCAAAAAAAATTTTTTTTGACAACGTCACCGACGATGTCGTCGACAATGAGAAAAAAATCAGAATCGAATTTCAGATTCTGAATCGAATTCACAAAAAAAAATCGAATTTCAAAAAAAAATTGGCAATATGCCCATGCCTAGTGCCGAGGACGCAGTGGTGCCGAGGTGCCGGTCCGCCGGGGTGCCTTTTTCAGTTTGGCACCACGGCACCACTTTCACCTAACAGTGGTGCCAAATTGCAAAAAGTGGCACCACTGTTCGCGGCACTACTCCTATCATGGCAGACTTGATGGTGCCGAGGTGCCGGTCCGCCAGGGTGCCTTTTACAATTTGCCGATTAAACCGACATACTAGGTAGGGATGGGCTAACGATTGGCTATCCTCTTTTCGTTAGCCAATTGCATTGGCGAGCGCCTGAAGTTGCGCTTTCTGAGCCTTCAATTGAACAGCCAATCGCTCGCCAATACAATTGGCCAGTGAAAAGAGGATAGCCAATGGTTGACTGGCGATTTGCCCATCCCTCATACTAGGAGTGTTGTGTCCATGTTGGCACTGGTGCATTTAGGCTTAGGATTGGCCAAAATGGCTTGATTTGGGGGGGGTCGACCTGATACACTACGTTGCAGCTATGCTTAAACCCCGGAAAACCCAATCCTAACCCCCTAAAAAGTGAAGTGGACATTTTAAATCGCCGATTTTTCGAGAAAAAAGGGGTCGCAGTACAAAAATTTTTCAGTACTGCCAATTCGTTCTGTCGTTTGCCCCTCTGTTCAATCGAGCATAACTTTATCATATGTCAAAATTTTTTCGATCTTAACGGCTCTATCTGTTCGTCTCTGAGAAAAGCCCTATTCGATTTATTATTTTTTAAGACCTTCCGCGTCGCGCTACGCAGCGCAAAACTTTGTACTTTTTGGAAAAAAAACTTCTTCACTCTAAAAAAAAAACAATTATTTTGAAAAAATTCAAAAAGATTTTAGAAAGCGAAAAATCTAACTTATTTCTGAAAGTATTCATAGATTTTTTGCAAAAATTCGCCTAGAAAAAGTCATAAACTCTTTCAAGTTTAATTCATTTACGGTAGATCACTTTTTGTTACTGTAGTTACCACTTTTTTTTCGTAGATCAAAATTTTTTATTTTTTTTTCTCTTTTTATTTTTGAAAAAGAGTTAGCGAAACGTAATAAATCAAATGAAAACTGTTAGATACGTTGATTCAGATACAAACTGTTCGAATTGCTGGAAGGTTGTTTTGAAAAATGCAATAAAACACATAATCTTCAGTGTGGCTTCAGTTTCTGTGTATTCTACCAAAGTAAAAACTATACCGGAACTTTACATATTTTCACCGAATCTCTCACAATTACTCTGACATTTTAACCCCATCTCTACCGGAACTTTCACGGAATCTCAAAATTTTTAACAGGAATTTCGCCAAAAATTTGCTTCAAATATTATGAAAACCGTTCAGTTTCAACAGAAACACCTCATAGTGAGACAGATTTATTAATCAAACACAAAATAAAAATAATGAAGCGCGAGACGGCAGTAGTTTTCACATGAGATGCAGAAGAATTGATGAAAACTAGCCAAAATCGCTAGATCATTAGAGCGATCGATCACTTGAATAAAGATTCGCAAAGTAATATGTTAAGTAAGTAAAATGAAGAAATGCAGAAACTCGCATTCAGGTCTGGTTCCTGATTGTTAAGAATTATTTCCTCCACCTAGTCATTGCATAGTTGCACCAGGTTCTGTCTGACGCACTTTGGTGTGATCACCTTTTCGACAGCCTTGTGTGCACCTTCCAGATGAGCAAATTATTTCGACATTGTTGATGCTTTTGCTGCTTGCACGACGGGGACCTTAAACACACAACGTCAAACTCTTGGTCCTTTTTTGAATACAGCATTGTTCATTATGAAAAGTTCGATTTTGAAGTAATTTACAAAAAACGAACCAATTCACTGCAGGTCTGCGTGGTAATCAGTGCCGAACTGACCAATCTCATTTAGATCAGGCACATTGGAGCCATCGCAATCTGCTTGTGCCTCAGCGAGAAAGAACCCTGAAATATTTTTCTTTTCATATGACAACTGGTACAAAATGCGCACTTAGTCAAAATTAAAACTTACACCGCTGTAGCGAGACATCAACAGTAGTAGTAGCAGACGAACTTTGTAGTAGCACTCAGAGAGACAGGACAGCAGTCGTTGTACTCCTGCAGCCAGTTGGTTTAATGGATCGCACGTCTGAAAGTCTACAATAATTGGAGAATTGGAAATAGTGAACTACAGACGATTGTCGTATTTTTGTTTCTCAGTTTGGTCGTTTTTTGGCCAGTGTTTCCTGGAGGAAGTTCTGAATATTTTCGAAAATCATATGATATTTTGTTTTTTTATCATATGATGTTTTTTAAAACATTATGATGTTTTATGAAACATGTTTTAACTTGGAAAACAGAAAAGCGATGTCTTATCTAAATTCAATTTGAATTGTTCCATAAATGTAGTGACTCAGCTTATCAATACATAGATAGATAGAGGAAAGTTGGACAATAAAACATGAAAAAGAAAACATACCGAGTTGTTTCAAAGTCCACAGAATTATTGATCGATCGGTGACATGACGCCAGGTCGTCACTCGACTGTTCTCTGAAAAAATAAAAATGTGGAGCTTCAAAATGTACACATTGATTCAATTAAAAATAAACTCACCGTCCTCAGGGAATGAAGTGGTCGGACGAGCTACTGAATAAAACCACCGTTATTAATGGAGACGTGACAAAAAACTAACCTGTATCATCTTCAGTCATCTCTCATTCTATTTGGGCTTTCTTTCGCTGGTTTCCAGTCGTTTCCGATTTTTAATCAGCATTCTTCATTTTCGTTTTTTGTCTAAACGGATTTAGAAAGGTTAAACAACTATTACACCGAATCCCTGAGACAAATATGCTTAATAAAATAATATTCTGTCAAAATGTAAGTATCACAAACCTCCGAATTCCATAAAGGACGAAGAATGAGTGAATAAATCACAAATTGAAAAAAATAAAAATACAAATTATCAAGCTTTGTGCGCTCCGTTGCTAAATTGCGGGTCTTATTTAGTGGGATTCCAAATAATCTCTCAAGCATTTTGGCTTGAATTCTTAGCGGCATAAAATCCGTTTTGTTTATTGTTGACATATTTCAGAATAATTTATTTTTTTTTAGAGTCAGTTTTGCTCAAAGTGTGCTCAAATAGTTTTATTCTTACATCTAGGATACTTTTCGAATTAAAAAAATTACAGTACTAATAATTTGATCTACTAAAGCAGTTTAGCCAAAAAAACCAATTTTTGAATTAGCACAAATCGACGGTTTGCAATAGCTTTCTGTGACGCTTGATAAGTCTATCTATTAGTCAACTCCAAAAAAAAACGAAAAACTCGACACATACCTGTAGAAAAAGTTGTCATTATTGACCGTTTCCGCAATGATCGCTTTACTCTGCGCACTCGGGAATTGTTGCAGTCGTTCGAGTGCTTCCATCTGGGCGATTACGTCACGTTCGTACTTCAACATGTACTCCCAGTGGTAGACCGGTTGGCTGATCTGCATATCGCGGAGGAGCAAGTGATCGTGGTCGGCTCTGGGATGTCAAATTTCAGGTTTCTTTGCTACCAAAAAAACTTTTTCTCAATTAATCGCAAATGAAATGCAACGTAGAAAATGTTTTCTAGAATTCGCTCAGAAGGAATAAAAGTTTATCATTTGCAGCTTCTGAAGGACAAAAATTACTCACCTCAACCACAAAACAGGAGATTCGGCATCCATGTTACTGAGGTCGATTTCGACTTCTTCATTGTTCAGCAAGGGGACTTTCTTCTGAAATAAAACCGAGTGTATGTTTTTCCTTGCATCTATAGTCGTTCGCGTGTGTAGAGCGTACCATAACATTCCAAAGATCACGAAACGAAATAAATTTCTTATTCAGATCAGAAAGTCATAGAAAGCACACCTTCCCGCCCAGGCCCACAACATAGAACCGATCCACATCAATAAAGAAACATAACCCTTTTCGATATAGTCAACGCGTACTTGACAACCTTTCTCATTCCTCCCCATATTCCCGTCCTCATTTTTCAATCCCTTTTATCTTTTCATACACATACTGTTTTGATACTCTATCACATGTTTGTTTTTTTTCTTTTCTCTTTCTTTTACTCTCCTTTACTCCGCTTTACGGAATAAATTATTATTTTTTTTATTATTATAACGCAGCTTAAAGAATTAATTAGCCAACCCCTGATTTTCATTCTCGTTCGGTAGACTAAATTTATTTATTTTAAAACTTAATTTAGTTTTTTAGTTTAGTTTTTTCTTCTTTTTTAATCTTATCTTCTTCTATCCACTTTCCTAAATAGAGTAAAATTCTCTCTTCCCCTTCTTTTTTTTCGTTAGTACTTGACAGGTTCCACATAGTTCCATACGATTAGTAAAATTTTCATTGAGGGCTTCTCCCGAAAGAAACTTTATTATTATTACAAGCAGATTTGTGCTTTGTGTCTATACGATCATTACAGTTTTCCTTTGAATTCGATTTTTTTCCCAAAAACACTAAATTCACTACATTTCACGAACATCTTCTACAGAAACACTTCTATCCTCACGTCTTCTGGAACATTTGAGAAACAACTAAAAACTCACCTTTTTCTGCCTCCTTCCTTTCGAATGACATGGTAGGTCGGCGTGGGCTATAGCACTATCTATCTGAACGGTATGGCTGAAAGCACCGTCAAGTTCTTGAACAACGACTGTCAATGGGCCAGTATACCTGAAGATTAGTCTCAGAAGAACTACAATATGGTGAAAAACACAGGAAAAAAACAATTAAGAACTAATTATGATACTGAATTTACAATTCAAAGCGGTTTCTACAAGAACTAAAAATTGTATCATCGAAAAGAAGTTGAAGATGTGCCTATATCTTATACTAAATTTCCCACTAATTTCTTGAAGAACAAATTTTTACACTACTTTTCATTTCTTCAATCAATTCCGTCTACCATGTCCACAATTGATAACTTTTACACGATTTCAAAAGAAAAATAACACTTTTCAAGAACAATCACTCAAAAACTCACTGCAATCTTCCATTGCCCTCATCGAGGTCCTGCTTCACTTCCAGCTCTATCATGTTCCTCTTTCGATTGAATTCGAACTTGACTTGGAACGCTGCGTGACCACCCGATTTGATCCATTGCTCGACAAATGTTGGAATCTCACTTCCAGTGACGTTGGAGACGCATCGGAAGAAGGCTTCGGTACACGTGAGCTGCAGAGGAGAATTTAGATCATGTAATAGAACAAGGAGACCGCCCCTTTTTTTTAACGATATTATGGAAAAAATTACCTGGCCAGCAGAGTTGCACGGAAGTAAAGTTTTTCAAAACGGAAGTCGGAAGTGAATTTTTTAAACGGAAGTCGGAAGACGAAAGTGAATTTTTTCTCGAAAGTCGGAAGTCGGAAGAAGAATTTTTCAACGGTAGTCGGGAGCGCAAAAAAGTAGAAAAACACAGAGATATTGTATATCCGCTCATTCTCAACACGTGAAGGTCAATTCCTGATTAATTAGAAACGATTTCACGGTCTTTTCGTCATTTTACACGAAAAATTTTTTTGACAGAAGTCGGAATTCCGTGCAACTCTGGCATCTACAATATCCATAACTCAAAGGAAATTAAAATTGGAATTCAAAGTGTCGAAAACTGAAAAACGGGAAATCCAGTAATTAAAACGATTCGGAACTACAAAAACGAAAGATACAATAAGACTACAGTACTTAGAAAAAGCTCACAGTTTCATAAACACATACCAGATCTCACATAATAAATACTCACCATATGCTTCCACGCTCCCGGTGTACTTTTCCTCTCGCTCATCTGAAGTCCAACAAGTAGCAAGCGGTTCAGCACCTGTGACATTCAACATTAACCTGTTCACGGAATCATTCCAACCTGAATCATGGGCTCTTTCCCCAATCGTCTGTACAACTGTCTCATGATGATATACCCCTTCTTGATCAACGTCTGGGCGTAAAAAGGCGAACACGTCAGCTCATGTCTCGGATCAAAGTGAAGATTCTTCCGTGGCACGTCTGTCAGCTCCGGGGCCAGGAGGATCTTTCCCCACTGGTATTCATAGTCAATCACGTCGTCCATCATCTTCTTCAGTTGATAACGTGCTTCTGCGGTTCCGAACATCTTTTCAATGTAGAGGTTGGCTAGCAGTCTGGAAACATGGGTTTACTGTGATTCCAATGCGTTTTGGCTATAATCGATAGTTCTTTCTAACTATATTCAAGAATTCCATCGTTTGCTCCGGTTTTCAAAAAAAAACTATAAGAATTACACCGTTTTTCTCCCACTTCCAGTTAAAACATTCAGAACTTCAACGTTTTTTCTCCCGTTTACAGTTAAAATATTCAAAATTCCAGCGCCTTCTCCAGTTTTATGTGTAAAGCATTTAAAACTTGAACGTTCTCTCAGTATTCCGTTGAAATATTCAAGAATACCGGATTCTTTCAGCTTTCAGTGAGAACGTTCAGGAACAAGGTTAAATGTTCCCAAATTTCAAATTTCTCAAAAAAAAGCTCACCTCGCGACCGACTGACCAATCCACCAATGAATCCAATGTGATGGTGATATGAAACACCCGAAAAACTGCTGCGCGAGTCCACTGATCAAATCTTGTCGTACTTCCTGTAATGATATGTATCTATTTTTGCATTAGGGAAGAAACTTCTACAACCTGTGTCCTTTAGGGTCGAAGAAGGATAATTACCAGAGTTGTGAATTAGAGTTTAATTGCTCTAGTTTGAGGTAACTAACTGTCCCTGATGATGGCTTAACGCCAAAACGAAACGAAACGCAAGACAGTTTTCACAAAGAACTAACGGAATGATTTTACTCTTTACTTTTTCTTCACGCTTATGTTTTCTTTAGTCTTCCATCAAAAACATTTTTCCCCTTTCAGTTTTCTCCAACAGAAATTTGCTGTTTCACTCAACTCAAATAAGTATCTTCCATTGACATCTTCGATTGACATCTTCGAATATTCAAAGTAGGATAAAACTCAATAAAAAGCTACCGGAATTGAAAACGATCCTGTCTTCTCTGGCTTTCCGTCAAAAAAAACAATTTCTCTAATAGAGCTTCGCTGTTTCACTCAACTCTAATAAGTACATTTGAAAATCAGTTAATCAGTAACTTAACACGTTTGGCCATGGTTTTTCTCGTTACTTTATGTTTAGTCGAAACACTCACCTGCACAACATCGATAATCTTCTTGTGATAGAGCATGTCCGTTGAACAGATCATCAGGCCACTGTAGGAGGTGACCGACTCTGCGGGTAGATCGACAAAGACAACCTTCATCGTTGGGTATGGGAACCTGCAACTGAGTAGCTCTTCCAGGAATTCGATCATCTTGTCCAACACTCCTGTTGTGAACTTGACAAACGGTTCGAGTTGTGGTGGAGAGAAGGTGAGCAGCTGAAAATCACCCTTTTCATGTTAATCATGAGCGTTTCACCTAGGCCTGGGCATATTGCAAATCATTGGCAGTCGATTGGCAATGCCTCTTTTTCATTGCCAAAAGCATTGGCAGTCGGTTGGCAATGCAATTGACTTGGGTTTTGATTTCTAGGCCTTCTTGACGTTAAAGATGGTGTTATAACAAACTGCATTGCCAATCGACTGCCAATGCTATTGGCAATGGAGAAGAGGCATTGCCAATCGACTGCCAATGCTATTGGCAATGGAGAAAAAGCATTGCCAATCGACTGCCAATGATGGGCAATATGCCTAGTTTCACCGGCCCCTACACGACATCAACTTTTGGCAGTACTGAAAAAAATTTGTACTGCGACCTCTTTTTGGGGGGGGGGGGCTAAGCTTGGATATTATCACGGATAAGAGTCGCGCAAACCTAGACTAGAGCTTGGCCTCCATCAAATTACCGTTTTTTACACAAGCCTAAGCCTGAATGCACCAACCAACCAATGCGCCGCATATTACATTACAAGAATGTTCAGAAGGTGGAAGTCATTCCAGGACTTCATTTTTCGCGATTCTTCGTACTGAGGAAAAAAAAGTACTGTGAGTGACAGAGTTAAGCGCAAATCAGATATTTTTTCTTCTAAACGATTCAGGGGTGCGCCAAAATAGTACAGTTGAATGCCGTCAGAAACAACAAAGTACTTAGGGATGCATGCCTAGGAACTCAGAGCTGCACGTACTTTTCACCTTTTCGATTCTCTCTTATACTTTTTCCTCATTTCTTCTATAACATAATAAGCCTTATCGGTGCTTATATGTCATGAAGTCTCAACATGTCTGTGGTAACCTTTATTGTCGACAAGGTTGGGGTCTGTGAGACACCTCGCGGCGTCTACACAGAGACATGGAATGATCAGGGCCAAGATCACAAGGGGGCGTGCACCAGGTGTTTGCATCCAAATGGTCATAGTCATGAGAGGGTGTGACACGCAGGGTGATCAGATGTTATACTTCTGAGCCGAACTCTTACTTTTCAGTATAGTTGAATGTATTCAAGTGTGGTATTAAATTACAGACAATGAACAAGCAAAACTCACCGTTGAAGATTCTGGATGATGGTCAACAGTGAACTGTCCGATGACAAATCCCATATTGCACGCGGATGTTGGAATTAGTTGACAGAAATGGTACGACTTGGTCTTTGTTTCTTGATAGAAGACGACGTCCTTCAGTTCTCCACTCGCTGTCACAACCTGAAAACTTTTCATTGTGGGATTTTTCGAAGTACTTGATTGATACCAATAGTCTTTTGTAAAGATCTGTCTTGAAAACGCAAGTTATAGTGAGAAAAATTAGCCAAAATCGTCGCATTTACACTTCTCATCTTGTTATTCATATTAACATCATTATTGAAAAACAAACCATAGCTTCATCACAATGAACTTCGAGCTCCCACAGGGCGAGCTGATCTGGCTCATCCAAACATGGAAGCCATTCCCTAGTTCCGGACATGAAAGGCGATCGGTATGTGTAGAAGTGGGATCCCTTCTCTTTGTTGTCAATAAACTTGATTCCCTAAACCTTTCCCATGTATTTGTAGTTCAAGAAAGCAAACCGTTTTCGGTTCCTTTATAACAACTTCTACAGTTACCATCAGAAAGTCGTACGCTCGGACTTTATCAATAAGGCTCGTCGGTAGGAGGATTTGAAGAGTATCTGAACTTGTTTTTACTTTTTTTCAGCTGACCAAGATTGGTAAAACCTTCGTTACGGTAGAAAATATAAAATGAATATAACAAAGCCATTAACCCTATTCATTTCATTTGTGTATGATCAATCATGCGCTAATGTATTGAGTCATCAATGCACATCGAGTTATAAGAAATCTGTGAAACGTATCAATCAGGGGATGCAGAAAACTTCGTCTTTTTGTGAACAATAACCCAATTTTCCATAGAAACAACTCACAATCTTTATCCTTCAGCATTGCGTACATTTTGGGGTTAAGATCTGCCAAATTCTTATATTGACAGTGGCCAGTTACCGTATCAACCGGGTCTATTCGTTTGTACTTTGCCGGATGCCCGTTTACTGTCACCTGGCAAGTACTGTCACAGGATTCGTCGGGGAGCAGAGCACCTTTAAAAATAAAAATCATGTTAGGATACTAGGTAGTGCACCAAGAAATAGAACTTTGTGATTCTTATTACTCAGAACCTTATGAAATTTCGTCTCTTACAAATGACTATTTTGTTCTTCTCTGCTTAAAAAACATTCCCAGGATCGAATAGATTCTTGAACGCCTGCATCTCACGGGGTGTCTCAAATGTCAAAAAAGAATTATTCTTTTTCTCATCGAAACTTCTGCAAGACCACTTTTTCCAAAAAGGTTTGAGTACTTATTTCTACCTATCGCTTGCGTTTATGACCGTTTTCAATCACAAAGAAAAAACTCACATTTTCCAAGGTGAAAGTACATAACGGGCATCGGTGACAACGGCACGACTCGCATCTCTGTTCGCACTTTGAACGTCTTCCGTTCTATACTGATGTCGGATATAAGAATCTGAAAGGTTCAACATTTTCATTTTTATTCGTGATGAAAAGTGGAAAATCAGTATACTTTAGTACTGTATCGTCTAATGTAAGATGTTTTAGTTCGGCTAGTTGGTGTTTAGCGTAAGAGAAAAAAGTTTTTGGTTGTTTTGTGATATTTTTGAGAAAAGATCGGAAAGAACCCGTGAAATGAGCAAAAACTACTGGATTTCGATATCTGAGACAAAAGAAAGTTATAAAACCACATTCAACAGAATTTTCGTGTCCAAATTTTTAGATTAAAATAGAATTTTCAAGAAATTGAAGAGTTCAACATTTCTACTTTTAAATAGGTGCGTAGTGAAAACAGAAAACGAAAATAATGGAAACAACCAAAATATCATCAAGAACGATCGAATTTCGGAATCTGATAGAATAAACTTATCAAACCTACTTCAACTGATATGCAATGTTTCAATTTCTCGACTAAAATGATCTTCAAGAAAAGATAAATGTTTCAATAATTTAAAAAAAAACCACCTTCTGCGCGATCACCCTATAGTCCGTCTTGTGTTTGATTCCTGGCACTTGGTAGGCTTCAGCCAGTTCTTCTTCTTGTGATAGCCTCGGGATCTTGTTGAAAGCCTGAACGGAAAGGTAAAAAATTTCAATTCTGCTGGTGTAGCGAAGATCGTAAGAAACTCACATAACCGTTATTCCTCGACGTCCCTGGAGGGCTCATTCGATCCAGTCGGGGCGGTCCATCCATCTGGTGATCCTATGGATAATTATGGCACTACGTTAAATGCATCCCGTTTTTCTCAAACTTTAAAAATATGATTTTAGTTACTATGAATACTTCTTTTCAGGGACAGGTCAGCTCAAGCTTCAACTTAAGCCTGACAACTGGTTATTGGGATGTTCACATCAACCGTGTTTAAGTTTGAGAAAAACAGGATTCACTTCACACAATTCTACAAGAAGAAAAGATATCTCACCACAATAAATGGCTTGGTAAATGAGAAAAAAGTGAGATGAATCTTTATCACCAGGATGAATGGACAAAGGTAACGAAGGCCATGAAAACAAGAACAAGAATGAGTAAAAACAACATAAAGCTACGCTAATACAAGAGATCAAGGTGTGAAAAGTATGAATCAATACGAACTCGCTTTGTGTTTTGGGATAAAGGTGAAACCTTCTGGAGTCTTTCCGAGTAGCATTCGGGATATTTCGAGCTGAAACGTTCATGATTAGTACTTTTAAATTGATCTTCTATCAACATTCGACGGGTTCCCTGCTCCCTGAAGAACTATGCGATAGCTGGGTAACGCTGAGTAAAAAAAACGATAGACCCTATTGATACGGTAACTGGGTACTATCAAAAATATGAATTCAGCCAATCTCAACCCCATAATAAGTACGCAATGCTGAAAAATGAAGATTGTGAGTTGTTTCCTTGGAAAATTGGGCTCTTTTACAGATTATTTTTTATTTTCTACATCCCCTGGTTGATTCATGTTTCACGCATTTTTTATAACTCGAATCACATTGATGGTTTAATACGTTTGCACATGACTGCCGAGTTGCACGGAAGTAAAATTTTTCAAAACGGAAAACGGAAGAAAGTGAAAAAAGGGCGAAAGTCGGAAGTAGAATTTTTCAACGGTAGTCGGGAGTGCAAAAAAGTTGGAAAAAACCCAGAGATATTGTATACTCGCGCATTCTCAACAGGTGATAAGTCAATTCCAGACTGAGTAGAAACGATTTCACAGTTTTTTCGTCATTTTTCACGAAAAAATTTTTTTAACGGAAGTCGGAAGTAGAATTTGTTAAACGGAAGTCGGAAGGCGGAAGTCGGAATTCCGTGCAACTCTGCATGACTGTCTATACAAAAAAGAGATGATGGCGTTGAAATATTCAGTTCATATTTTCTACAGTAGGTTTTCACCGTTTACTTGGCAATTAGTGAATCACATCCCATCGCATCCCGCATCCCATTTTCAAAAACGGGATACGATAACTTTTTTCGCATCGAATGAACACCTCTTTTTTAGGCTTCTTGAAAAAAAAACGGGATGCGATTTACTAATTGCCCGTTTACTTCATAATTTCTACCTGTCAAAATGAGAATTTGGCCGAACTCAACCCCAAAATGTGATCAGAATAAAGATTTTGAGTTATTTTACTCGAAAATTGAGTGTTTATACGGTAAGAATACATAGTTTTGCGCACCACCTCGTTGATTTGTGTTTCCCAGAGCTGCAGTACGTTCAGTTAGTTTCAGGATGCTGCTGGGAGCGTTAGTCGCTGCAGAGGTACAACCCGCAACAGTCCCACTTCTCAAAAGATTTTTTTGCCAAACTTGAATCAGATTTCTTTTCTTTTTTTCTTTTACCACTATTCAAAGAAATCAAAAACATACCCAATCCTCAGCCTTCTGGCTCGACAAGAGCGTCTCGAGCTCATTCCTTCCTCTGTAGTATGGCGGTCGGTCGTTCATTCGTTGTGGGAGAACTTCTAGAAGACCGACTGGGATGTAACGACACGTGAACGAGAGCAACTCGAGCAGGAATCTTCGGGTCCTTTCCACTCCAGAGTCATCGCTGCCCCAGTGGTCAAGACCGTAGTGGGTGAATCTAAATATACGCTATAGCTTGAAAGTTGGAAGTACTGCGATATCAAAAATTTAATTTTTCATCTTTAATGATAAAATTTTTCTAACAATTATATTCCTTCAGATTTTTCAAAAAAAAAGTTGATCTTGGTCAGTATCCCGAAGATAGGAATATAATTTCGTAACGGAAAAAATTTTTGAAGTATACCTATAGGTAAAACTATCGTTGTGAACACTCCGCAACGTTCATTATGTCAAGTAAAACATTTTTTGAAGTACAACCACTTTCGAAAATGAAAGCGGAGGTCGGCGAAGCGGTTGCGATGCGGTTATATTGTCTTATGCCTTTGCCTAGGTTTGAATTACCGTTCATTTGTAGAATTCTGACAGGAATACTCAAATTACTGTCAACTTATTATTCAACTAACTTCTAACTTTTCTGATTCTTTTCGAAAACTAACTTTCTGAGTATATCAAGACGCTCTGTTGCAGTGATGTCCCAGGTTCTTCGCTCATCAATCTCTTGGAAGATCCACGGCTTGATGAGAGCTCCTCGACCGATCATGATCCCTTCGACTGGGTACTGCTCAAACTTCTCGTAGTAGTCCTCCCATCCGAAGATATCACCGCAGGCCCAAAGAGGTACTTCTTCTGGAATGTTCATACAATCAAGTGCCAGAATTTGATTTTGATGATTTTTTTATAGAAATTATCATGGAACATGTTTTCAGAATGAATATCAACAATTCCTTCTATAACAAGCTCGAGATCATTTTGAAAAAATTCCACACATGAATTGTGAATTGAACTTCAATGAAACCGAATGAAACATTACTGCCTCATGAAACATGTTTCCAGAGTAGATATTAAAATTTCATTAGGTGAAAGTTGAACTATTGAAATTTTTCACGGATTATGTTACAAGAGTCAAATACTCTTTCTCTATTTTGAGGTTCGGTCTATGGTGATTATCAAGTAGTCTTCGTTTAGAAATCTAGACAAAATTTAGAATGGTCTTATCTTTTCAAACACTCACCAGCAGCGTCATGGACTGTCTTCGCGAATTCCCAGTTGGCCAGTCTTGAGTAACGTTGTTCCTTGCTTCTGGGGTGAAGGGTGATGAGATCGGGTGTGGTCGATGGTAACTGCTTCAGGAGAGCTACCGTTTCGTGAGCCTGAAAAATTGTTGTTTTTGTTCAGATAGTTTGTACCTACCAAAGTGTTAAAAAAATCTTCCAACTTGAGAAAAAGATAATGATATATTGTGTTTTCGTTTCGAATATTTTTACACTTGAGTATCTACAACGAGAAATTTGTGAGAAAATAAGTCGATATTTTGAAAGGTCATTCTAAAAACACGGAACTGGTCTGAAAACAAGGAACACACTATCTCACTTATTAAAGAAAACTCTGATAGATTTGTTACTGGTGTACTTCAGATCGTACTATGATACACTACTTGTAACAATTTCAACTAGAATAAGTTCTATTTCGCATGAAAATTACCTTCAACACTCCCTCTTTCATTCCAGTCCTCAGCTTCACTGTCAGTGGACACGATCCCATGACTGCCTTCATCGACGCAACCACACTAAGCATCTTGTTAGGGCGAGTTGGAAGCGAACATCCACCGCCTTTCTGATTCACCACATCAATTGGACATCCCATGTTGATGTCGATAAAGTCAACCTGAATGTTCTTGCTTATTCAGAGCCGGGAAGGGACTCACGTCAAAATTGTCGACGACAATCTGAGCTGCCATCGTCATGGTGTCAGCATAACCACCGGCAAGTTGAACACCAAAAATTTTCTCGGATGGGTGACGCTTCAACAAGGAGTATTCTGAGGGTACACCTGGAATGAATAGTTGTTCTGATTTCCGAAATGTTCGGATTGTTGTTAATGTGCTTCCACACATATCTGGCAAAAAGTCTGACCGATTTCAAACGCGCTCTATTCTCAATTTTGCAGAATGAGTACGGTAGGGTCGGGACTCTCACAACGAACAGTTAGATCTTTGTGGATTTAAACTATTATTCTTACTTTCAGTCAATTAAAATTAAAGGCTCATTACGTAAATCATTCTTGTATTTCAAGGCGAAACTGCTACGGTACTAAGTACCCGATTTACGGAAGTCAGACTTTTTTACAGGTAGAGGAAGCTATGTGTGCTTCCATAATGATAAATCATAACTTGCCAAAACTTGTTTTGAAAGAAAGAGATTTTGATTTTACGAACATGATTGGTAAATTATGAAAAAAATGAGAATTGCTTGTTTGAATAAAAGAAACTACATGGCTTACCTCCAAGTAAACTCGTTGCCAGCGCCATTTCTCCACAGGTCACTTCGGCTCCATATTCCACACAAATGCGTCGGAAGGGTAAATTTCCCTGAAACACTTCATTCTTGTGATTTGGGAGAAATTCTTCATGGGAAGGAGTAAGGGAATCATCACACACTTAATTTCTTAATTACTTGCATACAATTATGTTTTTTTCTGTGAAAATATTTCGCCTAATCTTTTCGTAGCTCTGAATAAAAGCTAAATTTCTGTTTGTCGTAGTTAGCAGATCATATAATTCAAGGATGGTTCATATTGTGACCGACACAACGATCAATGGATCACTAATAAAATACTAGCATTTTCTAACCGTATTAAAAACTTACGACCGTGGTTAGCGGAGCGAGGTACTTCTTCCCTGTCAAGGACTTCATGTCCAATTTTCTCTTTTCGACTTCCATCGAGCCAATTCTCCCCTCGTTCGCTTCTTTGAGAATCTGATAACATGTTTTAACTACAACTCTTTTGAGCCTGCTAAAATTTCCAAAACCTTCATTGGACGTTCCAGCAGGATCGAATTTCATATTTCGAGTCTCAGCAGGACTCAGAATCGAACATTTTTCTCTTTAACTATGAATTCAATTATTCTTTTGAAAAATTGACGTCTAAAGTCTTGACTACAAAATGCTCAAATTTGGAAACTCTGAAGGTAAAACTCCAGAAGTTATGAAGACTGATTGGGACGTCAACTACCTTCGTTCTATCATGTATCCAGATTTTTCACGCTGGCATCAGAGTCAGAAGTGGAAGATTTGAATGTCATAAAACAAATTTTGTTCTCATAGTGTTGTAATTGATGACGACAAGTTTTTCAAGAGATTTAATGAATTCTGCGCCGAGTGGCAGCGATATCAACACAAACCAATACTTATTGGTCACACTGTAGATTTTTAAAAGAAAATGCATCATACCCTGTTAGACCTCTCAAAATCATAGGTCTTCTTTCGAAGGCCAACTTGAATTTCCATTGAGGACCAGTTCCTTGTCGCTTCGTACGGTGTTTCTGGAGTCTTCTCTGTTTGCTGTTGATTCTCGTCAAGGTGAGCCTTTCCAAATCTACACGAAAAACTGAACGGGCAGGTTCCGCGGACTTCGTATACAGGACAAACGTCGCCGATGTCGGGTGACTTTTCTGAAAGATGGTTTCTACAAAACTTCGAAACTAGAATGACCTCAGTAGTTATCAGAAATTTTAAATAGTTCTCTCCAAAATTTCATCTTCATATCAAAATAACTCCACTCATGATAAATTTGGCAAATTTACTGGAATTTGATTTTATAATTTTTTTTTTGGTTTCTTCTGCACTTAATTGCGATTTAACGTAAACTTTCACAGAAATGTTCTTTTCAACAAACGGTATAACACACCGCGGCAAACGCAGTTGAAAAGTGTAAGCAAAGCAAATCGATAGAGCAGATCAAATTTCAGTTACTGTAAATAAAAAATTTCACTTTTTCTTCTTTTTTTTCGTCCCAGATTCACAAATCGTAACGTAAAATGTTTGAAGTAGGTGAAACTATCGTTGAGAACAGTCCGCAACGTGCATTATGTGAAGAGAAACATTTATTAAAGTACTTTGCCGAGGTGTGTATAAATACAAAATTACCTTCCAAAAATTTTCCTATATCATGTTCTGACGTACACTTTTCTGCGAACTTGCACTTGACGTCTTGGTATACAGAAGGACACAAGCGGACGGCAGCTGCTCTGACTCTTGTTTCAGCATGTTTCATATCCTTCCGCCTATTCTTGTTGATTCCACGTCTATCTTTCTTGGCAGGAAGCTCTCTGTCCTTCGGTTCAGCTCCTTCAACGAACTCCGGCTTCTGAAGATGACTGTTACCTGTTGGAAAAATCTTCCATTCTCATATAAACGGTAGAATGTAAACAGCAGAGTGTCCTCACCAGGGAATGCCACGAATACACACTAAAATTGTACATTCTGACTGGTCTCCTAGGTTTTCGAATGTGCTGAAGATGATAGAACCGGTCTCAAAAGTTGCTTCATCGACCTGGTTTTTGAGTTACGGTCGATGTCATTTTAACATGTAAATTTGGAAAAAATCGCGTACACCCTCATTTCTGCGCATCAACGCAAGGGGTATACTGAAAAATGTGTTGCGATCGCCTAGTGGTTAAGATCTAGGGTTTACGCTTTTGCTTGCGCGGGTTCGATTCCCAACAAGCACCATTCTTTTTTGCTTTTTCATATGTTTTTCATTTTTGTAATTCATAATACTCAAAGTATGAGTACTTCTCAACACTTTTCATGGATCGTCTACTCCGTTACGCTTCTCAGCAACTGTACAACACGTGTTAGGGCACGGTCCTTCAAGATAAAGTCACTAACGTATTTTTCGAAAGAGAAGTTACAAAGTTTTCGTCACTGATTCTCTGGGTTAGAAGAAGTTTGCAGTTAGTGTTAAATGTTATGGGAGTATTCAAAACGATCAGATCTATGTAGTATGAAATTGTCAGTGAATAGAAGTCACCACTGTAGCAGATACTTGTTTTAAAAAGTTTTAATTGCTTTTTTTAAAAAAAATCTGTCTACATTTTGTTTCATTATCCAATCTCCCGTTTCTCTCTTTCTTTCTTTCTCATTCTCTCTCTCTCTCATTCTCTCTCTCTCTTTCTCTCTATCTCTCTCTCTCTCTCTTTCTCTTTATCTCTCTCTCTCTCTCTCTCTCTCATTCTTGCCCTCTCTGTTTCTTTCCCCATCTCTCTCTCACACAGCCTGTATTCATGCCCCCTCTCATACGGTAAGCATTTTGAATTACAAAAATGAAAAACATGTGAAAAAGCAAAAAAGAATGGTGCTTGTTGGGAATCGAACCCGCGCAAGCAAAAGCGAAAGCTATAGATCTTAACCACTAGGCGATCGCAACTCAGGGAAACCGTTCATAGCCAGATCTGGAAAAAGACGAACCAGATCTGGAGTTGCACCTCCAATCAGGTTGTAACTCTCTAAATTTACTCATTTCGCTTAAAGATGTGATGTGTCTAAATATCATGACAAAAAATTGGTTCTTAGCAGAGTTATTGATGTTTGAAGAAAAATGTACAAGCCAGATCTGGCGCCAGATCTGGCTCAACTTTTCGAGTTGTAAGAAAAGAGCTCTATTTTCTTTCTAACATGTAAAATTTAGATTTTAGTTGCTGATCAATCTATCAAATTGAGTTTTGAACAAAATGTGGAGATATTCCATATCATCACGGCACTTTTGAAAAAATGAACCAGATCTGGGAAATTTGAGCCAGATCTGGTATAAAATATGAAACGCGGTTTGTGGGAAAATTTTGTCATGCGTTCGAAGACATGTTAACTGAAACTTCATTTTTAAATTTTTTTCAGGTTTTTGAATCATTTTTAATCATTATTCTATATCATACTAGTATTTCGAAATCATCATGGAATGCATTTTCTCTCTTCCTCAATGTTTAAATTTCAGTCAGCAACATTCAACACTCAACGGCAAATTTTCAGAGCAGCTATGGGATATCCCGAAGGAAGTCATAACTTCTATCACTGACCTTGAATCTATCACTATCTCTAAATACTGTTCAACATCCGAATTCAGTGAACCATCTAGAGGTAATTTTCACGAAACAGTATAAAATTAAAAATTTTCAGGTCACTATTATCATTATTGTTGTTCATTCTAGCTGAACGCATTTGAGGTTACTATTATTTTTATTGTTCATTCTGGCTGAACGTAAACCTGCTTTTCAGCATGAACTCCCCAAGGTAATATTTAAACAATCAAGTATTTTTTGTAAATTATTTTCAGTCGTCAAGATCATCTCACTGGAGTTATGAGAAAGTTTCTATGATTTTGAACAAGTGCAGAAAGGAATTCATATAAATAGGTATTCTTTTCAATTTCTTGAAATTTAATTTTTATCAGCGACAAATGATATGTACGCATTGAAACAAAAACAATGGATTTTTTTTCTTGTGATTCTACATTTCCAAATATGGTACCAACAAAAAGTGAATTTCCAAATGTCTGTTCTATAGGATGCTCAAACTCTGTGGAGTTCGGGATTTCAGAATAAATTAACGAAAGCTTCATACAAGAGATATTTCAGAGAAGACATAACAAGTCGGATGTGCTTCGTAACTTCTAAAAAATCCACAACCAGCGTACTCGTCTGTACAACCTCTACGCGGAGTTTGTGTATGCTCAACAGTATCAACGAAGTCCATCCAGAATAAGAACCATTCAAAGTCTAATTCATTATTGTATACTGTACATGTTTGATTGTCGATAAATAAAAATTCATAAAGAAAATGTTTTTGCGTTTTTGAACCCCTGAATGATAATGGGAGTTTTAAGCTGATCTAGATAATTTCCGCTAGATCTGAGAAATTCCTGCCAGATCTCGGTAATTTTTGCCAGATCTGTGAAATTCCAGCCAGATCTGTGAAATTCCAGCCAGATCTGGGAAATTCCAGCCAGATCTGGGAAGTTTAGCCAGATCTGGAAAATTTTAACCAGATCTGGAAAATTTGAGCCAGATCGTGCCAATTCTAGCCAGAGATTTCCAGATCTGGTTCGTCTTTTTCCAGATCTGGCTATGAACGGTTTCCCTGAGAACACATTTTTTTAGGATACCCCTTGCGTTGATGCGCAGAAATGAGGGTGTACGCGATTTTTTCCAAATTTACATGTTAAAATGACATCGACCGTAACTCAAAAACCAGGTCGATGAAGCAACTTTTGAGACCGGTTCTATCATCTTCAGCACATTCGAAAACCTAGGAGACCAGTCAGAATGTACAATTTTAGTGTGTATTCGTGGCATTCCCTGGTCAGAGCGCAGAGCCGCAGAAACAATTTTTCACGCTTAGAAAAATTCCAAAGTACACGTACGGTTTTCCTAATTATTTCCTAATTAGGCTTAGGTAAGGTTCTAAGCACAAGTATGTACGTTCCGAAAATGGGGGTTTGATTTTTCCTAAGTCTGATATGGGATAGACTCTGTGGTTTACATTTTACCCATATAAATAACACTGTATTCAACTAATTTTTCCTGGAAGATGAGTATTCTAAATGAAAAATGTATCCTAATTTCAACGCTGTTTCTGAGTGAAACATTTGTAAAAGAAAAATCCCAGCATACAAAAGAGAAAAACGAACCGGAATCAAAAACTCTTCCTTGACAGGAGCTTGGTTCCCCCGCTTGAGCTCCGGTACTTCTGGCTCATTGATGGTTTCTTTCTCCATACCTGAAGTTTAATTAGGCACTTATTAGCACAATCGAGGTAATGAATGGATCAAACCATCCTTGAAAATGTGATAAACAAATAACTGAACTTTATTTCACCCGTGTTAAATATTTACATCTTATCCATTCTTTCCTTCAATTCTTTTCCATACCCTTTCAACGTCATGTAAATTTGACGATCGTTGCATTTGTTACACGTCTCTGTCACAGTATTTTTCTGTTCTGACGTGAGCGTGGACTTCGGGGTCTGAAATTTTATGATGGGATTTTCATCGACTTCGTTTTCTCTTTTGTGAAAGTCGAATTGACGATGTCAGAAAAGTAACGTTGAGGACACGTTTGAATATGCAATCTAATAAAATATGTGCCGCGCAGCAGCGCGCGGTTGGATTGAAATATAAAGACGCGCACCTCCGTATCAACACAACCCATCATATGGCGTTTAGACCCTCGACCTGCCGACAGAGGAGTGAAACTAGATGAAGAGTAAATGATCTTCTGGAATAATGAAACTCACGTTCACGTTTTCATCGATGACCTCTCGACATTTCCGACAGAAATTACGTTTCATTCTCGGAACCATTTGTATCCTATCATGATCAAGCACTTCACGGAACAGTCTGGATATCCCTCGACTCAGCTTTGCGAAGCCATCATTAGGTGATTTACCTGTATTTTCTTTTTATTAACAGAAAAACGAAGAAAGAACCTTTTTTGGACATGGCCACGGCAGTATCGTGAAGTAATTGAGCCCGATGATATGAAGGTTTCTGCTTCTGACCGCCTTTATTTTTACCCATAGCTGAAAATGATGAATATTTATTCTGTATGAAATTAACTGACAAGATGATATTGCTCCGAAAGTTTTCAACATATAGGTAAAATCTGCTTCAAACGGCTCGTACAGCAAATTGATCGTAAACGTAAAATTCATTCTAAAACTAATATAAAAACAATCAACAACAAAAACGTGATTTTTATACTGCTGTGGCCCATTCCTCGCTCACTTGTCTTGCGATGTAGATACCAAAACCGAATCCAATGACTCCTTTGAAGGCACTCCTAAACGACTGTATGTGTCAAAAAATGCACCATAAAGCCAAACCATAAGAAGGGGTCGTTGTACACTGTGTTAACCAGCTCGAACCGTGTGTTGAGTGGTGGTGGACCTGGTGGAGCTTCTTGCATACGGAACATTTTTCTGAAGATCAGAGTTTCATGAAGTGAGGTTTTGAAGTGGAAAAAAGCTAGGAGCATAACTCAATATTCATATGAATTGAATTATTTTTGGGATTTTTCTGATGCAAAAGTTTTTAAATGAACTTTCTGATACAACATCGGCTCAACATTTCCAACAAACTGAACAAGAATAGAGCTACTACCTGACTAGAATTTTGACACAATACACAAAACTTGAAACATGACTTTAAACCGAGAAATATTCATCGAACCGGAGAAAAAACAAAAAAAGAAAAATACGAAATTTGCATTAGAGCGCATTTGCACAATCCTGATTTTCTTGTTTTCGTTTTTCTCTCTGCGTTCATTCTTCTCGCTCAGGAGACAAAGTACGGCCACAGTATAGCCTTGTTTACTGCGAAAATGTTCTCCTTGTTCTCTGATACGAGTTTATTACGATTTTAAGGTAGGATGCTGCGGAAGGAGAAGCTCGTCACGCTAGGAAACTCTTCGTTGAAGAATTCTCTCAGAAGGTATTCTTATTTTTTAATTGAAAACGGCTCATTTGAGAGACATGATCTATCCGAAAACTCATTTCTGATAGTGATAGTTATGGATAAACAGAAAAGAAGAGGAGAAAATACAATTTAGAAACTTTTTTGGTTACTGTACCGAATTTTTTGATCTACAACTGACGTGGCTTTTTTCGGTATTTAGTAAATCGCATAATTAGTAAATCGCATCCCGCATACCGTCGTATCCCGTTTTTTTCAAACGTCTGTAACTTTGCTCGGAAAAGCCCAATCACCTTGTATTTAGGCTTAGGTTGAACGATAAGCTGACCCAAACCTAACCTAAGCTTAAAAAAGAGGTGTTCATGCGATGCGAAAAAAGTTATCGCATCCTGCACATATATCGCTAGAAGCATGGCCGTTTTCAAACGCGCTCTAATCTCAATTTTGCAGAATGAGTACGGTAACTATCACAACGAACAGTTAGATCTTTGTGGATTTACATTATTATTCTTACTTTCAGTCCATTGAAATTGAAGGCGCATTACTTAAATCGTTCTTGTATTTCGAGGCGAATTTAAGTTCCCGATTTACGGAGGCCAGATTTTTTAACAGGTAGAGGAAGCTATGTGATCCTGTTTTTGAAAATGGTATGCGGGATGCGATTTACTAATTGCCAGTAAATCGCATCGCGTTGCATCCTGCATCCCGTTTTTTTTCAAACGTAAAGAATGTGGTGTGCGTTTTCAAGAACACCTTTTTTAGGCTCAAGTTAGGTTTTGGTCAGCTTAAGGTTTAACCTAACATGTAAGCCTAAAAACAAGGTGATTGGGATGTTCCGAGCAAAGTTATGGAAGTTTGAAAATAATGGGATTCGACGAGATGTGGGATTCGATTTACTAAATATCCATCTTCCAACTTTTCCAAAGTGAATTCCAGAAAGCACGAACTAACCGGAGATGCTTATCAATATCTCCAGAAGAGTGAAATCCCGTCGTACCACTTTCAAAAGAGTTTGAGAAGACTTCCCATCCCAACAGTGGAGAATTCAGTGAATAGGTAATTATATTCTTTTTTCTCGAGTATAAACTTCTCTGCAGATTCCTCGCGTCAGCCAAAGTCGTTCTCCCATCTGACGTTTACGCTGCAACTGAGAAGTCGGCCAGAGAGTTTGAGAAAAATGAAGCTGTCGAACTTCACAAAGCGTTGGTCGACTACGACAAGCAGCACAAGGACACGAGCTACATCTCGGAACCGTGGTTTGACATGTATTTGAGAGCGAGAGTCCCTGTTGCTGTCAACTACAACCCTTTCATGATGTATGCACCGGATCCGGACACAAAGTACAATGATCAGGTAAACTTTTGATGACTAAAACATCAGTAGTTCGAAAAATTTCACTTTTCCTACTTTTTTCGTCCCAGATTCACAAATTGTCACGTAAAAATCTATTCTAATGAAAAAAGGCTATTTGATCACACTGTCTTTCCGCGGCCTGTTCTCAGCTCATAGGAGTCGGATCAGAACGGGGAAAACGCCATCGGATGGATTCTGTTGAAGCGGAGATGCGCATCAACTTTTTAATTCGATCAGACCTCGCGCTGCTGCGCGGCACGGATTTCCTTAGTTTTGAAATTCAAACGTGTCCTCAACGTGGTCCATTTATGACCTAGCATTTTAATTTTTAAAAATGGAGCTATCTAGAAGTTCCAAGTTGTCTGTAAGTTCACGTTTTTATTGAATAACGTTCGTTAACTTTTTCATTATTTGCTTCGATTATCAAAACTGGCGTGAAAACAAAAAATGTAGGGCGCGAAGCGCCCCTGAAGAGTGCTTGTGTTTAGGTAAAACTATCGTTGGGAACAGTCCGCAACGTTCATTATGTCGAGTAAAACATTTATTAAAGTACAAACACTGTCGAAAATGAAGGCGGAGGTCGGCAAAGCGGTTGCGAAGCGGTTTTATTGTCTTATGTCTTTGCCGAGATGTGAGACGCTCAACATCAGTTCCAGAATCGTTACTCACATAAGTAAGAAAACAGCTGATAAAAATATTGAATCGTTTTGGATCGAAAATTTTTGAAAAAAAATAAATAAACTGAAATTTAAAATTTTCCAGAGACGATCTTAGTTCTTTCGATTTTTTAAGAAAAAATAATTTTTTCAAACTCCCAATTTTCCAGTTGACTCGCGCAACCAACTTCATCATCTCCTACGCCAGAATGAAGAAGTCCCTTGACGCTCAAGTCCTCGCTCCAGAAGTTTTTCACATGAACCCGAAGAAGAGTGATACCAAGTTGTTCAGAAACGTTTGCAAGTGAGATTTCTATTATAATGTAGATACAACAGCTGGTTGCGCTCAGGTTTCTTAATTAAAACTGCTGAATGCAGAAGTTTCTGATGAATCCAAGTAAAACGACAAAAATATTTTGATATTCTAAGTTTTGTTACTGTGAAACAATCCTTAAGTTAACTTAAATTTTTAAACTTCACATTTTCATACTTGAACGTATTGAGTCATCAAGAATAGCTGAAATATGAGAAAGATGTGAAACGTAGATCAACCAGGAAGTCGTATCCGATTTGATAAAATCTCACAAAAACAGTTTTTCAAAGATTTTTCCGTTTTTCGTAAAGATTCTTTGATAAAACCACAATTAGCTTTACTTTCCCCACTTCAAACTCATTTTTCGAAGTTACTTTTCAATTCTAATAACTTAATATTAATAACCTCACAAACGTATTGTTCAGAACTCTCCCACCGAGTCTCTCTTGGTTCGGAGCTGTGGCATTCAAAGCCTTCCCATTGGATATGAGTCAATACAAATCGCTGTTCTGTGGTAACAGAATTCCACGAAAAGAAAAGGATGAGCTGTATCTTGTGAGTGTTTTTTTTTCCATTCGAAAAATTCCACTTCTGACTTCCGTTCAATTTTTTGTGCGATGATTTCCGAAAAAAATGTGAAAATATGTCAAATTTGAGAGCAATAGACAATAAAATCTTCATTTACTGGGTCAAAAAATAGGCAGTTGGCACTGGTGCTGTGTATTTTTAGGCTTACTGTTAGGAATGGCCAGAATGGTTATACGATATTTTTGGGTTTTTTCGAATTTTCACAGAACTCTTAAGAAAACGAATAGTCTTTTCAAAATGTTATTAAAAAGAAATTTGAAACATAGTAAATTTTTAGTTAAATGTTGAAGTTCATGTTTTTCATCATTTTATTTTCAGAGAATTTATAGAATTTAAGATTAAAAAAAATTCTTTCAGTATAGTCATCCGAGAATGACTAGCTATAAAATATTCCTCTTTTTCGACTTTTTATGACTGCTGAATGCGAGAGAGAGAGAGAGGACAGAAAGCTAAACGTACAACGTAATGTTCTATTAAAATTTTATGAAAAAAGAAATTTGAAACATGATAAATTTTTAGTTGAAGTTTATCTGCAGGACAGCACCCAGAAACATTGTCTGGTCATCTACAAGGGAGTCTTCTACAAGGTGAAGGTCTTCGACGATCAAGGAAATCTTCTTCCGGCCGAGGACATTCACGCATCTATCGGACATATCCTCACCTCGACCCAGGAGGCCAAACCGGCTGAGTGTGTTGGTAAGCCCTGAAACATTTCCAAATATGTATAAACCTCTTGAGGATCCCTTACGTCACTTGATCGCGACTCCTGGGCTGATGCTCGTGTGGAATTGGAGAATAACGGCAATGGACAGAGCTTGAGAGAGGTGAGTGTGTTAGATTTTCACCGTTGCTCAGGCAATAAGAAGTACGCACTATGATGTATCAAAATACGTACGAGTTACGGAACTTCCCTAAAAAACTGTATCTAGATATGCCAAATTAAGAACGAGATGTGGAGAAATTTCGCTGTCGAGTGGCAAGAATTTTTGTTTTATCTATGAATTTCTTTGATCTGTTGAATGTGATTCCAGTATCTCGGAATTTAAACAAAAATTTTGCGACATGACGTCACAAGTTCGGTTCCTGCCCTCTTCCATCTTGTTTTTGCAAAAATAGTCTTTCCAGTCACAGTGGAAGTTAATACGATAAGAACAGATACTATCAAAACGATAGTTTCTTCTAGTTCTTTCCCAACTTGACCGAGTCCAACCTCAATCAGTCGCGGACCCGCCGCTGGTTGGAAATGACGAGATGTTCCAAGATACATGTCCTGATACGTACTAAACTTCATCACGCAACAAAACTTCCATATCTTTGCCCTAACTCTAGCATTTGCCTCTGTTTCGAAAGTTATGGAGAAGATACGTAAGAATGGCCGTTTTACGGATTTTCTACGTACTTCTGATTGCCTGAGTTGGTTAGTCACAGTTACTGTGAAATCTGAATCTCCCATTCTTTAAAAATATAATAATGAACTAATCTGCCCATCCACTTTCCGTTTTTAACAGTGTTCTATATAATTTTGACTTGCAGTTTAGGTTTTCTTGTGATACTTACTGTTACTGTTCGCTGAAGTCTATGAGAGACTTAACTTTTGCCTCTTGAATTCGGTTTTTTCACTTCTTCACCACCTCACATGTTCTACATGTTCCGACCGAAAAATTCAATCATTTTTCTCATTACATTGCTTCAGAAAATATTAATTCCCATGCTTCTCGTTTTTCACAATTATACGTATAACCTCTATATTGGTGAACTTTGTTTTAAACTTTTCAACAGCAAAAGTGAAAACGAAAGTTTTTCCGTCCGTTTAACCTTACAATTCGTACTGAGTAACAATTTCATAGACTGAGGTTGTCCCACGGTTCTTTTTGAAAATCGTCTTTTGAAGCTCCTAATCACTCTATAATCCAAATGTCACTGTACGTGTAAGACATAGCGTGAAAGTGGTAACAAGAAGGCCGTTTATGTAAGACATAGCCATGTAAGACATGTACTGTGACCATTACACATAGCTTCCTCTACCTGTAAAAAAGTCTGACCTCCGTAAATCGGTTACTTAGTACCGTAGAAATTTCGCCGTTAAATACAAGAACCTAAAAGTAATGCGCCTTTAATTTCAATTGACTGAAAGTAAGAATGATAATTTAAATCCACAAAGATCTTACTGTTCGTTGTGAGAGTCCCGACTCCTACCGTACTCATTTTACAAAAATGCGACTGGCGCGCGTTTGAAATCGGTCAGACTTTTTGCTAGATATGTGCATTACCAATGAGAAAGGGTTTTATGTCTGACATGTACAGTGACATTTGGATTATAGAGACTCCTACCCACAAGTTTTTTTTTTCAAGATTGACGGAGCCCTTTTCGCAATCTGCCTCGACGATTTGAAGACAGAAGATCATAAGCGTCTCGTCCAGTCCCTCTTGATTGGAGACGAGTCGAAGAACAGATGGTTCGACAAGTGTTTCCAGACGATTATTGATGGTAACATTAACCTTCTCTTTACTATATGAACACGAACTTTTAGCAAATGGTCAAGCTACCATCAACTTTGAACACTCTTGGGGTGATGGAGTTGCCGTCCTCAGGTTGATGGAGGAATCGTACAAGTGAGATTTTTATTTGTGATCCTAATTGTTAAAAACTTTAAATAATAACTTTATTCATTAAAAATAAGTTCATAAGCTTCGTGACGGCCAGCAATAGCCGCTAAGAGTACATAATAATGGGCGTGTGAACCGTATCTTTTGAAAATCTGCTCCAGTCATTGCGTTATGCGATTTTTCGCAAAAAAAACGTTGGGATAGTTTATCAAAATAGAAAAGGAAAGAAACTGAATAGGATTGAGACCATTGGTGTTAGTAATTGGACCAGGATATTCAGATCAATTCCAACCAGTAGTCTGGCAAATTGTGTTCGACCGTAATTTAGGAGGGCTCCCATCAGTTGATAAAACAAGATAGAGAATTTAAAAAAAATAAACTTTCGAATGTCTTGTAAGAATTACTGAATGATTGACTTGGTATATGTGAATTTTGTTTTTTTTTAATTCCTTGGTTCCTCACGGAATGGCGAGCCAAGTATAACTTGCTGAAAGTTCCAGTTGGAAAATGAATAACAAGTGTTTAGGGATACCAACAAGAACCATTTCGTCGGACCGGATGACAAGCCATCTACTCCCAACCCAGAGAATGTGAAAAAAATTGGTAATTTTTTTTCTCAAATTCTTTCCTGCTGCAGAGTGTAATGTCTCTTCAAAGTTTCTCAGTTCTGTCTACCAAATCATTTTTTTCCTAGTTCGAAACAGGAGCATCTAAATTGTTGTACTCTCTGTGCTTCTATAAAAATTCTGAATCAGATTTTCTAGTCAGAAATCAAAACTTGTGTTCCATAAGAGAAGTTGTTGTTTCGCTCCTTTTTTGGATGAAAGTTTCAAAATAGCAAGAATAATTGGGTAATTTCCAAATAACGTCGTTAATCTGCATATTTTGATTCAAAAACCATCGTGTTTTTCTATAATTTTTAGCTTGACACTTTTATTTGTTCTGATTTTTCAACTCTCCAGGATAATTAGGTTTTAAAAGAGCCAAAAAGCGGCAATTAGTTAATCGCATCCCACATCCCGCATCCCATTTTCAAAAAAGGATGCGATAACTTTTTTCGCATCGCATGAACACCTCTTTTTTAGGCTTAGGTTAGGTTTGGGTCAGCTTAACGTTCAACCTAAGCCTAAAAACAAGGTGATTGGAATGTTCCGAGCAAAGTTACGGACGTTTGAAAAAAGCGGGATGCGATAGGATGCGATTTACTAATTGCCCCAAAAAGCAACCGAAACACAGGTATTCCTTCCAGAATTCTCCCTGACCGACTCACTCCGTGCCAAGATCGAGTCTGCCCAGAAGTCCCACGTCGCGGCAAACGCAGGACTCGACTTTGCCACAATGGAATACCCAGGGCTGAACAGGGACACGATCAAGAAGACCAAGTTGTCACCTGACTCGGTGATGCAGTTGGCCATCCAAATGGCATTCTACACGACCTACAAGGAGTTCGTCCCGACTTACGAATCCTGCAGTACTGCGGCATTCCTGAAAGGACGTACAGAATGCATGCGGTCTGCAACAGCTGCGACTCGTGCTGCAACTCTGGCCATTGCAGAAGGCAAGACTGATGTAAAGGAGCTGCTCAAGGAGTGCTCCAACCAGCATGGACAGCTCGTCAAGGAGGCTTCTATGGGTTTGTCTTTGTTTCAGAAAAATTTGGCCATTTCCCATGATTTTCTCTTGTTTCCCGAAGATTTTAGTCAATTTCCGCTTGTTTCTTACCATTTCTCAGTTTCAAGATTCAGAAAACAATATTTAAAACACAGGAAACTTGATTACCTTTCTTCTTTTCGTTTGTTGTTCTGCAATTTTGAAAATTGAGAAGAATGGTAAACCAAAAAGTATCAACTTTTTTGTGGAAAAGTAACAAAGTTAATGAGGAGACCATCCACAGAAGGACACAGAATTAGCAAATCAATTGTCCTCAATGCGCCGAAATTATTTCGTTTAACGCGAAGACGCATGTTGGCCTGGTTTTCTGACTTAACCTAGTGAAATGAACAGAATCTTGTGAAAGAGGGGACTATAGGAGGTCCGAAAACTTGCTTATAGATTGTATGTAACTTCAACTGAAGTAAAACAGTACCTGAATAGCTATTCTCAGCATCTTTCCTCTACCAGAGTAGATCGAATGATGGTTACTGTACATCGAAAATATCGAAGCTTCCTATAATTCTTCTCATTGATTAAATTCAGGTCAAGGATTCGACAGACACCTCTTGGGGCTGAAGATTAGTGCTCAGAGAGCTGGAAAAGAGCTCCCAGCGTTCTTCCAGGTACATTTTTGTTGGCAAGAAAAATGTTGAAAAATCATTTCCTGGAGCGTTCCTCCAGGTTTATTTTTGTTGTGAATGCTATACTTTTTGATAGTCTTGAGATTTTGAAGACAAAAAAAAGAAGAATCTATACAAAATTGCAATAAAATCTGACTAATGAACTTAATTTTAACTTTGTTCGGAAAATTTCGAACTTAATCCTTCAAAAACGACTTACAGGACCCAGGATACACGAGAATGGGTCAATTTGTGTTGTCGACTAGTACTCTTTCCACTGAAACCATCGTTTTCGGTGGGTTTGGACCGGTGGTTGAAGACGGTTTCGGTATTGGATACAATGTGGTAGCCTCGAAGCTAGGAGCTGTAATCTCGAGCAACAAAGTGAGTATTATTCTTCGTTCTAGATAAATATGTGAATCTTCAAATATCAGATTAGGAGATACTAGTAAATTTTTCGAAAAAATAGCTTTCAGAGAAAATATTTTTTAAGTTCATGATAGTACCAAGGTTTTTACGAGACAGGTTTTGAGATTATTTTCTGAAAAGAATGAACCTAAACGCTTAAAATTTTTTTCTTCATTTTCAATGAGTATTTTTTATTTGTTTTATATTCGTATTTCTATTCGAGTGTTCAAGCGCGCATTAGTGACAGTTAACATATTTTAAACACTCGAGTAGAAATACGAATGTAAAACAGTTGTAATCTCTCCGTACGTCCGTGTAGTACTATCCAAGTACCAGGTGTCGAATGTAGAAGTAGAATTATCTCTCTCTTTATTACACAAAACTCGGCTTTATATACAATTTACAAGGGTTCTAGAACATTCGGGAAACAAGGTTCTAGAACATTCCAGAAGCAATGTTCTATAACCTTCTAGAACAACATCGATTATTTCTACAGTCACAACATCTCCCCTTCTCCGAAGATTGTGAACTGCTCGTCTTCTTCACTGGAGACCCATCGTAGAACTTCCGTCATCAGATCGTTCTTCGTCATCCAGTCCATGCCTACCACTGTTGTCGTCCCACCAACGTAGCAGACTCCTTCACTCTTCTGACCCGCAAACGTGAACGTGCACTGCAGTCGTCCAATCAGGTCCAATCCATGTCCGTTGATCGTCGTCAACTTCAAATTGCTCTTTGCCAGTCGTGGTGCTCCAAGCCGCTGCCAGTCTTCTTCGCTGATCACCGAAACTTCACTTCCCGTGTCGAACAGCATCCTGATCTTCTTTCCATTGATCATCAGGTTGACGTACTTCCTGTTGTCGTCTTCTCCAGCCTTGGTCCTCACCTTCTTCCTCCGACTGCCCTTCTTTCTTCTTGTACTCATCACCTGAGCTACATTCACTGTGCTGACCATCCCGTCTTCCTCTTCTTCTCGGTCTTGGTTCTCACAGCATCTCGTTACATGACCCTTCTTTCCACATCTGAAGCATTTCCTGTCACCATGGTCCCATCCACATCTGTTGCAGATTCTTCGTGACTGCTTCTGGGTCGTCGTCGTCGTCTTCTTCTTCTTCTCGTCTTCTTCAGCTGCCGACTTCTCACTTGGTCCCTTGTGCTTGTCCTCTCTCTTCACCGTACAAACGTCCATCTCCACTTCTGGTCCCGTCTTCGCATCCTCCAGAATCTCCATGGAACGCTCGACCATGTCGCACAGCTCGTTGATTGTCAGGTCCGGGTTCATCTCCAGAGCTTCCAATGCCCTCAACTTTATGTTCGCGTGCCGCGGGTTCTTCAGCCCAGCAATCCAGATCAAACACTCGAGTTGCTCCTTCGTCATTGAGCCCCACTCCGATGTGATGAACTTCCTCTTCACGCTTCCAGTATAGTCCTTCAGGTTGCCACTGACATATTCCGCGTTCAACACAGCAAGTCTTCTCTTAAACTTGGACAAGCCTGTGTCGAAGATCAGCTTCAAGGTCTTCACCGTCTCCTTGTATGTCAGATCCTTCGGCTCCTTGGGTAGAATGCGATCAGCGTACTTCGAATATGCGTCAAAGTCCAACTTCTCAACTATGATCCGCACCTTGCTCTCGTCGTCGAGTGATTCCTCTGCATCCTCCAGAATCCATTCGAACCGTTTGAGCCAAGCCTCGTACGTCTGTCCATTCTCCGGGTCGTACGAAAACGTCTGGATCCTCTTCAGCAAATCCGTCATCGTTCTTGCACTGCCACCCGTCATCCTAGTAGCTACCACATCACCGCTTCCAGATGATAACTTTTCCATGAGCACCGTCACCGTCTTGTTGTTCTCCGCTATGAGAGCAGCAATCTGCCGGTTGTTCTCCGCCATCACTTGCTTGAGAGTGTCTTGGAACATCTTCATGGTCATATCCATCGTGGCTCCTCTGGTGGTCCGTAGTTACACGATCGTCCTTGTAGTAGTCCTGATCGCCAGTTGTAATCTCTCCGTACGTCCGTGTAGTACTATCCAAGTACCAGGTGTCGAATGTAGAAGTAGAATTATCTCTCTCTTTATTACACAAAACTCGGCTTTATATACAATTTACAAGGGTTCTAGAACATTCGGGAAACAAGGTTCTAGAACATTCCAGAAGCAATGTTCTATAACCTTCTAGAACAACATCGATTATTTCTACAGTCACAACAAAAACAAAGGAAAAATACTCATTGAAAATGAAAAGTAATACGGAAAAATGAAGAGAGAATATCGATTAGCTCCAAAATGTCATGAAGTCTTTCTAAATAATCTTTTTTTCAGTCCAAGAGAGACGCTTCACAGTTCTCACAAGCACTTTACACCAGCCTCGACCAGCTAAAAGGAATTCTCGAGAAGAACTAGAAGGTATTTGTAAAAAGTGTACGCAAAACGGTTATTTATTCTTACTTTATGCCAGTTTGCCTTTTAAAAGTCGAAAATTGTGATATGTAGATGAATTTTATATAATTTTTGTGTTTCCTTTTAATTTTTGGAAATTTGAGGTAGTTTTCAAAGTGTTCGGACGAGGATTTTCAGAGAAAAATGTGGACTCTGAGATATTTGATAGTATTTTTTATGTAGGAGAGGAAAATGTTTTATTTATAATTTTTTCGAAAATTGAAACATTGAACGATTAGTACTAATAGACTCTCTCTCTCTCTCTCTCTCTCTCTCTCTCTCTCTCTCTCTCTCTCTCTCCCTCTCTCTCACTTCTGCAATCTCTGTTTTGCTCGCATCTACAGCTCAAACCAAAAACAAAAAGCTGCCCTGAAAATGCCCTTGCAATTTCAAAAACAGAAACTTTGTGTTAACAGAGTTTTGACCCCTCTCTCCCTCTTATCTCTCTGCGTCTCTCTCCCCTCTCTTTTTTTGGACTACAGTCGGTCTGATAACAAGCCAAACACAGTACATTGTACCCCCGTTCATTTTCCACTTTTCCCCGTTTTTCCTCTCACGGTCATGGCGGAATCGACAACTAACCGATCTGACATGGTGGAAGCCGCCAGGAAGTTTATGCTGACACCAAAGGTGAGTTTTCGACATGGTGTGGAGGAAAAATGATGGTTTCTTCGATTTTTCACTTCTCAGAAATCAAAATTCGATTTTTCTCTGTAATCTGTGAAGCGAAGTTGCAAGTCCATTTAAAAATCATCAGAAATCTGAAAAAATTGATTTTGGTAACGACATTTTTATACATTTTTCAAATGCAAGTAACTACTGACTTAATACGAAAAAGTAGACTGAATCATCGAATCAAGAATCACTTTCTTACAAGGTGCAAAAATTTTTTGTGGTAATCAAGTTTAAACTTTGATCAAATCTTAGCTTTGTTTCTAAATAGTGCTTTGAACCTTACCTAAGCCTATAATTTGAGGTGTGGACAAAGATAAATGGAAAAAAGATTCATGACTCGCGATTCTTGATTCATGATTCAGTCTACTTTTTCGTATAAAATGTAACTACTGTAGTTATTACCACTTTGAAAGCGAGCTGTTAAAATTTGAAAAAATTGAGAATCACGAAAAAACATTACCTAGTTTTTTTACATTTTAGAATCACCAGAAATAGATTTTTTTTCCATTTCAAAATTTTTTTTATTGGGGTTTGGACATCTGAATATAGTCTGTAAAGATGAATCCAATCATCAATTCATTTAAATCATTAAAAAAAAAGATTTTTAGGTTATGGAAACCTCTTTCGAAGAACAACGAACGTTTCTATTGAGCAAAGGAGTGACAGAAGCGGAAATAGCAGAAGCCAGAGCGTCTATTCCAGAACAGGCGAAGAACCAAGTAACAGCTCACTATGGAGCTCAACAACCGAACTTGGTGCCTTATCAGCAGAATAGGTAAATTTGTTTTTTTCAATGATGATTAATATTACGATAAGTTATTTAAATGTGTGAAAGTTTGCTCTAAAGTTGTTGTAAAGGTGAAAGCACGTGGAGTTACACACAGCTTCCTCTAACTGTAAAAAAGTCTGACCTCCGTAAATCGGGTACTTAGTACCGTAGCAGTTTCGCCTTGAAATTCAAGAACGATTTACGTGATGAGCCTTTAATTTCAGAATGGACTGAAAATAAAAAGTAATTCAAATCCACAAAGATCTAACTGTTCGTTGTGAGAGTCCCTACCCTACCGTACTCATTTTACAAAAAAGCGACTGGCGCGCGTTTGAAATCGGTCAGACTTTTTTCTAGATATGTGAGTTATCGGAGAGTTGATTTTTTCAAGAAATGAGACAAATTCATATTTATTTTAATATTTTTTCACATTGTAAAAACTTCCATCTCGACAATTTTTTTAAACGGAAATTATATTACGGAATATTCTTAAAAAACAATCAGAGGAGATAATATTTCGCTTCCCACTTCTTTCCTCGTGGGTTTGAGACGAGAATTTCCTACGTAAAAAAGGTATTCCAGAGTAGTTTCTTTTGCACAATCTGCAGTCACTATAGGAGCAATATCGTACGCAGGATATAGATTCATGAGGTCCTACGTTCTTCCGAAGTTCTTCGACATTCCGGACCCAGCGACAGAAGAGTTGAGGCAACTACAGGTTATTTTTCTATTTCTTAAGCCTTTGCGAACGTAAGTGAATAAAACTTTAATGGAAAGAAATTAAAGTGTCTATGTTTTGAGTGTTCAATTGCGTTTAAAAAAGTAATTATAATCGTTATCTGACAGCATGAACGAGATTCAGTGAGGTCTGACTTTGTTCTAGGGTTTTCGACTACGCTGAGGTCGACATACCAGTTTTTGAAACCAGTTCTATCGTTTTCAGCATAGTCGAAAACCTTAGAACACAGTCAAACCTTACAGGCTCTCGACGAGTGGTTGTCATTCCCATGTAAGTTTATTAACACCAACTTTTGAGCATAGTAAAGATTTTTTGTTTGCCACCTCAATTTTTGAAAACTATTGTTTTGAGGTTTTAGAAGAGATTTCAACCAGAGTTCCACGAAGCATCACTTCAACTTTAATGCGACCCATTCTAACAGGAAAATATGAGTTGAGATGAATGGTCTTTTTATTTTGACAAAATGTAGGAAAAATCATGTTGATTTACGTATGTTTTCACTTTAATCGTTACTTTAAGAGCTTGATTTTGACGAAAATTACAGTATTCTCTTTTCACGGTCATCATACTGTAGTCTACTCCTAATCACATCGATTCTTACAGGAACAAGTCAACGACCTACAAAACTCGATCAAGTTCGTTATGGACAGTGTATCCCAAACAGCACAGCAATTGTCAACACAGCAGGCCGACATCAGCCGAGCTCTCTACTCTGTGAGCAGTCGTGACGTGGATATCGGCAGAATTGAGACTGGCATCTCGACCATCAAAAGTCTTCTTTTGAGTCAGCACAATTTTGCACCAATCGTGACACCAGCAGTTACTTCTATTCCGAGTTGGCAACAGGTGAATTTTTTAATTACATTATTTTTTAGAAATTAGAGCTGATTTTGAACTTCAACAAATTTTGATGTTTTATACAGCAGAGTTGCACGGAAGTAAAATTTTTCAAAACGGAAGACGGAAGTGAAATTTTTCTCGGAAGTCGGAAGTAGAATTTTTCAACAGTAGTCGGGAGTGCAAAAAAGTTGGAAAAAACCCAGAGATATTGTATATCCGCTCCTTCTCAACAGGTGAAGGTCAATTCATGACTGAGTAGAAACGATTTCACGGTTTTTTCGTCATTTTTCACGAAAAAAATTTTTGACGGAAGTCGGAAGTAAAATTTGTTAAACGGAAGTTGGAAGTGGAATTTTTTCACGGAAGTCGGAATTCCGTGCAACTCTGTTATACAGTAAACAGCATATCCAGTACCTGTAGTTGCGTTGAAGTTTCGGTTTTCCTTGCTAATTCATTCGAGAATGGGATTTTCATATAAGAAAAAACCATATCCAGTAATTTAAACCATTTATGAAATTGTAAGTGCATTTTTCATACTGTAATCTGGTATTTTTTCTGTGGGTTCGATTCCAACTCATTTTTTTTTTGCTTTCCGTAACATCCCTCGATCGAAGACGATGAGAACTTAGATCTTCAGGCTGCCATTCCGACGTCAGCGACGAGTACGGTAGCGTCAACCTCAGTGTCGGGGTACACGACACCGCCGGCCAACTTCCATGACGCTCAGTCGTCTCTGAAAGATGAACTCGACGAACTGCAGCTAGGCGATGATGAAAGAAAAACGCCCGTTTAAACTGATCTTGTGTCATAATATTGAAATGAATTTTCGTTTTATCAGAAATCGATTTTTAGAAGTGTAACATGGTCAAGTGCCGATAGAGTTATCTTTTTCACTTTTATTTTCAACATTAGAACTATTTTTAGTAAAATTGAGATGAAAAGTTGCAATTTTTAGGAAGAGTCACTAGGAATCACTAGTTTCTTCATTTCTGCAACGTTCAGTGAGAAAAGATTGATTTTATAGAGTAAAACAGCAAATTCTGATTTTTTTTTTCTTAAGATGAATCGAGCGCTCGCCAATGTTTGTAGACTGTCCAGAAGAAGCATGTCATCGAAAGCTTCCGGAAGTGGATCGACAAGGGCGGACACAGGTGAATTTTGGCACGGTTTCAAAAAAAACAGTCTGTTTTCACCTTTTTCGGGAAGAATCTAATCATATTTGTGTGTTACCCAGAAATTTCCTTAAAAAAGGGTCGTTTTCTGTAATTTTCATCAGAAAAGTATTGGATTTTACCTGGCACGGTTTCAATGAAGCGCACCGTTTTTCATATCTTTTTTTTTGATTTCCAGCTGTTGTAAATAGTTATTAGAGTTGACTTTTCAGCCTGAAAAGCAGTAACAGGACGCTTTTATGAGTGTATTAATCAGCGAAAGAAAGGAGAAGGCACGATTTCAATGAAACGCACCGTTTAAAAAATAGTTTTCATTTTTTTTCAAACACCTGTGAATTGCCACAAAAATGGAGTTATCCCTCGAGAAAATCGGTGAAGATCCACTTTTTTCGAGACTGTTAAACATTGAAAGAGAGGAGGTTGCACAATCTCAATGAAACGTTTGCAGGAATCCTTGACGAATTCCGCATGACGCCGCTCGGAGACTCTGACATGTCTCAGCGAAGTCGGGTTAGTCTTCTGTCGGCAGAGATGGTCGCCTCCAAACAGATGGGCGTCAGAGGTCTTTCCGGCGTCGGGTTCAGACTCCTCGACGGCACTTTCCTCTACGGTCCCATCGCATTGTTCCCAAAGACGGCGTTGTCGTGGAGAGTTTTGACCCCAGACGACATCACGCCCAAGTCACTGGCGCTTTTCGCTGCACTGGAACCGAAGATTGACATCCTTGTGCTGGGCGTCGGGGATAAGAAGAATATCGACAAGTAGGTGTTTCATTGGAACAGTGCCACTCATTTCAGTTCGAGTGAAAGTAATCATATGAAAACATCACATTTTTCTATAAGGGTAACGTTTCTAGGGGTGGGAATGTATATATTTCCATTGAAAAACCTAGTTTGACTACGGTAATAGGAACCGTGGCATGGGACTACTGTAGTTTGAGTTCAAGAGTTCCGAATCAAATTTTCCTTTTTCCGCGAACTCTGACTATCGAGAGTTACTGTATGTCACATGCTTCGGTACTGTAATCAAATACGTGGCCTTGTGACTACTGTAGTTTTAGCTCGAAAAAGATATCGCTTTCGTATCAATTAACGCTATATTCGCGAAATAGAAGAGACACTGACTGTAGAATGATCGTCAGAGGTTCAGAGACTTATTTCAGAGTCAGAAAACGAGTTGCACCATACCTGAAAGAACACAAGATCGGCTTGGAGATAATGGATTCAGAAGATGCAATCGCCACGTTCAACTTTCTGAATTCAGAAGGGCGGTACGTAGCGGCAGCTCTCTACCCTCCAGATGACATGGTTGTAACAGACGCCGAGTATGGTCGAGCGCTGGCCCTTCTGAAGGGTTGGGATACGGTAGGAGCTATCTGCCTGCAGATCTTACGAGAGTACTGTAGGTCGAACAGAACCCGATTTTCGCCGGATTGAACGACTCATTCAATCAGGCAGAAGACCTAGTGAGGAAGTTGTGGAGCGGAGATAAGGAAGGATGGGAAGAAGCGAGGCAGAAGGTGAGAGAGAGACACAGAGAGAGAGAGAGAGAGGGAGAGAAGAGAGGGTCCCGATAGGAAAAGAGAAAAAGTAGATTTACGAATCGAGTCATTGCAGGCCTTTGAGACGCCCGCAGAGCGAGAAGAAAGAATGAAGATAGAGGTCGAGAAACATGACAGTAAGAAGCTGACTGAATGATAAACCGCAATGCAAAGCCGTCGCGTAAAGGCAATGACATCATTCTCCCCCTAGCGAACTAAAGTTTAGCTTTAACCTTGCTGATGTTATATTGATTGTTCCCCTTGTTTCCAACAATTTGTTTGTGAATTTGCTGCAAAAATAGGGAGATTTCTGCAAATGCGCGTAAACGATATGTGGTACTGTACGCATCACCCTGCGAATCTGGAAGTTCTGCGGTTGCGCGTGAACTGTTTGTAGTGTTATACGCAAGTTGTTGGAATCCGAGTTTTAAAATTTGCGCGTATATCGTGTGTAGTGTTGTACGCAGTCACTTCAGAATCTCAATATTTGTGAAAAATCCGAATCTTGAAGTTTGCACGTAGATCACATGTAGTACTGTTCGCAATCACATGTGAATTCTACATTTGCGCGTTGATCACATGTAGTACTGTTCGCAGTCACATGTGAATTCTGCATTTGCGCGTAGATCACATGTAGTACTGTACGCAGTCACATGTGAATTCTGCATTTGCGCGTAGATCACATGTAGTACTGTACGCAGTCACATGTGAGTTCTGCATTTGCGCGTATATCACATGCAGCATTGTACGCAATCACTCGGAAATCGGAAGGATTGTGCGTATTTTTTTCATAGCATTTTACACAATCCCAGAATAAAACTCACCCTTTTTTGCGACAAATCTCTCCTATTTCTTGCATAAAAATAATTAGGCTAGGATAGAATGAATCTTAACGACACATGTGCAATGAGGCGAAAGACGATCACACAGATGACACGGATTGTTGGCGGATGAATGAGACTGTCAATTAGAGTCGAACACGATTGGATTACATAACAGAGACCAGGTGATTGCATTATTCGTCTGACTCTGTTCTATACACTCTGTATGCCTCTAATTACCGCCTTTTCGGTTGTGACATAATAACATGTAACATGGCGATTGGCAGGTGCCTTTTTTAATGGAGTCAGTGAGAAAGAGGACGCTACAGTAGTCATCTGGATTTTTGACCTACAGTATCACTCGCCGCTCAAACTTGGAGCTAGAGAGAATGATGGGTAAGGGTTCTGTTACAGTAGGAATTGAACTACAGAATATTGGAGCAGATACAGTAATCATCATCAATTGGATTTCGACCTAGACTAACCCTCAGTGTCCAGACGGTTTGCATTAATATTTTGTTGAGGTACTCTCTCTCTCTCTCTCTCTCTCTCTCTCTCTCTCTCTCTCTGTCTCTCTCTCTCTCTCTCTCTCTCTCTTTCTCTTTCTCTTAATAGTAGTGATAATAGAACTCTTGATAGAAGTTATTTCTATGTATGAGTTACTACCCCGAGCATATGACCTCTCTCTCTCTCTCTCTCTCTCTCTTTCTTTCTTAATAGTATATTGGTATAAAAAGGACTTCTTTCTGTAGAGAACATTCACTTCTATCGTCTTATGCTGCTCTACTCTATGCATCGAGGGTGGTCTACTACTTCTGCTGCTCTTCTATTATCGGATGTGTTCTCCAGCATTATTCTGTTCAAGAAGAAGGACTGTTCATTTTGGGGAGGGAGGAGAGGATAATAAGGTGGGAATTAAAGTATATAAGGTACGTAACGATTCTACATTTCGTCTTCGGCTATTGCTCATGATCATGGGCTATGACTATAAAGCTGTACCGATATACTACGAGTGGAGCAGCGTTGAGTTGTAAAGAGCTACTATTGTCCTGGGAATCTGTCGTCTTATTACAGTTCAATGTCGGTCCGAATACGATCCAACGTCGATCTCGTCGTCGACCTACCAAGCATACGGTGGTTTTTCAGTAAGCAGTGGTCATTTTTTGAAGCAATTTCGAAAGCTCGTTCAACTTGAATGTGAGGTACTATAAAATCATGAAACTGTACCGTAACAAGCATACGGTACATACAAATTCATATATTATTTTTTATTTCAACATTGATACTGATGGTATTGCGGGTTGTAGGGATAATAATGTTGTGCTGGTGGAAAATTAGGGCTCACGAATGGAGAAGAATTGACACTAGAGGGGACAGATCGACAACTACAAATGGCATTCTCACACGTACACGAAACAGTTGATGATTCTGAGGATAACATTGACGACAAACTTGCTATGTACTCCTGAGCCTTCCTTAGCGTCTCGATCTTTGTCATCTTTGGCTCGTCTGGTAAATGTGGAAGGACCGTTCGTAGATGTTCCAGGGCATCGTTCAGACTGTTCATACGACGCCGTTCACGGGTGTTGGCCTGAAACTTGATTTTGATGTCGTGGACCTGATACGGTTTTCGTTTTTGATAAAATGTTGAGATGTCTATTTTTCATAAGATTAACTGGTCGATCTGATACGGTATTCGTTTTTCATAAAATGTCGAGATGTCTATTTTTTATAAGATCAACTGGTCGACCTGATACGGTTTTCGTTTTTCATAAAATGTCGAGATGTCTATTTTCATAAGATTAACTGGTCGACCTGA
>OZ022253.1:3059611-3072111 GCA_963978915.1 Caenorhabditis parvicauda
TTGCTTTTGTCTGAGATAGGACGACTACAACGCACGATGAAGAAAATATGTGAAGATGCAGACGTCGACTCTGATGATTTTGTCATTCTGAAACGAATCACGGAACGGAAGCTAGCATGGGCTGGCCATGTTGCTCGACAACCGCCTACCCGATGGTCAAGAAAAGTCACCGAGTGGACACTTTTGGGACAGAAAAGAAAAGCAGGTAGACCTCCTCTGAACAGGAGTTGACCTTCAGCGTAATTCACATCCAGAGTTGGAACCTATCCAGATGTGTTAAGCAGGTCAAATAATGAACTTTTCATGTAGAAAATTTTTGCGCGTTTTTTGTTTCAAGCGAGATATTTTAATTTAAAAAATGACTCTTTGAAATGCCACGTAGGCTCATTTCAGCTCCACGCACTACACAATTAGATCTAACAGAGAAAATCAATAGCGGCGTGGTAGAGTGGGTTGAGTTCCTCATTTCAAAGCGCGTAGTCCAGGGTTCGAATCCACTCGCTGACGAGTTTTTTTCTATTTTTTTAATTTTGATAAAAAAGTTCCCCAACTACATGAAATTTCTTTCCGAGGTAATTTTCCAATCTTTTGTTTATGGAATTCATACTTAAAATACCCAACATGTCGGTTGCCGATCTCTTCTATCACCACCTCTAGTAAGCTGGTGAAGTGATGAGTATAACTTCGACGTTCATCGAGTACGATGCTTTTTCATTCAAGTTGTGTGTTTTGACTAAAAACTGATTTGAAACCGACCATAGTGGTTAGTTGTGATCGTCCTTCCTAATCATGAGCAATAAGCATATTTCCAAAGGAGTGGATGAGGCCTCATGAGGGTCTATAATCGCGAAGTTGAACCCCGTGATTTCGTGGTGACTGGCTCATGGTCGTTCAGATTTCCCCAAACCATTCATTCATGCTGAGGTGTCATTCAGATCACCGACGTTGTTCATTGGGATCTGACTCATTGGGCAGAGTATTTGAATTCAACTTTTCAAGTTCGAATGCGTGAGATATCACGGCAATCACCTGGAAACAAAATTCAAAGTGATCGTTACAACTGATTTGAAAATGATTTGGATGAATGTGAAGGGTGATGAATTGATAAGTATAGTCCTGAGCCAGTCACCACGAAATCGCGGGGTTAACTTCGCGATTATAGACCCTCATGAGGCCTCATCCACTCCTTTGGAAATATGCTTATTGCTCATGATTAGGAAGGACGATCACAACTAACCACTATGGTCGGTTTCAAATCGGTTTTTAGTCAAAACACACAACTTGAATGAAAAAGCATCGTACTCGATGAACGTCGAAGTTATACTCATCACTTCACCAGCTTACTAGAGGTGGTGATAGAAGAGATCGGCAACCGACATGTTGGGTATTTTGAGTATGAATTCCATAAACAAAAGATTGGAAAATTACCTCGGAAAGAAATTACATGTAGTTGGGGAACTTTTTTATCAAAATTTAAAAAAATAGAAAAAACTCGTCAGCGAGTGGATTCGAACCCTTGACTACGCGCTTTGAAATCAGGAACTCAACCCACTCTACCACGCCGCTATTGATTTTCTCTGTTAGATCTAATTGTGTAGTGCGTGGAGCTGAAATGAGCCTACGTGGCATTTCAAAGAGTCATTTTTTAAATTAAAATATCTCGCTTGAAACAAAAAACGCGCAAAAATTTTCTACATGAAAAGTTCATTATTTGACCTGCTTAACACATCTGGATAGGTCCCAACTCTGGATGTGAATTACGCTGAAGGTCAACTCCTGTTGAGATGGAGCGACGACATCGTCAAAGCGAGAGACGATTTTCTTCACATCTTTTCTATGTCTGGTCAGAGAAGACGTGCTGGTATACTGGTGAGAAAGACTCCGTGGTCTACGTTGGCAAAGGACCGTTCAACCTGGAAGTTTCTGATCCACGCCGTCACATGACAACGCGAACAATGGATCTCTGAAGTAACTGAAGAAGTAACCACACTTGAATCTTACCATGGAATATCTCATCTCCGATCCGAAAACAAAACACTATTGGCTCACTCTCATATGATAGAAATTTTGTTCCTCGCGAAACCATGGCGTTCGTGATTCACTAATTACAACTGATAAGTACAATAAACTGGTCGATTCTCGTTTTTACTATAAAACACATTAAACAAAAAGAGTACTGGTCACGGTAATGGGGGTCATTTTGTTACTGTGTTTCTCACATGATAAACTCTTGGACTCGGGCCAAGAACTACAAAATACTGATTACGGTAACGAAGGATCATTGTGTCACTGTAACTCAAACATGAAATCTTGGACTCGGGCCAAGAACTACAAAACACTGGTTACGGTAACGAAGGATCATTATGGTAACGCACATATCTTCCTCTACCTGTAAAAAAGTCTGACCTCCGTAAATCGGTTACTTAGTTACCGTAGCAGTTTCGCTTCGAAATACATGAACGATTAAGTAATGCGCCTTCAATTTCAATGGACTGAAAGTAAGAATAATAATTTAAATCCACAAAGATCTAACTGTTCGTTGTGAGAGTCCCGACCCTACCGTACTCATTTTACAAAAATGCGACAGCCGCGAGTTTGAAATCGGTCAGACTTTTTGCTAGATATGTGTAACGGTAATCAAGCACCACTGGGTTACTGTAACTCTAACATGGACACTCTGACTCGAGCAGAAACCCACGAATTTCAAAACTACAATTTCAAGGTTACGGTAATCAAGGACCACTTTAGTTCTCCAACGGTAGAAGTTTTGTTCATCTAGAAATTAATAAATACACACATCGGCAAAGGATAAGATTTAAAAAACCGCTTCGCAACCGCGTTGCCAACACCCGCTTTCATTTTCGAAAGTGTTTGTACTTTAACAAATGTTTCACTTGATATACTCTAACGATTTTCTTTGCTTACACTTTTCAACTGCGATCGCCGCAGTGTGAAATACAATACAATCTTTCAAGAATTACGAACTACCATACCACTGGGATACTGTAACCTTACAGAAATTGTGTTCCCCGCGAGACCACGGTCTTCATGAATGAACAACCAGTAAATAAAATACATTCATTCAAGCAGTTTGATTCATCGAATTGTCAAAGTAAGAAAAGAGAGATTATCATCTTGTTAGCAGTGTTTCATTATACAGAATCGTGAATTGTCATATGCTACATTTCTTGTCGAACGGGCGGCTCAGTCGTCCATCTTGTACTGGACGTTGCTCTTCACCGTGTGCACGCCGGTTGAGCACTGACGGAAGCTGACCTGGAAATCGAGGGGTTACTGTAGGTCCGCTTTTGACATTGAAAATCCTTTTTTATAGTGAAGTTTCACTTTCAACATAAATCAGTTTAAAATTCTCCATTTCGGAGTTCTTCACATGATAAAATCGGTTGCAAAATCTCTTTTTTCTTCGATTAACACATGAAAAATGCATTTTTTGGACGAAAATGTCCGCTTTCAAGAAGCAAAATTTGTTTATTAGATAAAAACTTTAATCTTTCAGTAAATTTATCACCTTTTTCACCAGTTTAAAATTTTCCATTTCGAAGTTCTTCACATGATAAAATCGGTTGCAAAATCTCTTTTTTCTTCGATTAACACATGAAAAATGCATATTTTCGACAAAAATGTCCGCTTTTAACAAGCAAAATTTGTTTATTACATGAAATATCTCTCATCTTTCAGTAAACTTATCACTTTCTTCTAGCATCTAACCGTTATTTCAACATTTCAAGCATCACAAAGCATCGTTTTTATAGTTTATCTTGATTTCAACATTTACCAGTTTAAAATTTTCCGTTTCGGAGTTTCTCACAAGATAAAATCGGTTTTAAATTCTCTTTTTTTCAATTTAGACATGAAAAGTGCATGTTTTTGACGAAAATGTCCGATTTTAACAAGCAAAATTTGTGTATTAGATGAAATAACTTTCACCTTTCAGTAAATTTATCACTTTTTTAAGCATCCAACCGTTATTTCAACATTTCAAGCATCACAAAGCAAACCGTTTCAGCGTTTTCAATAAGACACGCTCCACTGTTGGTCCAGTCGGCATTCTTCATCTCGACATCTTTACCGGTGTAGCTGAGCACGTCGAATGAGCACTCCTCTTCCAACATTGGCAAGAACGACACCGATGCGGTGATCTGTCTGTAATTTTGTGACTAATCCTGGTTAGGAAACAATTTAACTTTCGAAAAATGTTTGTCGCGTCTTTGAACGCTCTCGAATAGGCTATTCGTGGGTTCAATCTCGTTCGGAAAAATTTTGCATTTTCGATAAGAACTCTCTGTGAAGCCTTTGTGAGCGGCTATTCGCAAGCGCGGGTTCAATCCCGCTCAGACTCACTTGTTTTGCTTTTTCTTTGCGACGCGATTCTGATATTCTCTATGAACTCTTCGAATATTGTCAAAAACGACACCATGGCGGTGATCTGTCTGCATATTCTACAGGTGTCGCCACATTTCTCGGATTAGACAGGGATAGATCGCACTTAATTGCTTCTCGCTTCTAATCTGTCACACCTTCTGGTGTGGGTGCCGGCTTGTGTGAGGAACATCGCATATTTTTGTTTTTTAAGGGACGAAATTAGTATCGTATTGTATCAGAATACCGTAACGAACCAGCGCACATATCTCCCTGTTTATGCGCCGAGGTGAGAACAGTAGCGAAAATGAGAGAGAACAGAGACAAACCCCTCGGTCATAGAATGTTTTGTGTAGGTTTACGGGGGAGGCTAATCGATATTCTCGTTTCATTGTCCCGTTCGTATTCCTACTCTAGTGTTTAAAATATGTTAACTGTCACTAACGAGCGCTCGAAATCAAAAAGTTCGAACTTTCCCCACAAAAGTAAAATCTCGAGTTACTGTAAAGATCACCGCCTGCGAATGGGTGAGAGAGTGTGACAGAAAGCGAGACTGCTGACGCGCAAGAGCTAGCGAGACAGTGAGGACTGTTTGGAGTGACCGGAGTTCGTACACATTCAAGCAATTAGCAGGGAGATGTGGCGCGTAGCAAAACTTTGAAAACTCATCAAAACTGATACATGCCACACCTCGGCAAACGCATAAGACAATATAACCGCTTTGCAACCGCTTTGCCGACCTCCGCTTTCATTTTCGAAAGTGTTTGTACTTTTAAAAATGTTTCACTAGACATGTTGAACGTTGCGAACTGTTCCCAACGATAGTTTTACCTACTTCAAACATTTTTCCGTTACAGATTTGTGAATCTGGGACGAAAAAAAAGTAGGAAAAGTAAAATTTTTGAACTACAGTAACTGAAATTTGATCTACTCTATCGATTTTCTTTGTTTACACTTTTCAACTGCGTTTGCCATAAAAGACAGTAAGACAGACCTAAAAGGCTCATTCCAACTTTTCATTGTCTTTTAACAACGTAGTACTCGGATAATGTAAGGGTGCGCACAATTATCCCAATTACAAAAACAGAGTCATACGTTTAGGCTGGTTGCTCTTCATTAATTACGCCTGTATGACCTCATGCATCCGGGGTTTAGAAGGCGAAGAGAAGGGGAAACAGGGGTCATTATTTGATGAGTAAAACATTTCCTAGGTAATTTTCAGTGTTTTTGGTGAAAAGAAGACTTGATTGAATGAGTAAAAAACTTTTTCACAGCGACTTTTGGTTATGGTACAGACTATATGAAGACACATGATTTTCAAAGCATTAATTCGAGTATTTTATCGATCATTATCTAACTTTCAACATTGTACGATATTTCGGGTTATATAAGCTGATTTAACGACTATGTCGAGACTACTTTCCAACTAGCAACTCAGAATCATCCAAGTTTCGTTAAACTTACATAGGATCATGAAGAACTTGCTTTGGAAGTTTTAAATTTTTCTCAAAACTAGGCCTCTAAAATTCCTTTCAATCACTATTCACCTAACTCAATGTTAGATTTCAATAACTAAAATTTCGACCTACACTATCTTACTGTAACTCTCTCCTTCTCGATAATCAAATTGCGGTGTCCCAAAAGCTCACAACCTATCAATTATTTCTGACCGATTGTAACCAAATTACCTCAGAACGTCACCCATCTCCTGGCGAATCTTCTTCTCATCTTTGTTGCGGGTCGAGTTGGCACTGTAAATTATCGAATTGAGAAAAGTGGATTCGAAATGAAAGTTTTTTGTTTTTTCGGGTCTTCCCTAGTTTAAATCCAGAAGAGTCCAAAATGAAAAAAACTTTAGGAGAAGTTAGTTTCGAAGCTTTTTCTCATTTCTATGTTTTGAAGAAAAATGATGGTTGAAGATTGTTATTCAATGATTCATGCTGATTTCTCTGGGAAAAAAGTTTTTTAAAAAAGTACTTTCATCATCCATAATTTTACTAAATCATCGTAACTTCTGTTTTCTGAGTATGATAATCATGATTTCGTTGTTTTTCAAACGTATTTTCTGATAATCTTCTTACGAAATAATCTTTGATTCTTGATTTGTAAATATTCGTCATATTTTTCGGCATTTTTTGATTGGGAACTTTTGAAAGTGCTTAAAAAAACTTTTTTCCTCATCCATCCATGCGAAATAAGAGTGTTCCCCAAGATTTTTCAAGACAATTTCAATAGTTCAGCGCGCTGTCTCGTACGAATTTCGCCAAAACCTACTCGACTTTCCATATTTACGATATGTTTGAAATTGTCAAAATTTCTTCAATTTTCTATTATAACTCAGCTTTTTGATGCTTATATTCCACCAAAATGGGCCCATATGACGTAAGGATATCCCATTTCACGGTAGTCTACTTCTAATGTGTTCGGTCAACACAAACACGTTAATCTCTAAAAACAACATGTGAAAATGTAAGGTGTTTGTGTGTGTGTGTGTGTGTGAGTCAAGCCGTTTGGGTCATCGTCAGGCGGATTATGTCAAGTGTGAAACCGCCACTTTTATGCTTGCGCAACCGGACAAGTATCGACCCCACTTCAACACATTGCTTGTTTTTTTGAGACGTCGAAAGGACAACAAGGTGGGATTGAGATTTAACTGTGAGAGGGGAGGTCAGAATCCGACATCGGAATTTTTACAGCTTGTAGTCATTTCAAATAGCAGAATTCAACATTTTTCAGCAGTTTTGAAAACCGATATGGCAAATATATGCAAAAAAAACATTGGATCACTCAAAACAGCAGTATTTTAAGAAAATTTCTGATAAATATTGTAAACTCTTGTTCCTTTTTACGCTGCTTGTTTTTTGAGAAGATTATTGAGACAAATTAGCTCAATTCGTATAAAACATACCCTGACTCTTCGATATTCTCAGTTTCGATGTCGAACTGCCATCTTTCCAGGGTTTCCTTCGTCTTGACCTTCGAGATCACAACAACCAGCTTTTTCAGGTTCTTCTTCGACAACCAAACTGAAAATTTATGAATTATTTTTTTTCTAAAATTCAACTTACACTGGACTTGCTCGAAAAGAGGTTCCAAGAACGCTTTGAGCTTCTTGTCTTGGGTAACGAGCAGAGTCAGACCGTACTTCTTCTCTCTATTGAAAGATTCTGATGGATAAAGTCCACGTTGGTAGAGAATACTGTTAAGTCCGAAATCTGAAAGATGATAATAATGCAAAACATAAAAAAAAATAGTGAAACTTACAGAAAAATTCAGTTATCAGAGCTGCAGAGCCTTTCAACGAGATGGCATTCTGAGTTGCGACCTCGGTCATCGCTGAAAATTCGAAGATAGGAACAAGTTTGACGAGTTTTCGAACAAAAATAAATAAATAAGTTTTGAAACGGCGCTGAATAAAAGTTAACCAGGGAGCGCAGTTACTAACCTCAGGAACTGGGCACAACACTCCAGCTGACGTATTTTTTATTATCGACTTTCTTTTATTTCTTGCCCGTTTATAGCTTTTCTCTTCGTTCTTTGCTCAATTTCTTGTCCTGCAACGCTTTGAATATCAATGTTTTTAGAATGAACCGAGTCGCTGCCACACACAAGTTCGTTCGCTCTTTCGTCTCCGCTGCCCCAAAAACGAGCACCGGAATTGAGCACGCTGAGGCTGCCAAGAAGAAGGAAGGTAATTTTCTGAATTTTAATTTGTTATAAGTGAGAGCTGTTGAGGTGGCAAGCCGGACTGGAGCCTCTACAAGGTTTCTGACTACCTGAACTTCGACAAGTACTCTTTCTATCAGGCAGAGGTTTGTCTGTTGATTCTTCTTGTTATGGCGTTTTTAAGGTAACCATGGAGGCCAGCAGAGTTGTTCAGCCATCGAACCAGCGTGCTGACACTTTGCCCCAGGTCAAGAAGTGAATGCCTTGTTTCCAACAGTCACCATTTTGCCTTGTCTATAGATTTATAGAACACGTTTTATAGATAAATCGATTTTCTAATTGTTTTTGCTCTCATTCAGTGCGTTTCAATCGCCCAATTGTTATCTGTTTTGTTGTCATGGAAACGTTCCATAAACGCTTTCATATCGTGTCCATTCATAACATCGATCCATTTTCTAGAATGCTTGTCCCCGGCGCTCTTGATGTCTCCAGAATTGCTGCCTTCAAAGACGAGAATCTTGATGACGTCAGAAAGTTCCTGGACGAATGGAACATTGTGAACGTTCGCCAGACCATTTTCTCTAGTATCAGTGTCGAAACAAGAGAAGCCCTGGCTCAATTCATCAACGAGAAGTCACAAGAAAAGTCGTTGGCGAAGTCGTTGCTGTGCACCATACGGCTCATTTCCAGGGATAAGAATGATCTCGAGGTAATTTTTAAATTGTACTCATAACACACTGCGCTGAGCACAGTAGAAAAATGTCGGATCAAGTAGCGAGGGAGGCGACCAATAAGCAGCGAGTACTAACCCCGCCCCTTTCGTAAATCCTGCACCCCTGTGGATCAAATTAAAGTTACTGTAGTTAACAAACTTTGTTCTCAGACTTTTTTCAAAATTCATGATGAAAAGGGAGTTACGAAGGAAAGTTACATGATTTGAAATTTTTCAACAGCAGTTGGTGGAACAAATTTGGTTGTTAAGATGAGAAAAATAGGACAAAAGAATGAAAAAAGTATTGATGTGCGAACGCGCCCTATAGCGAATTTGAGTTCAATATAATTTCCGTGCAACGCGTCTAATCGATAACGATCACCTTTAGCTCGGTGTGCATAATATTTCCGAATGTTTTCCGAGTAGGAAAAAATAAATTTCAGAAGTTGCTGACCACTGACGTTTGCGAGATGATTTGCGTCTGGTCTGGACTCACCGATGAGATTAACGATGACGTGAACAAGGACATTGCTATCGAAGCTGCAAAGACGTTGAACAACACACTCTTTCACAGTCTTCCAATGAGACAACACTTTGCGTAAGTTTTATCTGTGTTTTCTTTTCTGCAAAAAGTTTTCTTCTATTGGTGAGAATTGAAACCTTTTTTTCAAAATGCGCTCATTAGAATTGTATGTTACAAACTGCAATGAACGCAGTTGAAAAGTGTAAACAAAGCAAGGGCAATCGATTTATAGATCAAAAATTTCAGTTACTGTAGTTCGAAAATTTCATTTTCACCATCTTTTTTTATCCCAGAGTTACAAATCGTAACAGAAAAATGCTTAAAGTAGGTAAAACTAAAATTAGAAACAATCCGCAATGTCTATAGAGATGAGAAAACGAGGAACATAGGTTTACCATTAGCAAAAATATTCGAAAACAAAGTAATGAGGTAAGTGCGCTCCGCGGAAGTCTTGCGAAACAGTTGCTTAGCGGCTATATATTCACTTACTCCTAGTATTCAGTGTGTGGTGCGAAACAGAAAATCATCAAAATGAGAAAATATTTAGTTCCAATAGAATATTTGATGAAAATTTAGATTCTAATAAGTAAAATCACCTTCTTACAGGAAGAGAAGCATGAAAGCACTGGAGTCACTACTTGTGGCCTTCGCCACAGACAGTTTCCAGTCGTTCCCGTTTTTTGCCAATGCAAAGAGTGAGGAACTGTTGTCGATCAGCCATCACTTCATAAAGATTGCCTTCATCGAGACGGCGTTGATGAAGGACGTACAGGTAGAATTTGTAATTTCTTCGACCAGAAGACAAAAGTAGAGGTTGCCTTTTGCTTCTGTAGAAAACATAACGCGTGTTGATTGATTTACATGAAAAAACTAACTTTTCACACAGTTTTTGGGTTATGATATGACAGAGTCGACAGATCATTTTAGATACCAGTTCCATCGAAAACCCCAATGGAAATACGAAGGCCTGTAGATTTCTTTGTGCGCGTAGCCTAAAAAATATCTGTTTTCGTTCAGACTTTACCTTCATAGCGGTCCGTATTTCACTTTTCTTGATAACGATGGAAAATTTTTCAGAACCAGTGGTCCAAGTCCCTTCCAGTCCTGGACGCTCTCTACTCACTGATCGAAGAAGCACTTCGAGCCATTCAGAGTAAGTGTTCATTTTAGGCTTTCGGGAAAATGTGCAAAAAGGACCAGTGGAATAGGCTTTCTTTGGCTTGAAAGTGGTATCCAATGTTGCCAGGGGTCCGGATATGGAAGCAAAAATATTTCGTGCGGATCAGGGATAAGTGCGTGAAGCCGCTCAAAATTGAGTTCGCTACGCTCAAAATGTGGTGGCGAAATTTCTATATTTTGAGTGCTAATAACTCTGCTCACATTGAAAATATCGGCTTCTACTTTTCTTGTGAGCTTCAGTTCAGCTCTAGAGGCACCATTCCCGATCAATAAACTCATCTGACTTCAACGTTTACAGCTCCGTCACCAAACGCCATAGTCATTGGTAGAGCGGATGAAGCGATGAAGACATTGTTCAACCTCTTTTGTCATGCAAATGAAGATCTTCTGCCAAAAGTGAGTTTTCATTCAGAATAAAATGTAAAAAGCGCAAACTGTCACGGTGAGAACATGTCTATGTGCATTAGAAAAAAGCGAATGCCGCGCTGCAGCGCGCGGCCGAATTTTGAATCTGATGCGCATCTCCTTGTCATGATTTGAAAAATAGGGCCGAATAGTGCTACGGCAGAATCGAAGGCTAGAGAAATTGAAAGAAAAGACTGCGGTATGTGAAAAAGACTGAATACTAATCTGAATTTCAGGACTATGTCACCAAATTCAACTTGCTCTTCCGCGAAATCATCACAACCCCTGGGGTTCCAAGTGATCTTGAGCAAAACAGTGTCAATATGCTCTCGACGCTACCTCTCTATTTAATTCCGGCAGTCGTGTGCACATGTGTGAGTCGTTTTCAAATTCGAATTACTTTATTCAATAGACTCATTTTCGCACATTCCTTGCTTGGATCCTCATCGATCTTCGAACTGTAAACGGTCACTTTTAATATTAAAAGTCCTATTCAAAATTTGACTTGTTACAACTCAATTTCTTTTCTATTCTAACAAGCAAAGCGAAACCGATACGCAGCATATCTCTCTCTCTCTCTTTCGCTGGTGTAGACGTTTTTCTTTTTCGAAGTTTTGGTGCGTGCTTTTATGCGTTGCGTGTCCGCGAAATCCATCATTTTTGGCACGATGAGTTTTGGAAAAATTTCACTTTTCATATCAATTGAAAAAATGATATTCTTATAGAGACACAGACACTCATACAGACCTCAAATGTTGTTTCTATTAAGTGAATTCGAAATATTACCTTGATTTTTGTTATTATTCTTCTTCTCAATAATCGACTTTCTTTTGATCCTTCGAATCTGCGGGGCATCTGTCGTTGAAGTGATTTGTAACGGTCGTGGAACGATGGGAACCACACCGACAAACGTTCTCGTTCCATGTGGCGTCGACTCGTAAACCAGTTTGTCGAGCCATTTTTTCACTGGTGGAATCTTGCGACGACATGATCGACGTGGAACAAATGGTGTGCTGACAGGAAGAGATTCTGGCTGATCGACAGCAGACTCTGCGACAACGTCGTCGGCTCCATCTTTGGTTGACTCTTCACGGATCTGAATTGAATGTGGGTTGCTCAGCAGGGCTGGTTACAAAATTTCCGATTTAACGAAACCGTTAAACGTCAAATTAACGGTTTTTCCAAATTTAACGAAATTTAACGGAAAATTTTTGTAAAGCGATCATTTGAACATAAAATTGGGATTTTGTTGATTTTTTAAGTACTACCATTGTTGAAAAATGCATTATTGACCAAGAGTGTGACAGGAAAATCACTAAACTATGGGTTACAACTTTTAAATTAGTTGTAGGTTGCGGAAGGTGTTATTGTGCATCGTTTGTTAGATTCGTGTAAATGACAGATCGTCTCAGTGACGACGGGTTTAGCACAAAAATATGATTACAACTTTTAATTTTAACAGAATTATTGATCATTAAATTAACGGTTTTATCAAATTTAACGAATCCGTTAATCGTTAAATTAACGTTTTTTCCAAATTTAACGAATCCGTTAATCGTTAAATCGGATGTAACGAAAAATTTTGTTAAATCTGTTAGATCGTTAATTTCGTTAAAATTCGTAACCAGCCCTGTT
>OZ022253.1:3077111-3094611 GCA_963978915.1 Caenorhabditis parvicauda
TTTTATTGAAATACAAAAATAATTAAAATTTATCATGATTGATGGTGTTTCATGGTGCTTCTGGACTGGCTTGGTGATCCATTGGATGTCTGGGTTACTGCAGATAGCCTTGTGGAATGAGCATGATCTCAAAGAACTTGTAGGTCAAAAACCTCTCCAACTCAGTATGAGTTGAGAACATATAATGACGAGAAATTTCATAAAATTTGAGGTAGCAGTACAAAATTTTTCAGTACTGCGTAAACTCTTTCCAAAATGAATGTTCCATTTTAGTGTCAACCCAGTGACCGGAACATTCTTCCCACAAGAGCCGTCGGCAATCGCTGGAATGTCGGAAGAGCAGAAAGAGTACGAAGCGATGAAGCTGGTCAATGCCATGAGCAAAATGATGGATGCTGGTTAGTTTTTTTCTATTAAAAATGATTGTGAAAGAAAACGATTATTCTAAATTACAAATTTAATTTTTTCAACTTTGTTATTTTTTGGTTAATTGGAAAAAAAACCACACAAAGTACAGTGATAGTTTCCAAGATTAAACTAGAGTGACTCGAGAAGGAAAATTTTCTACCCGGAGTTCGGTTCTTCTGGATATTATCAAGTTTTACAACGAATACAAGTCAGTACCTCTTCAAAATAGAACGTTTCCGCATCAAGAATATCGCAAAACGAATCAACATTATAAATTTTTAAAATTTTTCACTACTTTGAATCAAATATTTTCTTGTTTTCTTTCAGTTTCGCACATATCTAGCAAAAAGTCTGACCGGTTTCAAATTCGCGGCAGTCGCATTTTTGTAAAATGAGTACGGTAGGGTCGGGACTCTCACAACGAACAGTTAGATCTTTGTGGATTTAAATTATTATTCTTACTTCCAGTTCATTGAAATTGAAGGCGCATTACTTAATTGTTCATGTATTTCAAAGCGAAACTGCTACGGTAACTAAGTAACCGATTTACGGAGTTCAGACTTTTTTATAGGTAGAGGAAGATATGTGTTTCGTAGAATCGTCACAACAGTCGAAAAAATATTTACAATCTACCGGGAAAAAATTTTGAAAGAAAAATCTAAAATAAAAAATAGTACATGAAAATTAACATTCAGGAATCGTAAAACCGGGAACCATCGGAGAAGACGGCCGTATCCAAGAGGTGTCTCACGTGTGCCAGCTCGCGAAGAACGCACCAGAAAAAGAAGATTCGGACTCTGATTAAAGGTTTTTTCTCCATAACCATCTTACTGTAAATAGCCATAATTATCTGGTCCCATATCACAAAGTGATCTCTCTCTCTCTCTCTCTCCATCCCCATTACCGTACTCCTAATAACCTGCGGATCTTATCCACTAACCACAAACTTCCAACTTTCCCATCACTTTTAGTTTTACCGCAAGCTTTAACTCATCTATCGCATAAATATTTTTTGCACAAAACCGGAGAGCGCTATTAAAAAATTAAAGTATTGAGGGTTAAAAAATTATCGAGAAACACGAAAATTGACTAGAGGTGAAGAAGCAATTTACAAAAATATGAAATGGATGAAAACAGGAGAAAGAAGCGAGATGTGACGAATTTTCAGTGTTTAAAATGAATAATTTAGTTCTCTTATAGAAACTTTGTAGCTTTTAAACTGAAAGACAAAATTAATTTTGAAAAAATATCAATCTCGAAACATGAAAAAGTTTGAATCCATATTTGCAAAAGCTATTCTGATTGGTGACCGTAAAAAAACTGGAGGAACGAAAGTTTCGAGAAAAAAATCGGGAGATGGCTGGATCGACTACGGTTAGGTGTGCATAAACGAGTCATCAAGAAGAGCACGAGTGGTGCGAGTCTGCCGCGGATTACAGGGGGCGGGGCTAAGAAAGTTTTCAAAGCACATATCGAGCAAAAAGTCTGACCGATTTCAAACTCGCGGCAGTCGCATTTTTGTAAAATGAGTACGGTAGGGTCGGGACTCTCACAACGAACAGTTAGATCTTTGTGGATTTAAATTATTATTCTTATTTTTCAGTCCATTGAAATATTCGAGAAAAAATTTTTTTAAATTGAAATAATGTGAAAAAAATGTGGAAAAAATTTTTAATTTCAATAAATTTGGAATAATGTGAATAAAATAAATTAAATTTGGAAAAATGTGGTGGAATTATTTCCATAAATATTGGACAAAATTTCCACATTTATTGGACAATATTTCCAAAAATATCGAACAAAATTCCCACATTTATTCAACATTATTTCCAAAAATATCGGACAACATTTCCACAATTATTCCAAAAATATCGGACAAAATTTCCACATTTATTCAACAATATTTCCATAAATATTGGACAAAATTTCCACATTTATTCAACAATATTTCCATAAATATTGGACAAAATTTCCACATTTATTCAACATTATTTCCAAAAATATCGGAAAACATTTCCACATTTATTCAACATTTTTTCCAAAAAATATCGGACAACATTCCCACATTTATTCAACATTCTGCTGTGCATCAGACGGTATATGTATACATGCCCTCCGTTATGCCACTACATCTCCTTCTTCATTTCTGAGCGATCCGCAGCTGTTATAGCTATGAATATGACTAGACCAGTAGCTATTCCTCACTACGCTCGGACTTCTGGAGTTTTTCGCCAACACACACACACACACACACACACACACACACACACACACACACACACACACACACACACACACACACACACACACACACACACACACACACACACACTCTCTCTCTCTCTCTACCTCTCTCTCTCTACCTCTCTCTCTCTCTCTCTTTCTCTCTCTCTCTCACTCTCTCTCTCTCTCACTCTCTCTCTCTCTCTCTCTTTCTCTCTCTTCCCAATCTTAACACGTTCATAACTTCTGTAATTGGTGCTGAAGACAATGCAATATAACACGCGTTAACCCCCGCACCCATCAGGTTTCATGCAAACGGTAGCCAAAAAAAATGTGAATGTTTGGTCGAGTCTCAGAGAACACGAGTTGGACTGGATCCAGAAAAGTGCCAACTGGATCCAGAGTTTTTTCTCCGTTCGGGACGAATTATAATTAAAAATGATCGCTAAGGTTCTAAAAACAATCCCTGTTTGTTTTGTGAAGAAAAAAATATTTTCAAGAAAGTTATGACAATTTAAAAAATTTTCGCTAGCTAGATCCAGCGCTGGATCCAGTTCGACTTTTTTCGAGAAATTCCGAGTGATCTCATTGCCCTTAATTTTATATGGTGAGTTATCATTTCGATGAGAATATCATTTAAATGAAATGTTTTTTCATTCCAATGTCTGTACGGTTTTTAAGAGCAGAAAAAATGAAATTTAAAAAAAACAAGCTGGATCTAGAGAAATGTCGAGCTGGATCCAGCCTGGCAAAAGCAAGTTCGACTGGATCCAGAAAAGTGCCAACTGGATCCAGAGTTGCACGTTCGATTGGAACGGAATATATAATAAAATTATCTATAAATTCCTGGAAACAATATCTGTTTTGCAGAGAAGAAAAATGCTATTAGGAACATGTCAAAGTACCGCGAAAAACAACTCAAAAACACTGAAGTCCCAACAGATATGGGTTATACTAATTATTAGTCACTTTATAATTAGAAATTTGCTCGTATTATGCTTTTATTTATGATAGTTTAACCAGCTACCTTTGCTGTTGCTGGCATTTGTCTGTTCTTTCTAATTATTATTATGATAAAGTCGTGCGAATGTGAAAATTTTTTGCTAGCTAGATCCAGCGCTGGATCCAGTCCGACTTTTTGCAAGTTTGGAAAAAGCTCATTATCTTTACTTTCTTATGGTAAATTACTGTTTCTTTACGTGATAGTTATGTTCTTCTTATGTTTTTTTTCTCGATTTCATGCCTGTACGGTTTATGGAAGCACAAAACTCTAAAACATTTTTTGCGGTCACTAGCTGTGTATCAGACGAAATATGCATGCCCACCGTTATAACGAGTAACCCTCGCCGGTATAACGAGTAACCCTCGCCGGTATAACGAGTAACCCTCGCCGGTATAACGAGTAACCCTCGCCGGTATAACAAGTAACCCTCGCCGGTATAACGGGTAACCCTCGCCGGTATAACAAGTAACCCTCGCCGGTATAACGAGTAACCCTCGCCGGTATAACGAGTAACCCTCGCCGGTATAACGGGTAACCCTCGCCGGTATAACAAGTAACCCTCGCCGGTATAACGAGTAACCCTCGCCGGTATAACGAGTAACCCTCGCCGGTATAACGAGTAACCCTCGCCGGTATAACGAGTAACCCTCGCCGGTATAACAAGTAACCCTCGCCGGTATAACGAGTAACCCTCGCCGGTATAACGAGTAACCCTCGCCGGTATAACGGGTAACCCTCGCCGGTATAACGAGTAACCCTCGCCGGTATAACGAGTAACCCTCGCCGGTATAACGAGTAACCCTCGCCGGTATAACAAGTAACCCTCGCCGGTATAACGGGTAACCCTCGCCGGTATAACAAGTAACCCTCGCCGGTATAACGAGTAACCCTCGCCGGTATAACGAGTAACCCTCGCCGGTATAACGAGTAACCCTCGCCGGTATAACGAGTAACCCTCGCCGGTATAACAAGTAACCCTCGCCGGTATAACGGGTAACCCTCGCCGGTATAACAAGTAACCCTCGCCGGTATAACGAGTAACCCTCGCCGGTATAACGAGTAACCCTCGCCGGTATAACGAGTAACCCTCGCCGGTATAACGAGTAACCCTCGCCGGTATAACAAGTAACCCTCGCCGGTATAACGAGTAACCCTCGCCGGTATAACGAGTAACCCTCGCCGGTATAACGGGTAACCCTCGCCGGTATAACAAGTAACCCTCGCCGGTATAACGAGTAACCCTCGCCGGTATAACGAGTAACCCTCGCCGGTATAACGGGTAACCCTCGCCGGTATAACAAGTAACCCTCGCCGGTATAACAAGTAACCCTCGCCGTTATAACGTAGGCCAGAACAAAAATAGTGTCATCTACGTCCTCATGATCGGACGATCATCTACGTCCTCATGATCGGACGATCATCTACATCCACATCTTCATGATCAGATGATCATGGGGATGTAGATCGGATGATCATCTACATCCACATCTTCATGATCAGATGATCATGGGGATGTAGATCGGATGATCATCTACATCTACATCTTCATGATCAGATGATCATGGGGATGTAGATCGGATGATCATCTACATCTACATCTTCATGATCAGGTGATCATGGGGGCGTAGATCGGATGATCATCTACATCTTCATGATCAGATGATCATGGAGATGTAGATCTCGCTAGTTCCAAAAATGGTGGGATTTGCATCCCATGATCAGATGATCATAGTTGCTCAACATCTTCCGAAGAGAGATGCGAAGCTAACCCGATCAAATGTGCGCGCTGTATCATTCCATCCTTGCGTTGACCTGTCGCGGGTTTCCCCGATTAGTACAGCCTAATGCCCACCCAGTACACGCCATATGCCCATCCGATACACATCCCAATGCCCAGCTCATTATCGTTCAGAGCTATCACAGCCTATGCCCATTCAGTGCCCATCCGATACACATCCCAATGCCCAGCTCATCATCGTTTAGAGCTATCACAGCCTATGCCCACCCAGTGCCCATCTGATACACATCCCAATGCCCAGCTCATCATCGTTTAGAGCTATCACAGCCTATGCCCACCCAGTGCCCATCTGATACACATCCCAATGCCCAGCTCATCAACGTTCAGAGCTATCACAGCCTATGCCCATTCAGTGCCCATCCGATACACATCCCAATGCCCAGCTCATCAACGTTCAGAGCTATCACAGCCTATGCCCATTCAGTGCCCATCCGATACACATCCCAATGCCCAGCTCATCAACGTTCAGAGCTATCACAGCCTATGCCCACCCAGTGCCCATCCGATACACATCCCAATGCCCAGCTCATTATCGTTCAGAGCTATCACAGCCTATGCCCATTCAGTGCCCATCCGATACACATCCCAATGCCCAGCTCATCAACGTTCAGAGCTATCACAGCCTATGCCCACCCAGTGCCCATCCGATACACATCCCAATGCCCAGCTCATCATCGTTCAGAGCTATCACAGCCTATGCCCACCCAGTGCCCATCTGATACACATCCCAATGCCCAGCTCATCATCGTTCAGAGCTATCACAGCCTATGCCCACCCAGTGCCCATCTGATACACATCCCAATGCCCAGCTCATCATCGTTCAGAGCTATCACAGCCTATGCCCACCCAGTGCCCATCTGATACACATCCCAATGCCCAGCTCATCATCGTTCAGAGCTATCACAGCTTAATACACACACCTATTTTTCACACCAGCCTTATGCCCAGCTGCATGCACAGCTAATGACCGCAATAAATGTTTTAGAGAAATTTAATTTTAGAAAATAAAAGTTGGATCCAGAAAAATGCCTACTCGATTTGAAAAAAAATTCAGAAATCTAAATAGTTTTGTATGTAATACGACTGTATTACAACGATTTTAATCCTAATATATTCATGGAGAAAGTTATTCGAAACTTTTGAATTTTGCTCCAAAAAAAGGTTAGTTTTATTGAACGCAGTTATTCAAATAAGTTTGTCATGCGCGTGTCAAGTGAAACATCGTATTTTTCCTTTTTTTTTAGCGTCCCCCACGGACTTAGCGTCTTTCAAGTTATTTTCGTTTCCTTTTGTTTTCTGTATCATGTACGTATCATTTTATTGTTCAGCAACTTATATCATCTCTCAGAATGCGGAAAATCTGACACAATTGTATTACTCAGATTGTTGACGACTCACTTTTTGTCGATGCAGACGGAGTCTTAAGACGAGATGGAAGCGTCTCACTGCACTCAGAATGAACTAAGAAATCTACGACAGAATTGAAGCTTAGGACATGAGGAATGCCTGATGGATTTTGAGAATCGATTGCACAATAGTTGGAGGTAAGAAAGAACGTGTTGAATGTTATAATCATGAATTTTAGGCGAAAAACTCTTATTTTGCTGTGACTTCTCTAATTTGCGAAAAATTGTTCAATATCGTATTTCAGACGCGTCTCCTCCACCCGCAAAGAACCCAGTCTCAAATTACTGCTTCGATGTCGATGCGGAGTATCAAAGGCCCGGCGAGGTGAATTTTTATTCTTACCCTTATTTTATGCTACGACAAGTTCTCATTTAGGTATCCACACTGCTTCCTTTTTCGGGTCAACCGTGAAAAAACCAGAAGATGGCAGAGCTGAGGAGGAAAAGAAAGAAGCTTGATGAGAAGAACGCAAGATCGCAGGCATTGAAGAAAGTTGTGAGTTCGATAGAAATTTTAGATACTGTCAGTTGTCGAAATTTCAGACTCTGCCAATATTCTCGTCCACACATCTTGACATTTGCAAATGGAACGACAAAATCATCACGAGAGCCATGATTTGAACAGGTAAATTTTTTTCAGTTTTCTTAGAATACAAAAAAGGTTAGAAACGATTTTTGTATAAGAAAAATTCAGGTAGACTGAAACTCTCAGCCACTCCCAACAGGAATATTGGAAACGAGAGAAAAATCTATCAACGACTTTACAACTACATTTTAAAAAGTAACTTTAAAACATTTAACTTCGAAAAAATGACCAGTAAATTTTTTAACAGATAGATTCGAAATTTCTACAAAGACTGAATTTCGAACGTTTGAGTTCACTCTAATGAAGAGAGAGAGGGTGAGGGTGAGTAATAGAGAGAAAGAAAGATAGAGAGAGAGAGAGACTGATAGAGAAAGACTGAGAGAAAGAGAAAGGTGATCAGGCTAAATGACGAGGATTTTGCCGTAGTGAATTTTTGTAAAGATAAATTTGAAATTTCTTACAGAGACTGAATTTTAAAAAGTTTGAGTCCACTCTAGTTGCGCTGTGAATAGTGTAAAACTTGAAGAAATAGACAGAAGCAAAAAGGTCAAATGAAAGTTATCGATATTTTTAACGTTAAAATTTCAGACTTCTCGCTCCCGCAGGGAAGACTCCAGAACTTGAAGATGAATTTTCAACAGAACTCAGAGTTACCACTTGCGGAAGATCAAAGAAATCCTCAGAAGAACCCTAAAGGACTAATCATTTACTGTGATTTAAATAAATATATTGTTAATTATACATGTTTAGTGAAGAGAACTAGATCGAGAAAACTGCCTACTGGATCCATAAAAGTGCCGACTGCATCCAGAGAGTTCAGCTGGATCCATAAAAGTGCCGACTGGATCCAGAAAAGTGCCAGCTAGATCGTGCCAATCGCTGCCCGACTTTTTGTGGATCCAGCTGGCACTTTTCTGGATCCAGTCCAACTCGTGTTCTCTGAGGTGGTTAAAGCAGTTGCCTTTCACGGCTTCAACGCGGGTTCGTTTCTCACTGTTGGGCAGTTTTGCACAACTTTTGTCGGATATTTTTGGAAATAATGTTGAATAAATGTGGGAATGTTGTCCGATATTTTTTGGAAAAAATGTTGAATAAATGTGGAAATGTTGTCCGATATTTTTGGAAATAATGTTGAATAAATGTGGGAATTTTGTCCAATATTTATGGAAATATTGTTGAATAAATGTGGAAATTTTGTCCAATATTTATGGAAATATTGTTGAATAAATGTGGAAATTTCGTCCGATATTTTTGGAATAAATGTGGAAATGTTATCCGATATTTTTTGAAATAATGTTGAATAAATGTGGAAATTTTGTCCGATATTTTTGGAAATATTGTCCAATAAATGTGGAAATTTTGTCCAATATTTATGGAAATAATTCCGAATAAATGTGGAAATGTTATCCGATAATTTTGGAAATATTGTCCAATAATTATGGAAATAAATAATTTTCGACGTTTCCACATTAATTCAATTTAAAAAAAAATTTTCTCGAGATTAATAGAAGGCGCATTACTTAATCGTTCATGTATTTCAAAGCGAAACTGCTACGGTAACTAAGTAACCGATTTACGGAGGTCAGACTTTTTTACAGGTAGAGGAAGATATGTGCAAAGTTGATTAGAACTCACATAAAATCATAGAACATTTATTAAAACATGGACATTTCAGTGACCGACGTGAGTTGTATTGGTGTTGTAAATTCTTCGGGGTCGATTCTGTGAATTCGCATTTCGTACTGATGAGTGCCTTCTGGCAGGGAGACGGCAAGTGAGAAGTTTCTTCTGAAAAAGTTCAGTTCTAGTGAATTTTCCATTCTCCAGAAACTAACCCATCTTCGCTTTGAACCATAGGCATAGTCATGCGCCATCCGAGAAAGCTTCCGGTGAGGTCAACCTGATATTTTTGATCTCTGGCCTTGTGGATATAGTGTCCGACTGCGGGCAGCGAGAGGCGAGTTCGACCCCCCGTCGGTCGCGGTCTTTTTTCATTTTTCTCGCATCACACCTTTGTATGTTTAGAAACATGAATCGAACTTATTCTCATCTTACAACAGGTTTAAATTGATGAAAGATGGGAAAAATACGAAAAGTCCACGAATTGTGACAAAATCACTCACCTTTTGCGCGTCACCATGGTTCCATCTGAACAGGACATTTGTTGCAGGTCCCGTGGTTTTGACAGTTCCTCTTGTTACGAATTCATTGTCAGCGTAGAGTGGACTCTCTGAAAGGACGTGGCTCAGAACCGCGACGCAGACACGCTCACCATCAATGATCACATCGTATGGGTCGTCTACTGAAGCTTCGTTGTCGTCGGAAATAGCAGAGTCGATCAGGACGGATTCTGGAAGTGTGCTATGAAAATAGTTATTCTTCAAATTGGCGGCGTAGCGACGCCATAAGGGCGCTCAGCTTCCCGCAAAATTGTTTTTTTGGTTTTTTTCATCCCGTCCTGACTTGAAAGTCGAGCAACGTTGGGTATAGTCAGTACTTGGATCGGATTCTTGTAATATTAATAGCTGTGCTCACCATCATTGATCAAATTGCCAACAGACGTCACACTATTTCCAGAAATTTCGCAGTCGACGAGTACCGAAGGAGATTCTGAAAGTGGGTGGAGCTGTTAGAACCGCGACGCTTGCACGCACGCTTACCATCAGTAATATCTTCGTCTACAGAAGTCAACGTGTCTCCAGAAATCTGACAATCAACCAGAACAGAAGGGGATTGAGTGGTGTCGTCTGGCCACGAGCGGAGAGAAGCCATATCAGACTTCGTCGTCATCCGGCTAGCCACGTCTTCTGTCCAGTTCTCCACATCCACAGAGGAAGCCGGGGAAGAGTCGTAGTAGGAGATGATGTCCTCTGTTGGCAACGGGCTATCGAAATCATGCTCTTGCATCTCTGGTGTGTCGGATAGGACGTTTGCCTGTGAATCGGAAAGTAAGCATGGGCATATTGCCGATGATTGGCAATGGACTTGGATTTTGATTTCTAGGCTTTCTTGACGTTGACGATGGTTCAAATGACATAATTTTTGCTTACGGTGATGTCGTCTTCAAGAATTAATAATCTTATGTAACATCCGAATTCGACGACGTCGTCGGTGACTTCGTAGGTGACGTCATCGAAAAAAAATTTTTTTGAAAGTTCAAACTTTTTTGCTGAATTCATTTCAGAATCTGACATTCGATTCTGACATCGTTGTCGACAACATCGTCGGTGACGTCAGATTCTATCATGAATCTGGAAAAAATCAATTTTCGAAAAAAAATTTTTCGATGACGTCGACGACGACGTCAAAATCGATTGTCAGATTCTAAAATGAATTCATGAAAAAATTTTCAATTAAAAAAAAATTTCGTCACCTACAATGTCACCGACGACGTCGTCGGATTCGAAAAATCCAAGTCAATTACCAATTGCATTGCCAATCGACTGCCAATCATTGGCAATATGCCCATGCCTAATCGGAAAGCCATGATTCGATTCCTTGCCGGAGTCAGTTTTTGCGTTTTCTGTGAAAGTAGCAGAAGCTGGAAATGCAGCACGCCTAGCGGCCGCCCGGCCATTTTTGCGGCGCTTTTTTATTTCAGTTGAAAATTATTTTCAGTCAAGTTTTTCACTTTTTAGATTTTTTTTCAAAATTCATTTCAAAATTTGCCATCCTATATAGGATATATTCCGACGACGTCGTGGGTGAAATCGTCGATAACGTCATCGAAAAATTTTTTTTAAATCATGTTTTTTTCGAATTCATCACAGAATCTGACATATTTCGACGACGTTGTCGCTGACATCGCATGAAAATACTTTTTCAAAAATGAATCCGGAAAAATATTTTAAATTTTCGAAAAAAATTTTTCGATGACGTCATCGACGATGTCACCGACGACGTCGTCGGAATCGGATGTCAGGTACTAAAATGATGTTCGATTCCTTGCCGGGGTCAGTTTTCGCGTTTTCTGTGAAAGTAGCAGAAGTAACTTTAAGACATGAAAATTCGTTCCGCGCGGCAGCACGTGGTGGGATTGAAACTTGACGCGCATCAACATCTCTGAGAACGCACCGCGAAAACGCCAAAAATCTATCAAATTCATCGAAAATTCCATTCGTACTATGGTCAGATGTATTCTAGTCGAATACAGAATTGCTGATTACCTCCACAGCGTTTTGGTTGATTACACCACACTCTGACATCCATTTCATCAACTGTTCCGAGGTGAATGGTAGGGTTATGGGTTGGTCGCCGACCTGCAACGGTTCCCGGCCTCCTTCGTTCCTTTTGGATTCTACTGGGCTGCCTTTGGGTGACTTCTGAAAGGTTTACTGAATAAAGAACACATGGAATAGTTAGTAAAGCTACTATCAGTACTTATTATGAAAGTCAAACATAGTTTTCGGATAAAAAGTTTTCTATCTTATTCCCCCCCCCCTCTCTCTCTCTCTCTCTCTCTCTCTCTCTCTCTCTCTTTCTCTCTCTCTCGCTCTCCCTCTCTCTCCCTCTCTCTCTCTCTCTCTCTCTCTCTCTCTCTCTCTCTCTCTCTCTCTCTCTCTCTCTCTCTCTCTCTCTCTCTCCCTCCCTCCCTCTCTCTCTCACTCTCTCTCTCTCTCTCTCTCTCTCTCTCTCTCTCTCTCTCTCTCTCTCTCTCTCTCTCTCTCTCTCTCTCTCTCTCTCTTTCTCTCTCTCCCTCTCTCTCTCTCTCACCCCACTATAGTCAACTGGTGACATAATTTTTCTCGTCTTCACTACATCTTCTTTCTCTTTCTTATTCTTTTTCGAATCGTTCAATTTTTCATTCTCCTTGTCCATATCAATAACGGATCGATTGTCCGATGTCGAAAGCGATATGGAATTGCTCTTTTGAGCTTGCTTTCTGAAAGGAATCAATCGATAAGTGAAAAGGGGCGGAGCCACCGAATCATAGTAACTAACCTCACAAATACACAACTAACTGGTTGATTCATTACAATCTTCTTTTTCTGTGCGGGTGGGGACTCTTGGGACTTCTTATTTGCCTTAAATCTCTCCCGGTTCGGATATTTTTGACCTACCGTACCCCGACTACTGTAGCCGATCTTACTGGGGACAAGTTCAGTGGAGTCGAACAGTTCTGGATAATTTTATATATTTTTGGTATATTTCAGATTCTCACACTTCTTGAATGTTCTGTGAAAAGAGTCTTGCAGAAATGCATAAAGCTCTTTGCCATGTATTCGAGAATGTAGAATAGGAAAATGACACATATGGTCATGCCGATTATTCTGAATACGGTAGTTTTTGATCTACCATTTCACGATTACTGTATGTTTCATTTCACTTTACAGTAACAAACGTCTGATCTATACTTGTGATTACTGTAATACTGTAGCCGATTTCACTGTAGTTTTTGATCTACGACTTCTCGATTACTGTACATTTACTTTCCAGTAACAAACGGTTGACCTACACTTGTGACTACTGTAATACTATAGCCCGATTTTTGTATTTTTCACAGTAACGAGTGTTTGATCTGAAATTTGGTTACAGTAATAATTTTCACCTACTGTAGCCCGGTTACTGTAATTTTTGTATATTGACCCACAGTACGACGATTACTGTAGCCTTTCAATCTACCATTTCCCAAGTGCTGTAGCTTATCTTTGACATACCATACCCCTAATAGTGTAGGATATTTTTGATCTACCACATACTATTTATTGTAGAATATTTTTGTTAGAGTGTACTCCGATTACAGCATCATAGTATTGATCTATTATATTTAAAGTACTGTAGAAAATTTGATCTATCATATCCTATAGGATAATTACTGTAACGTCAGATCTACCATACACCGGACACTGTAGAACACTTTTAATTTCTCAAAATTAATGTAGCTTTCATAAATAGCGAAAATAAATACTCGAATGATCAATTACAGTAACCCACCACATTTCAAACTGGAATGACGTGGCATTAAGTTCATTCCCAAGATTTTTGATCTACCAAAATATTAATAAAACTCACGTAGCACCTTTTCCAAGCCAATCTTCAGGCTGTTGATCTACGATGCTAGAGGTCGTGGGCGATGGATGACCAGAATCTTTTCTATAGTCGAACGAAGGTTTTCCAAACCGGAAAAACCGGTACCTACAGTAACCCTATGACCCAGTTACAGTAACCCGAACCAACCCAGTCGCCTTTGTTTCATTTTTGATCACTTTGCACCCCAAAATCCATCTGATTGATCTTCTCAGCTCGTCCTTCAGTTGATCATACGTCGTTACTGTATTGTTCGAATTTTCTGGAAACGGGTGGGTAGATCAGAGTTACTGTAGCCTACCAATCATAACAATACAGATAAGATTTGACTTTTATTCGTTTTATAGCAAAATGAGAGAGATGGACACGTTTTGTCTCTTTCAAGTTTTAACGTGGTTCGGTGAATAACCTCAATTGTCTGTCTCAATACTTTTAAGTTACCAGTGGCACACCTCGGCAAAGACATAAGACAATGAAACCGCTTCGCAGCCGCTTTGCCGACCTCCGCTTTTATTTTCGAAAGTGTTTGTACTTTAAAAAATGTTTTACTTGGCATATTGAACGTTGCGGACTGTTTCCAACGATAGTTTTACCTACTTCAAACGGGACGAATAAAAATAGGAAAAGTAAAATTTTTTGAACTACAGTAACTGGAATTTGATCTACTCTATCTATTTTCTTTGCTTACACTTTTCAACTGCGTTTGCCGCAGTGTGTACTGATTAAGGTATCGAGTGTCGTACTGAACTCCGGTATACCATGATTTTCGAATGAATTTTTAAACAGTAACCTTCTTTCTACAGTATCCAGGTTCTTACAGTAATCCTATTTTCTCAGTTTCTCGCATTCTACAGTAACCCATCCATGTCACCCGAAATCCTCCAAGTCCTAGTACGAATCCAGCTCATTCTTCACAGCGGGTAACTCTATAGGGGGTACAGTATCCAGGTTCTTACAGTAATCCTGTTCTCTCATTATCCTACAGTACGCCACATTCTACAGTCACCCGAAACCCTCCAAGTCGTACTAGCTAGCCATCTCATGCCTCACAGCAGGAAACACTCGGAGATACAGTATCCCGGTTCTTACAGTAACCCTGTTCTCTCAGTATCCTACAGTACACGACATTCTACAGTAATCCGAAATCCTCCAAGTCGTACTAGCTACGCATCTCATGCCGCACAGCGGGAAAAACTCGGAGATACAGTATCCAGGTTTTCACAGTAATCCTGTTCTCTCAGTATCCTACAGTACCCAACATTCTACAGTCACCCGGAATCCTACAAGTCGTACTAGCTACCCATCTCATGCCTCACAGCGGGAAACACTCGGAGATACAGTATCCCGGTTCTTACAGTAATCCTGTTCTCTCAGTATCCTACAGTACGCTACATTCTACAGTCACCCGGAATCCTCCAAGTCGTACTAGCTAGCCATCTCATGCCGCACAGCGGGAAAAACTCGGAGATACAGTATCCAGGTTTTCACAGTAACCCTGTTCTCTCAGTATCCTACAGTACACGACATTCTACAGTAATCCGAAATCCTCCAAGTCGTACTAGCTACGCATCTCATGCCGCACAGCGGGAAAAACTCGGAGATACAGTATCCAGGTTTTCACAGTAATCCTGTTCTCTCAGTATCCTACAGTACCCAACATTCTACAGTCACCCGGAATCCTACAAGTCGTACTAGCTACCCATCTCATGCCTCACAGCGGGAAACACTCGGAGATACAGTATCCCGGTTCTTACAGTAATCCTGTTCTCTCAGTATCCTACAGTACGCTACATTCTACAGTCACCCGGAATCCTCCAAGTCGTACTAGCTAGCCATCTCATGCCGCACAGCGGGAAAAACTCGGAGATACAGTATCCAGGTTTTCACAGTAATCCTGTTCTCTCAGTATCCTACAGTACCCAACATTCTACAGTCACCCGGAATCCTCCAAGTCGTACTAGCTACCCATCTCATGCCTCACAGCGGGAAAAACTCGGAGATACAGTATCCCGGTTCTCACAGTAATCCTGTTCTCTCAGTATCCTACAGTACGCCATATTCTACAGTAACTCGAAATCCTCCAAGTCGTACTAGCTACCCATCTCATGCCTCACAGCAGGCAACACTCGGACATACAGTATTCCGGTTCTCACAGTAATCCTGTTCTCTCAGTATCCTACAGTACACCACATTCTACAGTCACCCGAAATCCTCCAAGTCGTACTAGCTACCCATCTCATGCCTCACAGCAAGCAACTCTCGGGGTCATAAATTTGTCGAATGAGGTGATTGAAAGTCGAAATTCGCTTGAACGTAGTGTAGTGTAACGTGCAGCTGCAAAATAGTCTGTGCACCTTGGAATTGAAGTGAGGGTGGGAAGTGTAATAGTGAGGGAGGACCCGGCAGGAAAAAGAGCAACGACCGACCCGATGATGGATTCCTATGAATTTTGCATCAAGGGTTGTCCGTGTTTTCCTGGTATGCTTCTCGGTTTCATTATGTCCCTTTCTGCTTATTTGTAGCTATCTGGAGCCGGATCGCGACTTCCATGTGGGTTATTACTTGGCTTCGTTTGGTTCTTTTCCTGCAGCTCTTGCTTTCTAGTACACGGTGTAACACTTTAGGCCATTCCAAAAGTGGGCGTAACGCGGGCGGGACAATGGTCGGTCAAAAATCGCTTAGTTGCAAAATTTTTCAAATCGAGGCCTTAACTACCAGAGTTGCATGGAATTCCGACTTCCGCCTTTTTTTCACCTCCGACTTCCGACTTCCGTGAAAAAATTTCACTTCCGACTTCCGTCAAAAAATTTTTTTCGTGAAAAATGACGAAAAAACCGTGAAATCGCTTCTACTCAGTCTGGAATTGACCTATCACCTGTTGAGAAAGCGCGGATATACAATATCTCTGGGTTTTTCAACTTTTTTTCACTCCCGACTACCGTTGAAAAAATTCTACTTCCGCCTTCCAACTTCCGCCCTTTTTTACTTCCGCCTTCCGACTTCCGCCTTCCGTTTTAAAAATTCACTTTAGACTTCCGACTTCCATTTAACAAATTCACTTCCGTCTTCCGACTTCCGACTTCCGTTTTAAATATTCACTTCCGACTTCCGATTTCCGTTTTGAAAAATTTTACTTCCGTGCAACTCTGTTAACTACATTTTCGATATCATCACTGGTTCACATATCTTCCTCTACCTGTAAAAAAGTCTGACCTCCGTAAATCGGTTTCTTAGTTACCGTAGCAGTTTCGCTTCGAAAAACATGAACGATTAAGTAATGCGCCTTTAATTTCAATGGAATGAAAGTAGGAATAACAATTTAAATCCACAAAGATCTAACTGTTCGTTGTGAGAGTCCCGACCCTACCGTACTCAGTTTACAAAAATGCGACTGCCGCGAGTTTGAAATCGGTTAGACTTTTTGCTAGATATGTGTGGTTAGTCTCCTCGAAATATCTTACAATAACTTTTAAAACTTGAATTTCTTGTTCAATAAGGACTAAAAATGAGCAGAATACATAGAATGAATGGGTAGAAAAACACCAAGAGACGGCTGCAAAGCGGTCGTCCAGAGCGAAAATTTGAATCTATCGATTGAGGTTGACTGATTCGCGCCTTTTTTGAAACTCCACCCCTCGATTTTTTTGGATCTTGGTAAACCGTGTAGTAGCTGACTAGTGCCAAAATCCGACTTCCGACTAGAAAAATTTTATTTTTCATAAAAATGTTGAAGATGACATTTTACGATAATAATCTTTGATACTTTTTTCATCGCATTTTATTTTTTTATGTTTCCGTTTTTTCTAGAGAAAAATATAAAACTCGTTGTTTTCATAAGCTCAATCGTAAAATTAAATTTTCCGAAATTTTACGTTTCTCTGAAGTATACCGGAACTTTAATTTTTTCTATTAAATCGACCGGTACATTACTTTTTAAACTTTACCTTCTCTCTAAGAACCCCGAAACAAGACTTTTCTCTTAGCTTCACCGAAACTTTACATTGTTTTCTAAAAATTACCGGAACTACATTTTTCTGAACTTCACCGGG
>OZ022253.1:3097111-3099611 GCA_963978915.1 Caenorhabditis parvicauda
ACAAAGAGTGGAAAACAATCATGATCAGGGTGACTTTTTCCCACACCGGTAGTTCTGAAAAAATAGAGAGATTGGAAAGCGTCACCGCAGCTCGTAGAAACATCAAAAACGTTGAATATGAAACATGTAATTATTTTAGATTGATCCCAAAATTCTTCTTTCTTCAGAGATTTTCCATTCCAGTTTTTTTCAAATCAATTATGTGACCCGTTTGTGCCGCTTTTATGGTATTGTTTCGAGTACGGTCTGTGATTATCTACCATTTACGTTCAAACATGTGCCCTATTGTGGCCCATTTGTGGTCCGAATTCTACAAAATTTTTTTTTTCGATTCATATATTCAAAGTTGTGTCCCGTTCGTCATTTTGCCGCCTTTTTGCTTGGCTGATCTACTATACGTACCTGAGAAATTTTAATTATTTACTTTGGAAGTTTCCGAGTAGAAAAAAAAAACTCTACTGAAAAATTTATGCTCCAGCTTGCGTGTCATAAAATCTTGCTGAGCTTTTGCGTTATTGCAACTCTGATCCAATGAAAAGTGTTCACTTATACTTTCACGACTTCAACTTGTCCCAATACTAGCAGTATAAATCAAAATGAACAGCGCAACAGGGATAAGTGGATATAGCCGCTCTGCAACCGCTTTGCGAGACATTCCGCAGAGCTCACTTACCTCATTATTTTGTTTTCGAACAGTTTTGCTAATGTTTCTTTATAAATATTGCGGATTGTTCACAAGGTTGATTTTAGCTTCTGCAAAATTTTTCCGTTAACCTCTGGGATGAAAAATGTAGGAAAAATAAAAAATGTTGAACTACAGTAACTGAGAATTGATTTACTTTATCGTTCGCCCCGCCCATTACTTTTCTTACCTTCTTAACTATGTTTACCGCGGCACATAGCTTCCTCTACCTGTAAAAAAGTCTGACCTCCGTAAATCGGTTACTTAGTACCGTAGCAGTTTCGCCTCGAAATACAAGAATGATTCAAGTAGATGCGCCTTTAATTTCAATGGACTAAAAGTAAGAATAATAATTTAAATCTACAAAGATCTAACTGTTCGTTGTGAGAGTCCCGACTTCTACCGTTCTCATTTTACAAAAACGCGACTGGCGCGCGTTTGAAATCGGTCAGACTTTTTGCTAGACATGTGCGCGGTGTGCCTCATACCTGTTTTCATTCTAATTACTTGAAACTGGTTAAATTGTTGAAAAGACCTCTATTCATCTCATGATGTTTTGTGAGTTTTGGCAGAACTTATGAATCGTGCTTTTTTGAGAATCTATCACAAGAGCAGATTTACTGGCTGAACTTCGATTTCTGTAGACTGGAGGAAGCAGTACCGAGTTATGTGTAGAAGTTTTTTAGTCTAGGAATTGTCATAAGAGCATGATTGCATTTTCAAATGATTTTATCTTTAGAGCATGATTGCAGTCGGAAACCTCTCAATAGAGCACTTTCCCCACTCTCATTCCAAAAGTTCAAATCTGGGTATTTTCGCCGATAAGTGTTTTCCCAATGCATGTTAACGGCTGTTTTTGTTTTCGACCGCATTGCCAAGCCGCGTCGCGGTCAAAAGTGGAAACCTCATCATCGGCTTTGGTTGTTTTCCGTAGGCGATAATCCTTCCGAGAAAATGCTTCAGTAAATACAAAGTCCGCGTACTTTTTCTTTAGAAGAAACTTCGGACGACATATTTAATCCACGTCCTTTCTTTTGATTGGTGAGCCACAACCCCTTCACCTAACAGGTAAGCCACGCCCACTTGCCTTGACCCCGCCCACTTCTGAAGTCATACACGCATTTTGTGTTTTTAATGTGGCTCGAAGACATGAAGCTAGTTGAAAAGTTAATTAGAACACTTACTTCCTTTCTCGTCTCGCACCCCAGTTTTCGGACTATTTCAACCCAACTCGGTGAGCTGGCTTCAAAAAAGGTGACTTTGGTGTAGTGGATAAGACATCAGTTTTGCACCCGCAACATTGAAAGTTCGGTTCCTGGGGATGGACTTTTTTTTTGCTTTTTCTTAATTTTCAGACGAGAAATAGTCGCTGGTTATCTTCAATTAACTGTCTCAAATCTTCACTTCCGGTTTCTAATCCGCGTCAGAGTTCATTTTCCCATATGTTAATCCCTTCAAAACACTCGGCGAAAAAAAAAAAACGAGTTGACAAAAAAAGACGAACGTTAATGGAAATTTGTTGTCACGTAGCCCCCATTTTCCTTGGTTACTTGCTTCTTATTCTTTCCTGACTAATTTCCCTTCAATCTTTTGTTATTTTTACGCATCGTGGGTTCGGTTTCGCCCCGTCTGATTTTCGCTTCTTTGTGTTGAATCTTTGGTGCATGTAATTCGAGCTGTATAGTGAATGACAAAAACAGAGTGATTTTTGAAAAAGTTTGGGTACTTCAAGGAGAGAGAGAGAGAGAGAGAGAGAGAGAGAGAGAGATGAGAGAGAGAGAGAGAGATGAGAGTGAGAGAAAGAGAGAGAGAGAGAGA
>OZ022253.1:3104611-3154611 GCA_963978915.1 Caenorhabditis parvicauda
TGGCAGCCTGAGTGGTGATCAAGACAGTCCAAGCCAATGCCAAGCTAGAACTTCTGAGTTTTCGAACCCAGTTCAGGCCGGGCCTCCTATGACTCGGTCCGAGTCAGCCCAGTCAGAACCTGATCCAGGCTTTCCATTGTGCCAACGCCAGCCTGATATAAAACCAAGCTAGTCCAAGCCTCAGCCTATTCGAGAGCTTCTAATTTTCGAGTAAAGCCCGTTCAAGCCAGTGTGATCCTCAACCTGATTGAGACATTCTAAGTCTTGGTGTAAGCCAGCCCAAGTCAGTCCGAGACTCAACCTGATTGAGACATTTTGAGCTTTGGCCCAACCCAGACCCAACCTAATCCAGATCATCGTCAAACCTCAAAACACCATCACAAGACACATCACCGAGTCTCTCACGGCAAGAACTCAAAAAAAAACACGACGAATGGTGAAAGAGATAAGACGGAGGAGCTGGATTAATCCCGTCGGAAGTCGACTTAAATCTGCTCCACTGTGAAAGAGCTCATTCTGACTACTCGGTGCCATGTATCACAGGAGTTCGCTGCGTATGTGTAAGTTTTGTGCTTGGTTTGTGGCTGGCACGTGCCTCGAAGCTGATGAAGCACTCTTACCCCTATGATCGAATAGGCTTGGTTTGTGGTTTGACCATGCCACGTTTGTGGCGAGGATGTGATCACTAGGCAGGTGAAACATTATACCGCGATGTGAGAAAATTGAGACACATTTAACGTGCCCTCTTTGTGGCCTGCACGTGGCTGACACGGGGTTGTTAATAGCATGCCCACATTCTCAAAGTGCTCCTCACGTGCCTTCTTTGTGGCAGGCACGTGATCGATTTGAACCAGATGCTGCTTGAAAATCACTTTAATCATCAAATTCTCACACATTTTAATGTGCTCCTCACGTGCCGTCTTCGTGGCAGGCACGTGATCGATTGGTGCCTGATAGAGGCAGAACCTTGGCAGTCGTTTCAGACATGACAATTCTACGAGCTTTCACGTGCCTTCTTTGTGACAGGCACGTGACCGATTTGTGCCTTATATAAGTAGATTCTCGACCACCGTTGAAATCATCAACATTATACACACTCCAATGTGTCCCTCACGTGTCCCATTTGTGGCAACTACCTGATCTTTGATATATCGTACATTTGCAAAAATGAAATCACATCGTGAGAACCAAACAATTCAGGCAGATCGACGGGCCGTCGCAGAGCCCCAAAGCTGACTCAGCAAATGAAATCTCTGTCACTCGACTGTCAGGATATGCCTCCAAGAATAGGATCAGTTTCGCAGAGCCCAATGAGTAAGTCACTTTCCATGCGACGCGGTCAGACACGCGGTTTTCAGGGTCTCGTCTGGCATGCGACAACCTGCGGACAAAGATGAATGGAAGCTCGGACTTCTCGGATAATGATAGATCTTGTTCACCGTCGGTTAGAAGGAGCAGTAGAAGATCTAGCGCTAATGGTGAGCCTTCTCTCTCTCTCTCTCTCTCTCTCTCTCTCTCTCTCTCTCTCTCTCTCTCTCTCTCTCTCTCTCTCTCTCTCTCTCTTTCTCTCTCTTTCTCTCTCTTCTCTATCCCATTTCCCAATTTCCAGGTCGTTGTTCCAACGCCGGTGGACATATAGTCATCCACGAGTACAGTCCATCGTCCGGTTACACTTTGAGCCTCGGAGACCGGGTCCACGTTGTCGACAACGGAGACCCAGCATGGCTACACGGCTTCAGATACAATGAAAAGTGAGTTGACGCCAAAAATAGTAGTGGACGTGAGTTCGCGTCAGTCTTAACAATGTACGTAGCCACTTCTCATCCCATCTTAAAAGTTGTAATGAGCCCTGAAATAATTCGTACACCGGGTCAGCGTCACATTAATCCACATAAACATTACGGAAACACGGATTAGCGACTAATATGCATTTACTCCAGTTTGTGATGCAAAAATCCGAGAAAAGTGGAATCGTGCTCTTATGAGAAATTAGCCTTGGAGCAGTTTTGCACACGTTTTTTCAGAATCGAAGAACTGCTAACATTCCCGGCTACATGTGTGGCGCAAATCTTCCCAGGCGAACAAGCGATGAGAATTTCGCAGAATGTTTTCGTGTCAGAGCACAGATTAAGAATGTATCGTGACCAGGTGAGAAAACTCTCAAGGAAAAATCTTCACAATAAGCTTTAAGGTCGTTTTCGCTATGCCAGAAACATTGGCTGACGGAAAAGTGACAGTCCGAACGGAGCATAACGCTTACGTACCATGCCCGATCTCGTCTTTGGCGTTTTTGTGAGCAGAATTCATTGCGAGAACGTCTAAACATTCCGATAGACTTGATCCCTTCGAGCTTTGTTCATAGACTCCATCTTACGTGTAAAATTTACCCCTTTTTGTTGAATTGAATAAATGAATGAAGAATTAAAAGTAAAAAGCAGGGTTACTGTAAGTGGGAATGTTTTTTGATCTACGTATCGATCGACGCGTCATCGTGGATTCTCATTTCTTCCTGGCTCGATTTCTTTCTATTAGCGCATCAGTTATGAACTCTCAACTTCCGAAAGACGTCATTATTCTTCAAGAACTGAGTCGTGATGAGAGCGGACTAGGTTGGTTTTTGCATATTTCGATCAAAATGTCTAAATTCGCTGGATTTTATTGGTTCGAGCTTATGTAGTGAAATAATATCGTGTTATCTGAAGCTGAAACCATTATTTTTGTTAATTCAATCATCAGAATTTTTTAAAACAGACTTGCTTCATCCCAGCATCTTTTTTTCAACTTTTCAAGGACATAAAATGATGTATCCAGATCATTTGAAAGTTGACTTTAGCAACGTTCATCGGAATAATCAATAAGGAAGTCCACAAGGTTATTCTCCGGCATGATCCCCTTCCGTACGGAACCGTTATCACCGTGGCCAAGAAAACGGAAAGAGCAGGAACCGTTCATCTGGATAAGTCCCTCTACGTTAACAAGGATTACAGTTACACATCGTGGAGTCCAGTTTTTGCAGATGACAATATCAATATGGTAATTTTCCCCGAGTGATTCATACTGAAAGTTTTTTTTGGATACTGAAATTCCATATAGGAGAGATGAAAATTCTTCACTGGTCATTTTCAGATTCGATGTGAAGCCAAAACAACAGGATGTTTCACTCTCAACGACGAAGACTATGATTACCCAAGTGCCTTCAACAACGATCTCGGAATTTTATGTGGAACTTCGGAATGTCGTATCGATGGCATAGGTTCGTTTTACGTTTATATCGATCTCATTTTTCCGTGTTCTAGAGCAAAATGAATAAAAGTTTGGGCCTACGTGGCGAATTCCACTCCTGAAATTGAAATTTCAGGCACCGTCACTTGTCATGTAACCGCTGAACTCGTTGACGACACTTGGCGCTTGGTTATTAAAGAAATACTCGAATTCAGTAGAATTGTAAGTTTGAGACTCAACTCAATCGCTAAAATCAACTTTTGAGAATCGTTTCCAGAACAATCAGAAAATACTCAACAATAACAATGAGATGGAACACATTGGAATTGTAACAAGACTCGAGATGGATGAGAAACGTGATCTCAAACTCGTTTCGTGCCGAGATTTCTCGTCGGATGTCAGAATCTTCAAGAAGTAAGTTGAGTGTTGTTGATCTTTCGATCCTGTGGGTTTTCTTGATCTAATTTTTGCTTTATAGCGCTACCTCGGCGCCGTGCGGTCAGATGCCACCAGAGTTGCACGGAAGTAAAATTAAAAAAAAAATATCCGCTCATTCCTTGATGAACATAGTCTTTTTCCGTCATTTTTCACGAAATTCACATCACAAAAATTTTTTGACGAAAGTCGGATAAGTGGAAAGTAGAAAAAAAGACGAGAGTCGGAGTTCCGTGAAACTCTGGCCGCTAATTTATTTGCAACGCGAAGAAAAAGAAAAAATTCAAAAATTATTATATGAAAATAATACATACACATTTAGAAATCACCGCATCTGCGAGCATCAACAAGACTCTTCAAAGCGACAGGACTACGTTGACAAGAAAGGATCCGACCTTCTTGGTACTTGCATCAAGTTCCGCGTTCTGGAGTGCAGTTCCACTACCTCGAGTAACCTCAACCGCATGGGAGTCCACGTCGACAGAGCGTCTATCCAGCCGTCTGGTCTCAACATTTCAGTTCATGTCCATGGAAATTTCGCAGAGGTAACTTCAGAATTTAAGATGTCTGTTTCATTTGGATTCGTATGTATAATGCTAAGTCTCTCCCAATGTTTCACTGACATTCTTTGAGTATTTCATGGAGTACACCAACTTCCGGCGAATCTTTTCCGCGAAAGTTTTCTCACTTGGCATCAATGCGCTGAAGGCTGAAAACAGCTTTGTTCGATTTTTAAGGCCTTTTACGTCGGCGAAACGCAGCGCGAAAATTCATCCTATTAAAAAAAAGTCCGTCAGTTTTGCTCGAAATAGGGCTTATTCGATCGGATTTTTTTGTCTGAACTTGAGTTTTTCAAAAAAATTCTTTGGTGTACTGCAATCGAAAGCTCAAACATGTCGAGACTGGGTGCTTCAACTTGAATTCATTAACGTTAACGAATAAATGAAATTTTGTAGATCCGCACCAAGTGTGAATGGTCTGGCGATTTTAGTCACAACGGGCATCCACTTCTATGGAGTTACGACCTTGAGTATATTCTTGATGACCAAGACCTTTTCAAAAATAAATGTGAGTTTTCAGTGATTTTTCTACTTCTCGCCCCTTTGTGATCCGTGATTCATAGATCTTGATCTTATTGAACGTTTTCAGCTGAAGATGAGATCTACACTGTGAACGCGGTAAGATATCACCGCAAGGATGTTTTTGCCAAATGGAGGCTCACCAAAAAGAACGCCATCATGAAATCAGGTTATTTTCACTTATTGTGCTTTTTATAATTTTAATTGAAAAAGTCAGAGCTTTAGTGAGTCAATTGAGATTTTTAAATTTTATTCTTACTCAATAACAAACGTTTGACTTGATTTGATCCGTGAATCATAATTTTTTACGCTGTGCTAGGAAGACGGGAGTGAGGAATTTGACACATCATAAAATGCACAATTTCAAAGTGTCCTTCGGTATCCAAGACTTGGCTCTTCACAAAAGTTGTTCACCCAACCTAACCTAAGCTTGTTATAAAAGGAAATTACTGTTGGCTGCAGATTGAGATTAATACATGATGTCACGGACGTGGTATTTTACAACGTCTCGAATTTCTCTCCCGTCTTTCTAGGACGCTGGTAATTTTTGAATCTCTTCAGAACCGAAGCGTGCCCGCACCTTATCAATCAACCTCGGAAACCTTCGAATGGAGCTGAACCCAATGACTCCGCCAGTCACCCCAAACTCATTTTCGTCGCGTTCCTCGCAGAGCGCATTCTTCCCTGACTCGGATGACTCTTCAGAACACGAACCGTTGTTCAGAAGAAGGGCATTTACGATGCCGAACTCGGTGAGATTTGATTGGAAGTGACGTTTTTTAGTCAGACCTTGGAAAATAATCTATTCCTCTCTCACTCACAGTTTCAATAATTAAATCTAAAAACACCACTCTCATAAAAAAAAATTGGTGAAAATTCCGCCAGTTTCGATCGAGTTTGGCTAATTTTCGTCTCGAAATCATACATGAAATACATGAAATGTGAAAAGGAAAAGTCTAGAGTCTCCAATGCTAAATGAACTTTTCTAAGTTTCCATGATTCGAAAAACATTCATTATCAATGGAAAACTTTTGTGTCGAAGGTACACTTTCTCAATAAATCGTTTACAGTTGCTCCTCAGACAACTAAATGCAAGTAAAACGACCCCTCGAGAGGCTCAGAATGTTAGTTTTACTGTATTTCAGACGTAAATAGCAAGTTAGACAATTTTGTCGAAAAAATGACTGAAATATAACGAAAGTCGAGAAATTATAGATTTTTCTGTTTTCAGGAAATCGAAGAAACTGAATCGCAATGGGCAGTACTAGAAGCTCAAGTTAACAAAATCGTTGATGAGTGAACCGTTTTTTTTTTCTAAATTTTGTAAATAATCAATTACAACACACCCCTAGGAACCAGTTTTAATCGATCTCAGTAGCTCAAAGATGGGTTCTTCTTTGTAACATTTATGCAATTTACTCCCTAACCCACTCTGTTTCTCGTTTTCATCATTTTTGTATAATGAATTGTTATGTTGTAGAGGTTTTCTTCCGCAGGGGATTCATTTTCTTCAAGGAAAACCTGCAGATGGAATAGAATATTTCAAAGAAAACAGACAGGAAAAGCATCATTGACTCTCAGAAACTGAGCTTAAGAAGTATCATGAAAAGGATAAATGGAGTTTATCTGTTAAAAATGTTCGAATATGACCGAAACTTTGAATAATCTTTATTGTAAGAAAATTTTACAGTGAAATTAGAATCATCTGAAGGTGGAGTATGATCAAATGGAATCTTGATGGACCAGTGATGCTCGGAAAAAAGTTGAGCTTATGAAATTTCCGTGAAACGTAAATGTGGCTGTATCAGTTGGCTTCATTAACAAGATGTCTATTTTCCGGTTTAAACTATCTTTTTTCTATAGTGGAAGTTTCGAATTGACAATTGCGATTTTTCTATATTAGATGGACCGAAAAATGCACCAGATCGAGCAGCATCTTGCCTGGAGAAGTTTTTAACACAGTCTCGGTTTTACACACTTGTTAACTCCAAAAATTTTCGTGGACCGGCATTGGACCGTAAATGGGCGACATTCTTCCCGGACATCTGTCGCCCAATTACGATTCAATGCCGTCCAAATTTGACACGCAGCGCACTCTCCCCGCCACCGGTCCATCTGTCGCCCATCTACAGTCCATCTGTCGCCCATTTACGGTCCGCCAAAAGTTTTCGAGTAAGTTAAGTATAACCACTGGTAAGTGCGAAGTATTCTCATACTTGCCATTTTTGCCTTGTCAAGGTGTTTTATAAGACATGGTAATGTTCATATTTATACACGACATTGATATCTTGGAACTAGGTCTTGCCATTGTTTTTTTCAAGTTTAGCAGATCTAATATAACATCTGATCATGACCTTCTGGATGTAAACACCTGGTGCACGCCCCCTTGTGATCTTGGCCCTGATCATTCCATGTCTCTGTCCTGACGCCACGAGGTGTCTCACAGACCCAACCTTGTCGACAATAAAGGTTTCTACAAAGACATGTTGAACTTCATAACATATAAGCACGGTCAAGGCTTTTAATGTTACATCTCAAGTTTAGCAGATCTAACCATATTTTTTCTAAGCGAATAAAAATTACAATTTGAGGTATCGAGAACCCCCAGACGATTTCTCAGCGATATATGTTCCGTCCGTCAAAGAGTACAAGCAAGCGTGTGGCGAGCACGCGTCAAAAATGCGGGACATATCCTGGTAGAGTAGTGGAGTTTTTGCCTGTGAAAATGACAAGACTGGAATCCGGCGGGTCTCTGTGTCTCTCACATGGAGAGAGTGCGCATTTGGAACGCGCACAATGCTCATACAGAAACTGCCGACACTCACAGAGTGCCTGCAGTGATAAGCGTTTGGTCAAACACCAGGAAAAGACGTGTGGATGCGCTGATGACCGACATGGTGACAAAACGTCTGGAGCTACGGAAGATCGTACAGCTGGAGGTTCTAAAACTCCAAAACTTTTCGTGGGCATTGGACCATAGATGGGCGACAGTCGTCCCGGACATCTGTCGCCCAATTACAGTCCAATGCCGGTCCATTCACAGTCCATCTGTCGCCCATTTACGGTCCGATCCATCTGTCGCCCCCCTCAAGTCGCACTGGCCAATTCATACACTGTTCAATATCAGGGGGTATTACACATGAAATATTTTTCCTTCAAGGCGTAACTGCTACGGAACTAAGTACCTGATTTACGGAGACCAGACTTTTTTACAGGTAGAGGAAGCTACATATCTACATCGGGTCATTGAACCTGAATTCTGCACATCTTTCGACATATCCGCTTCTGAAAACTTACTTTTCTATTATATAAAATGTTTCTTATAAAAAACAAACATAAGAGAGAAATGAAAAAATCATACAACAGAAACAAAAGTTGAAAAAGTTGTATGAACTAGTGAACGAAAATATGACTGTTTTATGAAAAAAATGTTTTTAGTTGGAAGGAAAAGAGGCAACTCACATTTTATCATTACTGAAATGTTTCTAATTGTTTGAAGTCATTTCAGAGAAAAATTGAAGGTGATCGCTTGAGTTTGAACCGAGCTATGACCAAAAATAAAAAGTTGCCAAAGTTTTGACCGCTACTGTATGTGTTTTCATTCTGAAGTAGTCAGTCAGAAAACATTTTCATCTTGGGTGGTCTTCATTTGGGAGAGTATAAAATTTTGTTGCTGAGGTCATCTACAGTAATCCTCTGACTTAGATAACGATGGATTCGCGTAAAGATCCCCCACAGTGATGGAATTTTTCTGAATAGAGCTTCTAAAAGATTCTAGCTTTACTATTAAAAGACCACTAGCAGTCAAGGCAACGTCTGGAGCTCAGAAGACTTGGATGAGATTAGATTCGCATGGAGTTACCCTACAGTTACGGAACATTCCTGAATCTAATTCTTAAAGAATTAAGATTGACTATTAGAAGACACTTCTGGTGGAAATTCAGTGGAGTATGGTCTCAAAAGTTACTTTATCGAAAGCTAAAACAACTAATTTGAACAAATTTGTGCTCGACTTGAGCTCTTTCGGAATTGTAGGAAAAAGCTATCTCTCTCTCTCTCTCTCTCTCTCTCTCTCTCTCTCTCTCTCTCTCTCTCTCTCTCTCTCTCTCTCTCTCTCTCTTTCTCTCTCTCTCTCTCTCTTCTCTCTCTCTCCCCTTCCCCTCTCTCTCCCTCTCTCTCCCCTCTCTCTCTCTCTCTCTCTCTCTCTCTCTCTCTCTCTCTTTCTCTCTCTCTTCTCTCTCTCTCTCTCTCTCTCTCTCTCTCTCTTCTCTCTCTCTCCCCCTCTCTCTCCTTCTCTCTCTCTCTCCTTCTCTCTCTCTCTCTCTCCCCTCTCTCTCTCTCTCTCTCTCTCTCTCTCTCTCTCTCTCTCTTTCTCTCTCTCTCTTCTCTCTCTCTCCCCTTCCCCTCTCTCTCCCTCTCTCTCCCCTCTCTCTCTCTTTCTCTCTCTCTCTTCTCTCTCTCTCTTTCTCTCTCTCTCTTCTCTCTCTCTCCCCTTCCCCTCTCTCTCCCTCTCTCTCCCCTCTCTCTCTCTCTCTCTCTCTCTCTCTCTCTCTCTCTCTCTCTCTCTCTCTCTCTCTCTCTTTCTCTCTCTCTCACTCCCTCTCTCTCTCTCTTTCTCTCTCTCTCTCTCTCTCTCTCTCTCTCTCTCTCTCTCTCTCTCTCTCTCTCTCTCTCTTTCTCGCTTCCTCTCTCTGTCTCTCTCTCTCTCTTCCCTCTCTCTCTCTCTCTCTCTCTCTCTCTCTCTCTCTCTCTCTCTCTCTCCCTCTCTCTCTCTCTCTTTCTCCGACCATATTCAGAACACTTGTTCCAAGTTTCAATCTATAGTTGCCATTGCGCTAGCGGTGCGCAAACTACGAGTCTTGATGGGCGGAGTTTCAGTAGTCGCCCGCACTCGTTTGTAGACGTTTACAAACACTGCCATTGCTCGCTCTCACCTCAGCTGGAGGAAAAACTACCGTAAACTACAGTAACCAGTACAATAACCTGCTATGAACTGAGAGTGAGCAGGGCCAAGTTATGACACCATGTTACCTCTTTTTTGTCCTGTTCCTGACAACGCAACTTGTGACGGCAAGTCAACGAGGTTTGTGTCCGTTTTTACAGTATCCTGGATACGGTATCTAGAAAGGAGAGTTACCGTAATCTTTGCTACTGTTTTTTGAACAATATCTGTGATTTTCCTTCTCATTAATTCTCCCAACCTAGTTACTTGCTGATAGACTTTGAAATCTATTTCTTGTTACAGTATCCTGACTACGGTATTTGAAAATGAAAGGTACAGTAATCAGTCTTACTGTGACCATCAGCACTCTCATCAGTTAGAAGTTTCGATTTTGAACTCACTTATTTCGTTGTAGATCAGTCTCTAAAGTTTGTAATTTCTCTTGTTAAAGTATTTTAAATATATGATCTACAGTAATCTTCGTCACTGTAGTTAAACCATACATTTGAAGTTCGAGATAATTTATTGTTGTCTGAACCAGTTATTTCGAGGTAGATCATTCTTTGAAGTTTGTGATTTATTTCTTTCCCGTTACAGATAAAATTTTTTCATTTTTAAAATTCTTGTAGGTACCATTACTCCAAAGATACAGTAACGAAAACTTGACCTACCCTAATGACATTATAATAATCTTTTCGTACATTGTAATTTGGACTGTGTCTTACTGTAGATAGCAAGTGACTGTAGTGAAATTTTGATCTACGCCAGTGGAACCGTCTTGAGCATAAACTTGAAATCTAGAGAATTTCGGTTCCAAAGACCGATTTTTAATTTCGCATGTCTTTCCGGGGTTTCGACATTGTGTAAACACGGTACGCGCAAGAAAGGAAATAATGTGTAAAATACACACAAATATTATAACGTTATGAGAGAGAGAGAGAGAGAGAGAGAGAGAGAGAGAGAGAGAGAGAGAAAGAGAGAGAGAGAGAGAGAGAGAGAGAGAGAGAGAGAGAGAGAGAGAGAGAGAGAAAGAGAGAGAGAGAGAGAGAGAGAGAGAGAGAGAGAGAGAGAGAGAGAGAGAGAGAAAGAGAGAGAGAGAGAGAGAGAGAGAGAGAGAGAGAGAGAGAGAGAGAGAGAGAAAGAAAGAGAGAGAGAGAGAGAGAGAGAGAGAGAGAGAGAGAGAGAGAGAGAGAGAGAGAGAGAGAGAGAGAGAGAAAGGAGAAGATAAGAGGATGTGAAGAAAAAACGGAGAACAGTAGCAAACATAATTGAGCAAAAACTCAATCAAAATCTCTCTACGAAACATAAAACCTTCCTAGGGATAATTTCAAAAAAAATCTATCATTCAGTTTTTTTCGTATCCAAAGCTGTACGATTCTCTAATCAGTTTTAAAATTGTCAGTGCAATTTTTCATTATAATAACTTTATTCATAGTGAATAGGTTAGAAATGCTTCAGCAATAGCCGCTATGAATAAAAAAAACATAATGGGGTGGGACAAAGAGCTTCGACTTCTTGAGCTGTGACGGATATTATTGATTTGTAGTGAAACATTTTCATTCTCAATAACTTCATCCTTTGAATCTTGGGGATCTATCACATTATATGAATAGTTATGACTTGATTTCAGTTACTCATTTTTCTTTTTCTCTTGAGTAGTCATTGCTAAGATGGTCCGACCCAGTGCGGGTTCCGCCTTAACAGTGTTTAAAGCACAAAATACACATTATTACACGATTCTAAAATGTCTCATGAACACTCGAGTTTTAATAGTTTCACGACGCACACTGCGCTGAACGCAGTAGAAAAGTGTCGAATCAAGCAGCGAGGGGAGGCGACCAATGAGCAGCGAGCACGAACCCCGCCCCTTTGTAAATTCTGCACCGCTGTAGATCGAATTACAGATACTGTAGTTAAAAAACTTTTTTCTCTGGCGTTTTTTTTTTTCAAAATTCATGATAAAAAGCTAGTTACGAAGGAAAGTTACATAATTTGCAATTTTTCAACAGCAATTGGCAAAACAAGTTAGCTTGTTAATATGATAAAAATAGGACAAAAAAATGAAAAATATTTATGTGCGAACGCGCTCTAGAGAGAATTTTCGTGCAACGCGTCTAATCGATGACCTTTAGCTCTGTGTGAGACATCGGTTCCCCATAGTTGTTTTAGCATTTTTCCACCTTTTCGTAAGAACTTCAACTAATTCTCAGAAGCTACCACATGAATGCTACAAAGAAGCCACAAAAGTGTTACATAGTAAAAACACGTTGAAAACGGTCGAATTGCACGAAAATCGCTTGCCAATCGATAAAAATAGTCACTTTTCAGATTTCCGCGAAGGGAGTGGCTACGATCTTGAAGACGTTGATTTCCTGACCCAAGACGATTTCCTTCGACCTCTAAACGGTTCGCTTTGTTTACATTTTTGACCGGAACGCGTGAAACTTGAAACTTTCTTTGTCAAAAAACGGACACTGTCGTCGCCATCAAAGAACGTCTGTGGGAAGACCTGCGATAAGGGGACTAGTCGTGGATTTTGTGTTATCGACGTGGGTGGTCTGCAGAGCTGCACGGAATTCCGCCCTTTTTTCACTTCCGACTTCCGTTTAACAAATTCTACTTCCGACTTCCGTCAAAAAATTTTTTCGTGAAAAATGACGAAAAAACCGTGAAATCGTTTCTATTCAGTCTGGAATTGACCTATCACCTGTTGAGAAAGCGCGGATATACAATATCTCTGAGTTTTTCAACTTTTTTGCACTCCCGACTACCGTTGAAAAAATTCTACTTCCGACTTCTAACTTCCGTCTTCCGACTTCCGCCCTTTTTTCACTTCCGACTTCCGTGAAAAAAATTTCACTTCCGTCTTCCGACTTCCGTTTTGAAAAATTTTACTTCCGTGCTACTCTGGTGGTCTGTGATCTATGATAGACAGAAACTTAGATTTCTGTTGAAACATTGATTTGTAACCATTTCCTTTTGGAAAAATGGCACAGCCTGCGTTATTAGTTATCGTCGTGTGTGGTCCTAAGTTTTTTGATTCTGAATGAACGGGATGTATGTTCGCTTTTAAATTTTACTCTCTCTCTCTCTCTCTCCCTCTCTCTCTCCTTTTCTCTCTCCCTTTCTCTCCCTCTTTCTCACTCTCTCTCTCTCTCTCTCTCTCTCTCTCTCTCTCTCCATCCTTCCCTCGCTCTCTCTCCCTTTCTCTCTCTCTCTCCATCCTTCCCTCGCTCTCTCTCCCTTTCTCTCTCTCTCTCTCTCTCTCTCTCTCTCTCTCTCTCTCTCTCTCTCTCTCTCTCTCTCTCTCTCTCTCTTTCTCTCTCTCTCTCTCTTTCTCTCTCTCTCTCCATCCTTCCCTCTCTCTCTCTCTCCCTCCTTTCCTCTCTCTCTCCTTCCTACTCTCTCTCTCTATCTAATAACAACACGCCCTGAACAACCAGAAAAAACAGTAGTTGCACAACTTCCTCCCTCTCTTTCCAGTAGTACCAGTTTGATTGGAAACGTCATGCGACATGTTCTACAGCCGGTAAATATTTACGTTGCTCACGCTCAGGGGACACGCTGTTTGCTGAGGTCTTTTCCATTAACAAGTCAAGATTATTAGCACGCTTATTGCGTGAGCAGCCCAGGGGAAATTGTGGTCAATTTAAAATAATAGAAGGAGGGGACCGCCCCCTTTTCGTGAGGCACCATACGTTTTCTTATATGATTTTTCAAAATGAAAGAGGAAGAAGGTTGTACCAAACGTTTAGGAATAGGTAATGGTAGTGTATACCTAAACATACGTTCTCAACAAGAAACCTGACCACAATTTCATCATCAATCACTAGATTAAACTCTGTCAAGTTGTTAGGGTACTCTCTCTCTCGCTTGTTAGGGAAAGATCCAGTCATTCGTCTTCGTAAGGTCAGCTTGAAAAGGAAATGATCAAAAGATACACCGCAGATTTCAGCATACGATTAGTATAAATAGTCTCGTTGAAACATGAAAAAAAAATCAGATCTGAAAATTTGACTTTGAGAAGGTTTTAATGACTAAAGTCTGTTGGAAATGGTCGAAAAGGACCAAAAATTTGAATAATCTTTTTTGTAAGAAAATTTTACCGTGAAATTAGAATCGTCTGAAGGAGGAGTGGAGTGAAGGCTTATTACATTTTTGTGAAACGTATCCCACTGTATCCGTTGACTTCACTAACAAGCTGCTACGGTATCTCTTTTTCCAATAAAAATGATGTTTCAAACTCTCACTCTGTCTCTCCCTCTCTCATCTCTCTCTCCCCCTCTCTTTGTTTTCGCTATAACTTCGAGAATATATGTCAGTTTTATTGTTCTACATGAGTTAATTCTAACAAACAGCTGTTCCGATTAAAAAAAACATTTTTTCAGAAGACGAGACATTCCTCACCGAGAAAGACTTCAAAAACGCGGAAAAACTTCCCGATGATAAAATCGCCGCAGGACACATTTTATGGCGACAGTACTTCAAGAAAGGCGACCTCCGAGGCAAGGCAGCTTGGAAGAAAGTGGTACGGTTTACGGTATTGCGACAAAAATTTAAATATTTCGGATTTTTTTTTGATTTTCTAGTGCTTTGAAGTGAAATTCAACTTTTTTTTCAAAATGACCATTCAAGAACGAATAAAAACGGAAAATATTGATCTTTTAACTTACGTTTTGAATTTCCTGAAGAAAATCAAAAACTATATGTAAAATTTTCAGCATTTTGCGAAATTCCGAGAAATAAGACAAAAATTAGACTATTTGATTGGAAATATGAAAACGGTCAAATTTTTTCTACACTGACTCAGAATTCAAAAAACTTCACGGTTTTTGAATTAATCACATTAAAATATAAATATTTGAACGAAAGTCGGAATTCAACTTTGGTGCGGTTGCGTTTTCGCTGAAATTATTCTTGTTAACGTCGTGTGTGGTCATGGAAAACATCTGATAAAATCTAGCGACCTTTATATAAGAATTGATTATTGTAAGACCAGGTAAGTGCGAAGTATTCTAACACTCGGCCTCAAGAAAAAAATAATTAATTATGAATTAAAACTGCGAGTTCTATTAAATTGAATTAAATATGAGATAAAACGGCAGAAAGTTAAAAATTAATTAACTATGAGATGAATGAACTTAAATTGAATTTTTGAATTAACTTACTCAGGTAAAACTTTTCGTGTCTGTACAGTTTACGGTGTCTGAAACAAGTGAAAACCATGTCCATATCAGTCTATCCAGACACGGATTACAAATTCGGTGTCCATATGGTTTACAATGCCTAGACGAGTAGAAACCGTGTCTATTATGAGACTATCCAGATACCGATTTCAAATTCGGTGTCCATATGGTTTACAATGCCTAGACGAGTAGAAACCGTGTCTGTTATGAGTCTATCCAGACACCGATTTCATTTATAATTATAATTAATTAATTTCAAATTTTTTTTCTTGAATGCATTTTTTCATTATTAAGGTGTTTTGTGAGACCTGGTAATGTTCATATGTATACACGACCTGGACATTTTGGGATTCGGCTTTGCATCAAATTCAACTCCGAACACATGTGTCGACCTTTGAAACTTTTTCGGTTTCGTTTTTGAAACAAACCGCGCAATGGGCTTATACCCTGTAAGCTGTGCGTGTGGAAAAAGTGAAAACGCGTAAAGCCGACTAGTTATTCAATTTTATGGCGAGAGTGACATTGCCATTGGTGGGAAAAGTCGGTTTTTTTGGAATCTGGGGGAGATAGAGGGATAGAGGGATAGAGAGAGAGAGAGAGAGAGAGAGAGAGAGAGAGAGAGAGAGATAGCGTGAGGAAATGAGGGAGAGAGAGATAGAAAGAGAGAGAGAAAGAGAGAGAGAGAGAGAGAGAGAGAGAAAGAGAGAGAGAGAGAGAGAGAGAGAGAGAGAGAAAGAGAGAGAAAGAAGGAGCGATAGAAAGAAAAGATAGCGTGAGGAAATGAGGGAGAGAGAGATAGAGCGAGAGAGGGAAAGAAAATCTAAACAAAGACTAGGGAAAAATCTTGTTGAAACGTGTTTCATAGATTTTGTAAAAACCTCGAAAAAATAAAGATGCACTGCTCTCTTGATTTTTCAATAAAAAATTCACATCTGCCTTTTTTTGAAAATTAGTGAAAGGATGGGTAATAACTGGCCGTTTCAGAGATTTTCTGCGTATTCCTGGCAAGAAATAGACGGAAAATGAGTGGAAAGTATTCGTTTTATAATATTTCTATTATCCTGACTAACCATGGAGAGAGCAAAGAATTTCAGGAAAATCGAGAAAACCTACGACGAAACGGAGTGATAAGTAGTACAAGAAAATGGCCCAATGGACGGATCCCCTATGTTATTTCCAATCAATACAACGAACGAGAAAGGGCTGTGCTGGCGAGAAGTTTCAACGCGTACCATGAGAAGACATGTATCAGATTCGTACCGAGGGCTTCGACCGACAACGATTACTTGTATATCGGGAAGATTGATGGGTTCGATGAGAGTTTTTGAATAAGTACAGTAAATGATTCAGATGCTTTTCCGACGTTGGTAAGGCTGGTGGAAGACAGGAACTTTCGCTGGACGACGGTTGCATGCAGGTTTTTTTTCCTGGTTGAGGTCGAAAATGATTTGACCACACGTCTGCACTTCGTCCTAGAAAGACGGGAGAAAGGAATTCGACACATTGTAGAATCCCGCGTCTGTGACGTCATGTGCGCAAAAAACAAAATGCTGTGCTTGTGTACGACACGTGCTGTAGATAACTCACGGCACATGTGTTGTAAGAAATTGTTTTATGTACAGCATGTGCCGTAAGAAATATCTCAATGTACAGCATGTGCCGTAAGAAATATCTCTATGTACAGCATGTGCCGTAAGAAATATCTCAATGTACAGCATGTGCCGTAAGAAATCTCTCTATGTACAGCATGTGCCGTAAGAAATATCTCTATGTACAGCATGTGCCGTAAGAAATCTCTCTATGTACAGCATGTGCCGTAAGAAATCTCTCTATGTACAGCATGTGCCGTAAGAAATCTCTCTATATACAGAATGTGCCGTAAGAAATCTCTCTATGTACAGCATGTGCCGTAAGAAATCTCTCTATGTACAGCATGTGACGTGAGAAATCTCTCTATGTACAGCATGTGCCGTAAGAAATCTCTCTATGTACAGCATGTGCCGTAAGAAATTTCTCTGTGTACAGCATGTGCAGTAAGAAATCTCTATGTACAGCATGTGCCGTAATAAATCTCTCTATGTACAGCATGTGCCGTAAGAAATCTCTCTACGTACAGCATGTGCCGTAAGAAATCTCTCTATGAACAGCTTGTGCCGTAAGAAATTTCTCTGTGTACAGCATGTGCAGTAAGAAATCTCTCTATGTACAGCATGTGACGTGAGAAATCTCTCTATGTACAGCATGTGCCGTAAGAAATCTCTCTATGTACAGCTTGTGCCGTAAGACATTTCTCTGTGTACAGCATGTGCAGTAAGAAATCTCTCTATGTACAGCATGTGCCGTAATAAATCTCTCTATGTACAGCATGTGCCGTAAGAAATCTCTCTATGTACAGCATGTGCCGTAAGAAATCTCTCTATGTACAGCTTGTGCCGTAAGAAATCTCTCTATGTACAGCATGTGCCGTAAGAAATCTCTCTATATACAGAATGTGCCGTAAGAAATCTCTCTATGTACAGCATGTGCCGTAAGAAATCTCTCTATGTACAGCATGTGCCGTAAGAAATCTCTCTATGTACAGCATGTGCCGTAAGAAATCTCTCTATGTACAGCATGTGCCGTAAGTTATCTACAGCGTATGATGTACATGCGCTGTAGCACATGTTGTACACAAGTATAACATTTTGTTTTTAGAGTACTAACCTTAGTATGCAATCTGCAGCCAACAGTAATTTCGTTTCGTAATAAGCTTAGGTTTGGTTGGGAAAACAACTTTTGTGAAGAGCAGTCTTGGATACCCACGGACACTGTGAAAGTGAGCATTTTATGATGTGTCGAATTCCTCACTCCCGTCTTCCTAGCACGACGTCACATCTGGCCGTTTCTAAAATGGGTGTGACGACCAATGATGATGGGTCGAAATTCGCAAGCTCGCAAAATTATCGAAGCAAGAGTTCAGCTACATTTTTCATGAGAAAAATCTTCCTTTTTTATCGCTGAGAAACAAATCGTAACGAAAAACGTTTGAATTAGGTAAAACTTACCTTGGAAACAATCGGCATCATTTTTGGATATGAGAAAACGAGAAATATAGGTTAAAACTTTGACAAAAATATTCGAAAAAAGATAATGAAGTAAGTGCGCTCTACGGAGGGGATTGGGAAGCGGTTGCAGTGTGGCTGTATCAACTTATTCCTGAGTGTGCTGTGGAATGTTTTCTGACATTTCTAAACATCAAAATATTGTCTAAAACTTTGAAATGTGTAGAAAAAAACCATTTGGTGATGTTTTTGACATCGTAAAAACTACCAGTTAGCTTTTCACTAGATCTAACTCGACTCTTTCTAGATCTAATTATACTTTTCAATTTGTCTTTTCAGTACGACACAGCGATTCACGAACTAATGCATTCTGTTGGATTTTATCACGAACACGAGCGATGGGATCGCGACAGTCACATAACTATTCTTTGGCATAACATTGACAAGGGTGAGGCTGAAAAGTTGAAATGATGAAAATCCATTCAGATGCATACGATCAATTCGGAAAAGTCGACCTAAGCGAGAGCTCTTACTACGGTCAAGCATACGACTTCTATTCTATCAGTGAGTTTTGCGAAAAAAAATGCAAAAGGAGTTGCCTACTGCTGGAATCGAACCAGCGTCGCCACGGCCACAACGTGGAGTACTAACCACTATACTAAGTAGGCCGAAATCGTGCCCCAACAAAATGGGCCACAATTGCACAGGCCGAAGGTGAAAGTTACGTTAGGAAGGGCGATTTCTTAAGCTTGGAGCTTTATAATCTTGTGTTTCAGTGCATTACGACTCCCTGGCCTTCTCTAAAAATGGATTCGAGACTATGGTTGGGAAACGATCTGAAATGACTTCTATCATTGGAGCGGCTATTGACTTCAGTCCGGTAGGAGAGAGAGAGAGAGAGAGAGAGAGAGAGAGAGAGAGAGAGAGAGAGAGAGAGAGAGAGAGAGGATGCGAGATAGCACAATTTCAGATCGATGTTCTGAAGATGAACATGATGTATCAATGTACTGGACATCTCGGAGGAGTTACCATTCCAACGACAACGACGACACCTCTACCATCAGTTACAACAACGACCGACGTTTCTGGAGGTGATGAAAGTGAGTTCTTGGTATTTTCTCTCTTGACCACACGAAGCTTCCTCTCATAACGAATCCTATATTTCTTGAGCTTTAACGATATCTATGAAACACGTTTCAACGAGGTTTTCTGCTATACTCCTTGAATTTTTGAAATGTTCACATAAAAGTTAAATTTGACACTTACTCCTATCGAGAAGAGTTACAAACTACGGAAAACGCATTTAGGAAAGCAAGGGGAGTGACAGTCAATAGAGTAGACTATTTTTCCTACCCTTTTTCATTCAAATCGTAACGGGAAAAAACGTTTGAAGCAAGTAAAACTAACCATCGGAACAAATCGCAACGTTTATAAATATGAGAAACAGGGAAAATAGGTTAAAAAAAGATGAAGTAATGAGGCAAGTGCGCTCCTCGGAGGGTCTTGCAATGCGGTTGCAGAGCGGCTATGTTAATTTTTCCTGGTACGCAGTGTGCCTCTCTCGCCCTCATTTCAATTTTTCAGCTTGCCGAGACCGTACAAACCTATGTTGGAGATGGTTGGATCGATGTAAATCGTTCTTTTTCGAAAAGATCATGCAGGTAATCATCTTAACTGTACTTATCAACCCATTATTTCAGGAATTCTGCGCGCAATCCTGTGGGTTCTGTACGCCAAAAGCCAAAGCTCCAACCCAACCTCTCCAAGACGCACTCACAAGTCAACCGGTCTCAACAGGAACAGCTACAGTTACTGGAAAAACGAGCTATTTACAGTTCGGGAAATAAGAAAACCTCACGGGATCTACCCCTAGTCGTTCATCTCTGCACTCATTTTGCCATAAGTTATTTGTTTAATAAAGATTTTAATGAATAAGTTGAATGGAGAAGAAAAGGAGATGAAGTGAAGAGAAAACTACAATAATAGCCGTGGGAAAGGAGGAAAACAAGTTAAACGCGTTCGGGTTACTGTAGGTATTTTCAAACGTTTTTGGCGGGAAAATATATTTTGCATTTTCATTCGCTGTTTTTTTTTCGTTTCGAGGGTAGGAACCGTACAAAATTCAAACGTGTTCTCAACATGACTATTTTGGCATAGGTCATTTTAATTTAAGGAAGAAGATAGGAATGCTTAAAAAAAAAGCTAAATTTACGTGAATGATCGTCGACGTTCTTATTATTTTTACCGTTTGCTTACGTGGACCACGTAATTATTTTCCTCATTTACCAGAACGTCAGTACTACTAGCTAGTACTTCAAAATGATCGTCATCTCCGGAAAAAAACGTTGAAAACGAAAGTTTTGGAAGAAACGAAATCTACCACTAAAACGAAAGAGTTTCGAGAATGAGAAGGTGAAAGGTTTTTGTTCGAGATTTCCCTTGTTTCAACGATTAAAAAATAAGTTTCAAGAGTGCACTCACGTGAGTCAAATTTCTTGCCAACCAAATTCAAACGCAGTCGCCGCGGAAATGTTGTCAAACAATAGAGTTCGCATTAGAGCGCTCTTTTCTAATTCGTAATATTTTTTCCTTTTTTGATCCATTTTATTCAGGAAAAGTTATTTTTTACAGGCAGTGGAATGGTTATTGCTGACTTGGGTGGCACAGAAATACTTGCCGAGCTTGGGGACCCAACCAAACAAGCTGAGGTTAGCGCAGGGTTAAGTTTTAGGCCAAAATATTCTTCAGATTTCTCGTTGTCTCGATAACCTGAAGAAAAGTGACAATGGATGGAAGACGGCGATTCAGAAGATTCTTGAAGGAGCCACAACCAATTTCCAGGAGTATTTTCTTCTTCTCCAGGTTGTTGAGGACTATCTAAACAAGAGATACTGTAATGGTGGTCCAGAGGAAACCCAAATCATTCGAGAGTTCTTGAATTATTGGATCAAGGTATGATTAATTTCATATGGTGAATTCAATAGCTGTTTCAGATTGTTGTCAGCAATTCGACAACTGAGACACCAGCATTTGTGACGAACAAAATGGCCCAAATATTTTCCCTAGTTTTCGCGGTCGATTTTCCGGAGAAATGGCCGTCTTTCTTTCAGGATTTGTGAGTTTTTGATATTGATTAATTTAATTTGAGTAAGATTGAAAAAATAACAGAAAGAGAAGTTAAAAACTCTGATGTCCAGTGATCCGAAATTTGTTTCCAATCGTGTCTAAACATATTTCATTTAAGCTCTTTACATTTCCAATGGAAATAAAAATGTGAGAACGAGAGCCAAAAATTGAATTTTTGATTTGAAGTCGTGATTCCGTGCTTCCCCGCTGAACAGTAATCGGAAAATTTTACTTCCAGACATTATCCATGTAGAGGTTTCACATTCTTTCTGAAAAGAAATTCACTTTCAATTTTATTCTGATCCGGCCTGATAAATTAGACAGGCCAAATTAAACAATTTTCGCACGTTTTTTTTCTAGCTAGATATGTCAAATTTGAAAAAGGGTTTTTGAAACGCTTCACATAGCACCAGAGTTGCACGGAATTCCGACTTCCGCCCTTTTTTCACTTTCGACTTCCGTGAAAAATTTCAATTCCAACTTCCGTTTAACAAAGTCTACTTCAGACTTCCGTCAAAAATTTTTTTTCGTGAAAAATGACGAAAAAACTGAAATCGTTTCTACTCAGTCCGGAATTGACTTATCACCTGTTGAGAATGCGTGGATATACAGTATATCTGGGTTTTTCCAATTTTTCTGCACTCCCGACTACCGTTGAAAATTTCTACTTCCGACTTCCGCCCTTTTTTCACTCCCGACGTCCGACTCCCGTGAAAAAATTCACTTCCGACTTCCGTTTTAAAAAATTTTACTTCCGTGCAACTCTGCATTGCACTATGTGAAATTTTCACCCAACAAACTGAGAAAAAAGAATCTAACAGTGAAAACAACTAGCGTTGTGATTGAGTGGATTGTTTAAAAATGATTTTTCAGGTTCTTCTGTAACAATCTTCTGGATCGTAACTTTGCCCTCTTCTACCTCCGTTTCCTGGAAGCAATCAACTCGGAAGTTGTTGATCGAGACGTCCACAGGCCGAAAGAGGTGAATTTCGCGAGAATTGTGTTGCAAACCTGACATGATAAGATATTATTATCAATGCACTACTGTTTCAACAGATGGTTTGGGTGAAAGTGATAACAATGTGTTATGAAACAAATGATGGAAATATGAGACAAATTAGTTATACACAGGTTTTCTTCAAGAAAAACGGGGAAACAGCAAAAATTGAAGGGAAAAAGACGCTTTTTATGTTTTAATTTAAAAGTATAAATTGCAAAACTAAATGCACATAAAAAAATGTGAAAAATTCGAAAAAATAAGTAATGAAGAAAGTAAGTGTGAGGATGAACTGAATCGATATTGTAAATTTTCTGAAATCAACGAAATAATTAAATGATTAAAAAACCGTTTTCAGCATTTCGATCGGAACACGAAGATAAAAGATGCCATGAGAGAGATTTGTATTCTTCAAATCGCTCAAAGTTGGACTCCGATTTTGGTATGCTTTCCTTCTGTAATATCTTGAAAAATTACCAAAAAATATCTAAACCTGTTTATGTAACGGAATTTATGTCGTTTAAACTGGTATAAGTATCAAAATGAGGGAGGGTAAGTAATATCTAATGGAAGAGTGAACCGACCCGCAACAGGACCCTCTTTTAAGATATTTTTTGTAACTTTACTCGATCTACTCGTGATTTTGGCTTGTTGTCGAAAACGAACCCGCTTCTAATATGCTCAGAGAAGGCAACTCAGATTGGATCCAACCATATCTAGTTTGGGAAAAAACTGGAATCCAATCTGATTCTTTCTGGATCCAATCAGAGTTGACTTCTCTGATTACTTTTAAATTCTCCAGATGTACTCGAAATTTGAGTTAACAGATAGATCATGGACAAACGTATTATGGAATAAATCATCATGATGTGTCATCATGGTTATAGACCCGTTTTCCATTTAAAAAACTGCTGATTGCATCCAATCTGATAAAATTCTTCAATTAACTATAATTCCCCGTAGAATTATTTTCTCGCCGAACCCAAATAATACGATGATTCTTTGGTCAGCACGAGTTTTTTGAAATATATTTCATTCCGATTGGAAACACAACTCTGGATCCAATCTGATTTTTTCTGGATCCAATCCGATTTTTTTGGATCGAATCAGAGCTGACTTCTCTGAGTGAAATTCATCGACCTGAAGCTTTGAAATGATCTTCACTCATGCTTGACTTTATAACTTCATTCACATTAGACTTTCTTAGATTTTTCTTAACTTTGACATCTTTCTCATTAAACGAAAAAATTAAAACGCGTCGCGGTCATGCGCCTTGTTTCAGGCTGCAGTTTCGGACTCTGTTGTCCAGTGCCTGGTCCTCGATATGATAGCCGCTTATGTTGATTGGATCGACACGGAACTGGTGGCCAATGATGTCGTTATGCCAGCGATTATTGAGCGATTAGCAAATGCAGAGACTTGTGAGGTATGATTTCAATAGAAATTGTTTAAAAGTTTGTATTTGATCACAAAAAGAAAGGTTTTATTGAAAAAATTGAAGAAAAAGTGAGAAAATTTCACTCAACAATGAACGCTTCACACTTCGGCAAACGCAGTTGAAAAGTGTAAGCAAAGCAAATCGATAGAGCAGATCAAATCTCAGTTACTGTAGTTCAAAAAATTTCACTTTTCCTACTTTTTTCATCCCAGATTCACAAATCGTAACGAAAAAATGTTTGAAGTAGGTTGAACTAGGGTTGGGGACAGTCCGCAACGTTCATTATGTTAAGTGAAACTTTTAATAAAGTATAAACACGTTCGAAAATGAAAGCGGAGGTCGGCGAAGCGGTTGCGAAGCGGTTTTATTGTCTTATGCCTGTGCGTAGGTGTGCGCTTTGAATGTTTATAGATCATGAAAATGTTGTTTTTCCACTTTTGAACAAAATTTTCTCACTAAAATTTAAGAAAATCTCAGTTGAAGTAAAATAGCAAAATTGCTCAAATTATCATTTTATGCTGCCTTGTGTTCATGGGATAGAGAAGTAGAAGAAAATCAGTAATTTGGGATAGTAGAATTTTATGTTTCTTCAGGTGATTGAAAAGTTTTTCGTTAATGATAACATGCCAACCCTAGACGCAGGCATAAGACAATATAACCGCTTTTGCATCCGCATTGCCGACCTCTGCTTTCATTTTCGAAAGTGTTTGAAATTTAATAAATGTTTCACTTGGTATGATGAACTTTGCGGACCGTTCCCAACGATAGTTTTACCTACTTCAAACATTTTTCCGTTACGATTTGTGAATCTGGAAAAAAAAAGTAAAGTTTTTGAACCACAGTAACTGAAATTTGATCTACTTTATCGATTTTCTTTGCTTACACTTTCAACTGCGTTTGCCGCAGTGTGTGTAACACTTGTGACTTCTTGGTAGCATTCATGTGGTAGCTTCTGAGAATCAGTTGAAGTTCTTACGAAAAGGAGGAAAATGCAAAAACAACTATGGGGAACCGATGTCTAAAAAAAGTTAATTTTCAGTCAGCAGTGAACGCTGTAAGTGGTCTACTGCAAAAAGGAATGCCGGAAGAGAAGAAAGGTGAACTAACACTGACAGTCCTGAGAGTGTTATGGAGCAACAATCTCCTTAATATCAATGCTGTAAGGTTTTTATTTTTATAAAAAAACATAAGATAGCATCAAAAGTTTAGCAAATCGAACGATCAACCTATTTTTTTGAAAAAAAACGCTTAAAACTGTATTTACAGATTGATTAAATCCTTTTGCATACATATTTTTCCAAATTCTGAAATAGCGTTATTCCTGTTCTCTAAAAAAAATTTGTAATTTTTTGTTTCAAACTTTGTTGTTTTTTCTTGTTAGAAACGATTCACTCATTAATAAAAACATGCATTCATATAAATATGTATCAAAATACATCGAAAACTGTTTCAAAAGCAGAAATAAAACGATTTATATAAGACATAAGACAATGGCGGTCAACAGTTTGGTAAATTTGTTTTTTAAAAATCATAACTGATCGAAATCGAAAGACCAACACCTATTTTTTGGAAACACCACACAATTGTGTTTACGGAAAGATGAATAAGGTCATTTTGATTTCTTTCTTATATCTTATCTCTATTTAAAATTAGCGTTATGCCAATGTTCTAAAAAATGTTTGTCGATTTTTCTTATTTTTTTCCTACTAGGAACAATGAAAACATGGATCCATAAGTTGAACTTTGAAAAAACGGAAATAAAACGATTTTCATATTTCCCAATTAGCATGTTAGGAAAAAAATAGATAAAGGGCAGTTTCGTTATCATTCTTTACTCGTAGAAAAATATAGAAAATATCGATGGAAAAATAATCATTTTATACTTTTAAAAACAGTGTTACAGTGTGCTGTTTTGCCCTTCCGTGATAACTTGCATGTAGAATAATCGTATAAGTTAAACTTTGAAAAAAACGGAAATAAAACGATTTTCGCATTTCCCAATTAGCATGTTAGGAAAAAAAATAGATAAAGGGCAGTTTCGCTATCATTCTTTACTCGTAGAAAAATATAGAAAATATCGATGAAAAAATAATCATATTATACTTTTAACAATTACAGTGTGCTGTTTTGCCCTTCCGTGATAACTTGCATGTAGAATAATCGTACTTTAAACCACTATCTACCAGGGCTTTTTACGAAATGTCCGATTCAACGAAACCTTTAAACGTTAAATTAACGGTTTTTCTAATTTTAACGAAACCGTTGAACATTAAATCCAGTCTAACGAAAGATTTCGTTAAATCCGTTTAATTTCGTACCCAGCCCTGATCCGGACCCCTGGTATACGATATTAAGTACCACTTTCAAGCCAAAACGGGCGTAACTGAACCTAAATAAACCAGTGGACATAATATCGTTTTACTCGAAGACGGTTCCCACGATTGTCTTTGTAGAAACTTTTGCTGGTCCTTTTCATGGTTAAATTATTTGATGAAAAGTTGTAAATCATACCGATAGCTCTGAACATACACGCTCCATCAAGGAGTCCTAGAAAGACGGGAGTGAGGAATTTGACACATTGTGAACTCGCGCGTTCATGACGTCATGTATTAATCTCAATCTGCAATCTGCAGCCAACAGTTATTTCCGTTCATAATAGGCTTAGGTTAGGTTGGAACCCAAGGACACTGTGAAATTACCCATTTTATGATGTGTCAAATTCCTCACTCCCGTCTTTGTAGCACGGCGTCGCTCCATCCCCTTCCAACCCTCCAAAAAAAACTATTCAGGAATCAAATGAAGATGAAATTATACGTGTAGGATCGCTGGCCAACACTGTAGGACAAGTTCTGGTAGACGTTGCAACGAAGTGAGTATTTTTTCGAGTTTAAAAGACATGTTAGATTCAAATTTTGACAAAAAAGGGACTGGACATAGGAAAAACTCTGAAAATTCGATCAAATTTTATTTTCATTAAAAGAAATTAGAAAAGTAGTTTTAATAAATGACAAAAAACTTTTTTTCATGTAATTTGTAGATTGAAAAGGAACCATGAAAGCATTACGTTGTTCTCGTAAATGTAGATATTATAAATGTTGGCGAAAATTTAGATGAAATTCTTAATTTTGATGAAAATAGTGGAAGTAAGAGAAAAGTTTCTAAAATTTTGTATTATCGACTTTTCCGACAACCTATTGAAACACATACCATGCTCAGTATTGATGTCAGAGACTTTCCAGAACATAATTTTTTATATGCTGCAACTGACAATTGGTTTTTTAAAACTGACATCTAGGTTCACTCACAATTTTTACAGTTTTCGTAAGACATTTCAAATTCAATTGAATATTCACGTTTTTTTTTACAGATTCACACTGCGGCAAACGCAGTTGAAAAGTGTAAGCAAAGAAAATGGATAGAGTAGATCAAATCTCAGTTACTGTAGTTCAAAAAATTTTTACTTTTCCTTCTTTTTTTCATCCCAGATTCACAAATCGTAACGTAAAAAGTGTTTGAAATAGGTAAAACTATCGTTTGGAACAGTCCGCATTGTTCATCATGTCAAGTGAAACATTTATCAAAGTACAAACACTTTCGAAAAAGAAAGCGGAGGTCGGCAAAGCGGTTGCTAAGCGGTTCTATTGTCTTATGCCTTTGCCGAGGTGTGAGATGCTTCAAAAAATAATTTATTAATAAAAAGTAATCTAAAATCCAGCACACATTCTTTCACACTGCTTCTTGCTCGCAAACCGGTTTTCGTTCCCGCAACCACTGTAGCTGAAACGTTCGCAGCGTTGTGAGCTGTTCTCGTAGTACCTGAAAACGTTTTTCGTTAGGGAAACATTAAAATCATGATTGAGGATTTGTCCACTGTAAAGTTTGCTTCTTCGAAAAAAAAATCTACAGGATTTTAGTGGTTGTAACTCGCAACACATAGCTTCCTCTACCTTTGAAAAAGTTTGGCCTCCGTAAATCGGGTACTTTGTACCGTAGCAGTTTCGCCTTGAAATACAAGAACGATTTACGTAATGAGCCTTTAATTTCAAAGGACTGAAAGTAAGAATAATAGTTCAAATCCACAAAGATCTAACTGTTCGTTGTGAGAGTCCCGACTCCTACCGTACTCATTCTGCAAAATTGAGATTAGAGCGCGTTTGAAAACGGCCATGCTTCTGGCGATATATGTGCGCAAGTTTTACTTTTAATTTTCGTGTGAAAAGTTCGACTTTCCGATTTCGAGCATAAAATGTGTGCGGGACATTTGAAATTTTTTTTGTACATTCGAATACCCATAAGAATGTAAAAAAAAAGACAAATAATCATTAGAAATGAATTTTTTTATACAATAAAAGTAGAATATCTATTAGCACCGTAAACCTACACAAAAAACTCTAATCGCGAATTGTCTCTGTCCTTTCTTATTTTCACCGCATAAAGATGGAGATGTGACGTGGGTAAACTAAGAAAAAAGAAGTATCATATTAAAAGTATCATAAAGTATCCTTTTTTAGAGAGAGGGAGAAGAAGAGAGATGGAAAGAGAAAGAAAGAGAAAGAAATAGCAAAGACCTTGCCTCTAAAAATCACTTCCTTTTTCAACTAAAATGTCTGAATTCGTAATTTTTATGAAAAAAAGGGAAAGGGGTTTTTGAGCGTAGCGAGGACTACTTGCTTGTGAATGAATATAAGACGAAATCGTCGGACCCGTTAAGTAGTGACTTGGTTAAATTTTCCAAAATCATCCATTACTCACCACATGATCCTAGCTCGTGAACATGATCCAGTAACAGGAGGTAATCGACAAATTTTGGAGAAGTCTGCCGAAGCTTCTGTCTTTTGTGTTGGCGGAGTGGTGGCCGGTGGTGGAATGGTGGGCGCTGGAGGGAGACTGAACAGTGGTGGAACAGTCTGACCGAAAAGGCCGAAAAACCCAGCGAGAGGATTTTCTGGTGTCGTTGGTGTTGTTGGTGTAGGAGCTAGTGTTGGTGCTGAAAGTAGACTTTTTGTTGTTTTCCTATGGTGAAAGTAAGAAGTAGGGTTTTCGTAGTCATTAATCCGGACGTGTTGACAATTTTAATAAAAATTTTATGGAATTAGTATTTTTTTCAAACATGTGAAGAAAATCAGTAGTTTCTATGTAAAAATTTGAAAATTTTAGTCCAAATCGATACTTTCAGTGAAGATTTATTGGTACCTTTCAATTTCAAGTTACCAAAAGCAAAAAAGTTTTATTTTTTGAAAAAATATAAGAAATTTATTTCAACGTCTTTGATGCCGAAAAATAATACCCGGAGTTGCAGCGATCGGGGCTTGAGTGTTGAAAAACGGCAGTTGGAACCCCATGTTCGCGGGATTTTGAGTAGTTGCAGCTGGATCGACGACGCATTGTGCTACCTCTAGGTTGATTGGTTATTGATTTCTAAAAAAAGGAAAAAAACAAAAAAAAATTGAGCATTTTCCAAGAAAATTGAAGGATTTTGATCAGAAAAGTGAACAAAAAATTCTCACAATTCCGAAATATTTTTTGCTGTTTCGCACGTTCATTTTAAATTTTCAATTTTTCATAAAATTCTGATATTTTAACTGCTATTGGTGGATATTCAAGTCGAGAATTAGTAATTATCATACCTCGTCGATGATGTCACATTTCTTTGGTGGATCACAAATTATGGACTCGCAAAGAAATGAGAGCTCGTTTATTTGAGCGTAGACCAGTGATGAAATGGTTAGAAACAGTAGTTTGGGAAACATCTGAAAGAAACGAAAGAATATCTGGGCGTTCAGGAGTACTAGTTCAGAGAGTTACAGGAGGAAGACAGTATAGTTATGAAGAGGATCATATTAATAATCGACAAATATGCAGATACATGAGTTATAGTGGACTTATGTAGGAGGTTTAGAAAATCTATAGGATTGAAGAGGTAGCAAGATTATAGACAGACTTAGAGAAGTTCGAAAACACATAGATGTTTCGGAATTTTAAAAGCTGTGTATAATATGCTTGAAAAAAGCTGCATTAAAATTATAAGAAGTAATGATTTTGAGAAAAAACCACCTCAAACTGAGAGAAAATGAAAATATGTAAATTCAACGAATTTCATTATTGATAAAGCGATAGTTCACCATAATTTCATCAGCAACCACTGAAAAAAGCCTATAGACAGGTTGCGGTGAGGCTTTACAGGACGTAGCGCTTATCATGCATGACTAATAGTCGGCCATTCTTCCCTCACTCCAGAACAGGATTGCAGTGGACAGAGAAGGAGGGGAGGGGAGGGTAATTTGTAAAGTTGAATGCTAGGACACTTGTTCGTGAGAATAGGCAACTTGACCTGGTGGAAGATGGGTTTTTACCCATCGAGAACTTTTGAACGAATCAATTTCGTTCGGAAACTCAGTTGAACTGTACTTTGACGGTTTCTGCTGGTCTTTAGCGCAGTTTGAAAATTATCATTCATCAACCGAGAGCTTAAGAAAAATGAGCTTTCCCGCTTTGATGGAGCTTTTCAAGAAAAAACGGTAGAAAATTTAAAAAAACGAAAAAATTTCATTTGTTCGGGAACGATCGGAAAATGGAGAGTTATTTTTTACTTCCGAATTGGTTGTTAAAGAACAGTTCATCTAGACATGAACTGACCCTCAGTGTTATTGCGATAATTGATAGGGACAAAGTTTTCAATTTTCAAACGTAATCTAGAAGTACTAATGATCTGTGGGAAAAAAAACCATAAAAAGTAATTATTCAAAAAAAGATTTTTTCTCGTTTTCCTTTCTATGGTGCACACCGCGCTAAAGGCAGTAGAAGAGTGTCGGATAAAGAGCGAGGGGAGTCGACCAATAAGCAGCGAGCATAAACTCCGCCCCTTCGTAAATCCTGCACCGCTGTATATCAAATTATAGTTACTGTAGTTCAAAAACTTTTTTCTCAAAATTCATGATAAAAAGCTAGTTACGAAGGAAATTTACATGATTTGCAATTTTTCAATAGCAATCTTCGGAACAAATTCGCTTCTTAACTCGAGAAAAGTAGGAGAAAAGAATGAAAAATATTAATGTGCGAACGCGCTCTATAGCGAATTTTCGTTCAATATGCAACGTGTCTAATCGATAATGATCATTTCAGCTCTGTGTGTGGTGTTATCGAGAGCATTGATTGATAATACCTATTCTTTAACCGAAACATCTTGTTTCATTCATGTAGATGGAGTAATTATACTGAACCAATTGAGGCCTAAAGCACTGTAATCTGTCAAGAAGTAGGTTAAGACGAGCTTCAGCTCGTTTTCCTCACCTATGGCTCAAAATTTAAAGCTAATAGTTTTCCGTGTTTTTGAATTTTGTGATATTCGGTAGTAAAAATAAGTTTCAATAAATGGCTTTTTTTTTTAACAAAGCTACGAATTATAATTTCATGAAGAATTTGATCTAGAGTTTAGAAATTCGAATTCTGAAATGTCGAATTTCCAATTTACAATATAATAGTTTGAAGTTGAAGAAATTTTCCGAAGCTGGAATTCAAGTTCTGAAAATTCTAATTTTCATTTTACAATAAAATAGTTTCTAGTGATATAAATTTTAACTCAGGACTATAAATTCAAATTTTACAAAGTCAAATTTTCCAGATTGGGCGAAGAAGGCAAGAAGCTACAATATGCGGAAATGTTGACACTTTGCTCCAATGAACTGCAAAAACTAATCGTTCCAGCCCTGAACGTGTTCTCCAGTAGAGAATATGAGCTCAGTGAGCTCCCGATTCCATTCCTGATGAAATACGTGTCTTACCTGTTCAAGCTTGATTTCGATGTGAGTTTTTCCAACTGGCTCTCTTGTTTTCACGCTTTTCTAGAAAAGTGGAAGGTACTGTAGTTTTGCCTCGCCTAAAATGGCAAAAACTAAGAACTCAACCTTTTTTAAAACTCAAAAACTAACTTGCTAGACTTATTTTATGTTGTTTGATTGTTTTCTTCGAAAAATAGCAGATTAGAGATAGTTTTCCTATTGGAAATATCGAAAAAAAAGTGAGTGCTTGAAATTGAATGTTTTCACAAAAAAGAATAGAAGAAGTGTAGCCGCTAGGATTGCTTAAAAATTTCTTCAATTTTCATTGAATATATAACACATCACATGGGAATCCGTAGATTCTTATTTTGTAGAGCGAGAATGGTTAACATTTTGTTGAAGAAATATATTTTGTGAAGAAGTGGGAAACCGCCCCGAGTTGAAAAGTTCTTTTTCCTCAGTCTTTCCAGAATGGCAGATTGTAAAAGGCACCTTGGCGGACCGGCACCTCGGCACCATCTAGTCTGCCATGATGGGAGTGGTGCCGCGAACAGTGGTGCCACTTTTCGCGATTTGGCACCACTGTTCGGTGAGAGTGGTGCCGTGGTGCCAAACTGAAAAAGGCACCCCGGCGGACCGGCACCTCGGCACCACTGCGTCCTCGACACTAGGCATGGGCATATTGCCAAATTTTTTTTGAAATTCGAATTTTTTTGTGATTTCAATTTAGAATCTGAAATTTGAATGTCAGATTCTCAAAAGAATCGAATTTCAGATTCTGAAATGAATTCAAAACAAATTTTTTTTTTCGACGACGTCATCGACGATGAAGTCACCGACGACGTCAGAATCTAATTCACAAAAAAAATTTCGAATTTCAAAAAAAAAATTTGGCAATATGCCCATGCCTAGTGCAGAGGACGCAGTGGTGCCGAGGTGCCGGTCAGCCGGGGTGCCTTTTTCAGTTTGGCACCACGGCACCACTCTCACCGAACAGTGGTGCCAAATCGCAAAAAGTGGCACCACTGTTCGCGGCACCACCTCCATCTTGGCAGACTTGATGGTGCCGAGGTGCCGGTCCGCCAGGGTGCCTTTTACAATTTGCCTTCCAGAATGATAAGATTGCTTGAATCAAAATTCTACTTTAAAAAACTACTCTAAATTTACTTTTCTATCAAGTCCAAGATGAAATTACCGGAAGGGGTACCGTATCGGGTCGGACAGTTTAGATTTCAGATTTCCGCATTGATCGAAAGGATAGTCACGACGTCGCTGACCGTCTACACGATGAACGACGAACTTGAAGTGGACAAAGAAGGCGAAGAAGAATTGGGATTCGTGGACTACCGGAAAGAGCTGAGGAGTCTGATTCTGGTGATTGGCAGTAAGGTTAGAAGTTTATCTCTTCATTTTTATCGTTTTTGGTAAGATTTTTTTCAATTCGAATTTGTCTTTTTTTCATGTGTTTACTGTAAAATTTGAATTCTGTATTGAATCGAATAAGATTTTGTGTGATTTTTTAGTTGGGAAATATGTAGAAGCTAATTCAGAAACCCGACGTCGTTCTGGCAGCCTTGGAGCCCATGTTGGCGAAGGTGGTGAATGGTGAAACAACCAATATAAGGGACATCGAAGCGGTCACCCATCTTGTATACTTCCTGCACGAGCTTGTACCGGTGAGTATTTAGTAAATCGACAAGTATCTTTATCAAAAGAGCGCGAAAGCTTAGATATGATAGGGCATTTAGGAAAACACGGATACTGCGGCAGACCACGGACACGGCGGACCACCTCTTTTTTAGGCTTAGGTAAGGTCAGACCCCTGTTCGAACATAAGCTGAGCCTAAAAATAGTGCTGATTAAGATCCACGAAAAATTGGGGTTCCAACCTTACCTAAGCCTAGAAAAAGAGGTGGTCTGCCGTGTCCGTGGTCTGCCGCGGTGTCCGTGTTTTCCTAAATGCCAGATAATGGACTAGTGAAGTAAATCGAGATCTAATTTTATCATTATAGCGCGATTTCCTAAAGCAACTAGACCTTATGATAAAGTAGGGAAACTACTTTTGTGAGAGCAAGTAACCTTTTGTTTCCAATTTTGAAAAAAAAATTCGAATAAAACGGCATACTGTAAGTCAGTGAAAACTACCTAAAATTCAGAACGCTCTCCTGAACTCTCCCAAAGAAGGAGTATCAGAAAGAGCATGCCGACTACCCCTGACGCTGCTTGAAAGACTGGTACTGGATGGACGATCTTCAACAGTACATGTTACTTATTTCGAGGTGAGTGTTTTATATGAATTCGAGATGAGTAGCCCTGAAATTTTTTTTCTTTTTTTCCGTAACTTCTTTAAAAAACTGTATCTAGATATGCCAAATTAAGAGCGAGATATGGAGAAATTTCGCTATCAAGTGGCAAGAATTTTTGTTTGATCTGTTGAATGTGATTCCAGTATCTTGGAATTTATACAAAAATTTTGTGACACGACGTCACAAGTTAGGTTCCTACCCTCTTCTATCTCATTTTTGCAAGAATAGCCTTTCCAGTCACAGTGAAAGTTAATACGATAAGAACAGATACTATCGTTTCTCCTAGTTCATTCCCTAGATGTCTTAAGATATAGAATGATACGTACTAAATTTCATAGCGAGACAAAACTTCCATATCTTTGCCCTAACTCTAGCAATTGCCTCTTTTTCGAGAGTTAAGCAGAAAATACGTATAAAATGGCCGATTTACGGATTTTTTGCGTACTTCTGATTGCCTGAGGTATATAAACGAAAGACCCCAACGAGCGCGTAAGCGTTCTCTGCTTTTTTCAACCACTTGGTCACCGCTGGGCGAAATTTTGTGGCGATGGTTTGCATATTGCATTGGTTTCAGCAACATTGGCATTAGTTATGGTCGCGAGAAAGAGCGAAGACGATTTTGTAATGGAAAAAGGGAAAAGGGGCTCTGAGCGTAGCGAGGACTACCTGCTTGTTTATAATATTCGAAAGTAGTTTTTAAAAAAACCCTATTTTTTGCAGACCGCGTGTCGATATGAACGTCTGCTAATGCAACACCCTCAACCCGTGGTTCCGATCATTGCAGCAGCGTTCCTTGACCGACGTGGAATTGCGATTCCAGCAGCTGGCGTCAGAACCAGAATAGTTTATCTCTTCTGTAGATTCGTCAAAGCTCACAAAGCTCATCTCAGTCCGCTGGTTTCCGAGGTGAATTTTTCGTTACGAGAAATGACCAAAATTGTTTCCTGCGTTGATTTCTTGAGTTTCTGAAAGAAGTTTCGTCAGAAAGAGCAGAAAAAATTTATTTTATTTTTCCAAAAAGAAAACAATATTGAGAGAAATGATAATTTTTTGTATTTTAATACGATTTTGATGGTTTTCTAAAAATATGATATCAACGGAAATGTATAATTATGAATATATTTTAGATCGAAAACAATGTTTGTAGAGAAAAATCCAAAAATATAAAATCGGCGGCGAATGATAGAAAAAACATATGGACGCATCAAACTGAAAACAAAAAATTGAATGGAAACACGAAAACCGTTTTTGATCACTTCAAACTTCCGAAGAATAACGAGATATAGAGAAAGTGAGAGGAAGAGAGAGAGAGAGAGAGAGAGAGAGAGAGAGAGAGAGAGAGAGAGAGAGAGAGAGAGAGAGAGAGAGAGAGAGGGAGAGAGAGACAGAGAGAGAGCGAGAGAGAGACAGACAGAGAGAGAGAGAGACAGACAGACAGAGAGAGAGAGACAGACAGACAGAGAGAGAGAGAAAGAGAGAGAGAGAGACAGAGAGAGAGCGAGACAGACAGACAGACAGAGAGAGAGAGACAGAGAGAGAGAGAGAGAGAGAGAGAGAGAGAGAGAGAGAGAGAGAGAGAGAGAGAGAGAGAGAGAGAAATAGAGAGAGAGAGAGAGAGAGAGAGAGAGAGAGAGAGAGAGAGAGAGAAAGAGAGAGGGGGAGAGAGGGAGTAAGAGACGGAGAGAAAGAGAGAGAGAGAGAGAGAGAGAGAGAGAGAGAAAAGACTGAATAATTTCAACCAACTCGAATAAGTTGTGATTATTTTGCCATGATTTTCATTTTTCAAGGTCATCACTCACCTGGCACCTCTCCTTGCCGTCTCACCAGACTCTGATGTCAGTCAGCTGCTAAGCTCAGAAGATCAAGCATACGTTTTCGAAGCGACCGCGATTCTGATCGTTTTTGGAGATATTACGCCTGATTTGAAGGTATTTTTTCCATTAAACATAAAGAGAAAAAGTCGCTTTTTTGTATATAGAAACTTTTTAATTCACGTTTTTTCCTTGAAAAAGCTAATTTTTCATGTTTTTTTTGGTATTGAATTAGGCCATGAATTCCTACTCACACAGGTGATCGTTATCGATTAGACGCGTTGAAAAAAAAGTCAGAGAAAAAAGTTTTTAACTACAGTAACTGTTATTTGATCTCCGGCGATGTAGGATTTACGAAGGGGCGCGGTTTGTGCTCGCAGCTTATTGGTCGCCTCCACTCGTTGCTTGATCCGACACTATTCTACTGTGCTCAGCGCTGTGTGCTACTAATCAAATAATGAAAATGTTATTGATTTTTTCATTGAAATTCTTTCAGTGTCAATACTTCCAAGAGCTATCATCGACGTTGGCAACGAAATTCGAAGCAGGTTTGGTCGAACTCGACGCGTCTCGGCGGAGCGGTGACAAGGAAAAAGAAAAGATGCTCCTAGCCTTCTTATCAAATGTTGTTTCATACTGCAGGTGAGATTTGGTTCGAGTGGGATCACGCTCTAATGTCAATTTCCCATTTACCCCGTAAAAACTCAAAAAAAACAAAAATTTTCCAGTCGGATGTCAAAACCATTCAGCAACGTACAGACAATGAAATCATGTGCATGTGATGGAATCTTCTTGAACTTGATGAAGGTAATTTTATTCTTACTTACCTGAACATGTTTCACACCTAGGCAAAGGAATAAGACAATGAAACCGTTTCGCAACCGCTTTGCGGGCCTCCGTTTTCATTTTCGAAAGCGTTTGTACTTTAATAAATGTTTTACTTGACACAATGAACGTTGCAGACTGTTCCCAACGATAGTTTCACCTTTTTCAAACATTTTCCCGTTACGATTTCTGAATCTAGAATGAAAAAAGTAAAATTTTTTGAACTACAGTAACCGAAATTTGATCTACTCTATCGATTTGCTTTGCTTACACTTTTCAACTGCGTTTGCCGCGGTATGTGTTTCTTGTAGAATTAGATTTTTTTACATTAAAAAACATTATTCCGTCTTCATTTTCGAAAAACTGACAACATTTGTATGAATTATCAATTAGTATTTGTTATTGAAAACATGCAAACGCAGTTGAAAAGTGTAAGCAAAGAAAATCGACAGAGTAGATCAAATTTCAGTTACTGTAGTTCAAAAAATTTTACTTTTCCTTCTTTTTTTCGTCCCAGAGTCACAAATTGTAACGTAAAAATGTTTGAAGTAGGCAAAACTATCGTTGTGAACAGTCCGCAACGTTCATTATGTGAAGTGGAATCTATTCTAATAATTGACAAATCCTCCGCCCACTTTGTCCCGCCCCCTTTTTCGTGAGGCAAATTTTTGGGTGAAGCTTTTTGGTTTTCAATGGAAGAGGAAGAATTGTGCAAAAGTGCCCATTGGGAAGATTTGAACCCGCGACGAGCGAGGCCAAGCGTGCTTGTATTTATTAAAGTACAAACACTTTCGAAAATAAAAACAAAGATCGGCAACGCGGTTGCGAAGCGGTTTTATTGTCTCATGCCTCTGCCGAGGCGTGTACTGCTATGTGAGAAATCTACAGGGTGCGCGCAAAATATTGCAACACGATGACAGCGCTATAACTTTCGATGGTCCCTCCAGAATTTGTGAAAATTCATGCAATATATAGTCAAATACTTAATTAATTGTTTTCATTTGGAATTTTTCAGTCTTTCACTTTTTAATTCTGATAACATTTGAAAGTACTTTGGATTTTTTTCGTCCGCGGCACGCTCACCATCTTTGCTTTAATCATATCAGTTCTCAAGAGTCCGGTACTTCTGACGGCTAATTTTTTACAATTCATCAGAAAAGACCTTTCCAAATATATATTTCAATGTGGCAAAATCGATAGAATTCTGAAACGGCGAAAAAAAGGATATTGTATCGCCGACTTGAACTTGAAAAAGCGGTTTTCACCGTTTCTTTGTTTTATGCCTACGATGAGCTGGCTCTGTGTTTTTGTAAGAACTCTCCAGGTCGTTTTGATTGTGGATTCAGATAGATCATAATACTGTCTATTATAAAATACACTTTACGTCCAATTTCGTGGACTTCTACTATCAAAAAAATTTCGAAAATTCGCATTTTTAGGCGCGTGCCAGCATTTGTGGACTTGAACAATTTTTCCGGATGGTAATTTTGCTTCGACTTTGTAAAAACGGATGTCTGTTGGATGAAATTGGTAGAAAACGTTCCGAGAGAGTTCCGGAAAGAATGGAAAAAGAAAAAATGAGAAATTTCCAAATGGGAGACTTAGAGCACATGCTCAAAGTTATGTTGCAATACTTTGCGCCCACCCTGTATACCTTTTAATTCGAGACAAGTACAATATTTTTCCATTTTCCTTCCTATAATGACCGTGAAGCGGAATTTCTTTTTATTTTTTATAAGATTGATTACGTTTTACTACTTTCAAACATGTTGCACTCCTTTAGAAGCAAAATGGACAGAAACCCGATGTTTTCAGATGTTCATGAACAGTATGAAGCCGGAGAACAACTTCCTTCTCGAGAATGTCCGACAGTTCGCGAACAGACTCGTTAACTGTCTTGGAAACGAGTTGTTGCCAATGTTGCCAGAGGTCTTCGCCAAATTGGCACAGGTGATTTTTCTGTTTTTTTTTTTTGAAAAACGCGAAAATCGATATTTTGATTGTTTCGCTGAAAATGATAACTTTGAATTTCATTTTTTTCTCACTAAAATTTGAAATTCATATATTTCATGAGGATTAATTTGTTTAGACCTTATAGAAAAATATTGTGAAAGTTATATTTTTATATTTCTCTTAATTTTGTTCGAATTTCTAGAAAAAAATGGGAAAACTCATAATTCACGGAAAAACATTTCGAAATTTTATGTTATGATTGTCTTAACTTTTCATTGAATATCAATAATTTATATTTTAGAATTAATTAAATTTTTGAAATTCTAAAAAAACTAGATAAGAAAATTTTGAATCAATAAAAATGCTCCAGCTCGGTTTCGGCTTGTCATATTCAATTCACATTTCCAGATGTCAACAGACATGGATTCAATGAATCACTTCCTAATCTTCTGCCATTTGACAGTCGCCAAATACAGAAAAGACATAAACACGGTCGATGTGGACCTCGCGAAGTACCTGTCGGTTGCCGGTCATTTTTCCATGCAGGATGTCAAAGGAACTACCGGAACGAGAGGTATTTTTATACTTCATCCGATAACTTGGATAAAAAGTTTAGAAAATTTTAATTTTTTCGGAATCGGTCAAAATATACTCCCGGTCAGAGTTGCACGGAATTCCGGCTTCCGACTTCCGACTTCCGCCCTTTTTTCACTTCCGACTTCCGACTTCCGTGAAAAAATTTCACTTCCGACTTCCGACTTCCGCCCTTTTTTCACTTCCGACTTCCGTGAAAAAACTTCACTTCCGACTTCCGACTTCCGTGAAAAAAATTTCACTTCCGTCTTCCGACTTCCGTTTAAGAAATTCACTTCCGACTTCCGTTTTGAAAAATTTTACTTCCGTGCAACTCTGCTCCCGGTCATGCAACCGTTGAGAAATTTTTGGATTTTCTTGTGAAAAAAACGCTCGTATTCTCCAAATTTATAATCGTTTTTTGATTTATTTCAATTAAAAATAATACCAAAAATTTTAAAATGTTCTATTACTAGCGCTTTTTTATAACAAAAAATATGAAATTGACTCGATCTACAAAATTTTCGGGGTTCTGTGATTTTTTTATTCTACTTCCGAGAAGCTGGTATTTTTTTGTTTTCGAAGATGCACTTCTTTCTGATTTTCGCGCGCTAATACAGAATTCCAGTGTCACACTCATGAAATACTCGATTCGCGCGTTATTTTATGCTCGTTGTTCATTTTTTGACGCTGGGAATCGAAAATCGTTTTTGATCGCAGCCAGGAATTGATATAGAAGAAGTTTTCCAAGAAGATTCCGCTCAAAATGTGCTTCAGATGATCACCAACGAGCCATTGTGTATGTTCAAAGATCTTTTCTCCAGTTGTTGCTGACAGTCATCTCGAACGATTGTGTGGAGAAGCTTGTTAATGGTTTGTTTCTCGTTTTTAAATGAAATAATATTAAGTTCAAACAGCCAAGTAAACGTCAATTTATGACATTCAAGAGGAATGAATTAGAAAATTACCGATAAAATCGACAAAAAGTGGTCCAAAAGCTTTATTAAAAGTCGCCCAGGATCATCTTCAGTGTTTTTTGACCCAACTTAACGATATTTGTTCAGTAAGGAAACATGCAGTTTTTATAGAAAAATTTTTGAGCGATTTGTTTCTAAGCGAAATATTTTTCATTTAAATACATATGATTCGAAAATCCGCTTTGAAATAGCCTTTCAAATTTGAAAAAAATGTTATTCTAAATTTTTGCTGTTTTCTAAATGAGCGAGAGATTTTTTAGTTGAATATTCAAATATTTTTCGAATCTATATTTTTTTAATATTAGAAATTTTCCAAACAAGATGTTTTGGAACAAAAATGATCCGAAAATTTGTTTCCAAATTGTTTTTTGTAACATCATTTTGACGTCAAATAAGCGAAAAAGGATTTTAAAAAAGTGTTTGTTCCTTCTTATTTTCATTTTCCATAATGTTTCTAACTTGCTTTTGACCGTTTTTTAAATCTAAAAACAACATTTCGAAATCCAATAAGGGGAAAAAGTGGGAAATATGTTTGTGTTTTCTCATTATCTAACGTTCTTCAGCCCGTTCGAAGGCCTTTTCGCAGACGGTGTGCCTACATTTCTATCTTATCATAAGTTTAATACTTTGCCCTATCTTTTGAGAAAAAACATGTTTTATAGTTTAGTCACGAGAGTCCACAGATAAGCCTAAAATGTGTTTGAAATCGATCAAAAATTTTCTGAAGATAAAAACTGGAGATTCGTGGAAAAAGTATCAAACCTAGTTGATTACTCATTGTTGAGATTTTGATTATGAGAAAAAAGTTCGAACAGTCAGGAGTCGATCCAGGTACTAACTCGACTCGATCGCTCATTCCGGACAGATATGACGACTGCATAAATGAAGAGAAAGCAGATGTTAGCTCTGCTCTATAGTTGAATTCGAATAAATTGACGAGTTTTTCAACAAGTTATGCAAAAAAGTGTTGAAATTCGGAAATCGATCCAAGCACTTAGCTGATTCGATCGCTCAATCCTAACAGTTCGGACGATTTTTGAAAAATTGTAACACCCGAGTATCGATCCAAGCACTTAGCCGACTCGATCGCTCAATCCGGCAAAATCGGACGATTTTTGAAAAATTGTAACACCCGAGTATCGATCCAAGTGTTAAACCGACTCGATCGCTCAATCCGGCAAAATCGGACGATTTTTGAAAAATTGTAACACCCGAGTATCGATCCAAGTGTTAAACCGACTCGATCGCTCAATCCGGCAAAATCGGACGATTTTTGAAAAATTGTAACACCCGAGTATCGATCGAAGCACTTAGCCGACTCGATCGCTCAATCCGAACAGATTGGATGATATTTGAAGAATTGTAACACCCGAGTGTCGATCTAAGTGTTAAACCGACTCGATAGCTCAATCCGAACGGATCGGACAGTCCCATAAAAAATCGAAATTTCAGCTGGAAAGATGGATGAACTGCTAGATTTTACTTATCGGCTGGCGTACTCAACGGACCACATGTCAATGAAGTTGGCGTTGACGATCATGTCAAAAGTGGTCGTTTCGTGTCCACATTGGACCGAAAAGTTCCTCCGATGCGCGCTGGAAGTACCAACATTGGCCCATATCAGTTCAATGGATGCTGGAAGTTTGATCGTGAGTTTTTGAATTTTCAAGGAAAATCTCATTAAAATTGAAATATTTTCAATGTTTCTTTTTTATTTCTTGGAGAAAACTGTCTCTGAAAGATGTTTCAAAAAATCAGATGAAAATGATGATTGGGGCAGTACCTTGACTGTTTTTTTGGTTTGAAAATGGTCTTTAAAAAGATTTTTTGATCCAATATTTTTTGAAACATCTCAAAAAAATGAGGGTTTTATTTGAAAAAAAAACATTTTGATTTTCAAGTTTCGGTAGAAACATGAAGGAAAAGTTTGATTCGAGAGAAAAAAGTCGGTGAAATGCACATATCTTCCTCTACCTGTAAAAAAATCTGACCTCCGTAAATTGATTACTTATTACTGTAACAGTTTCGCCTTGAAACACAAGAACGATTAAGTAATGCGCCTTTAATTTCAATAGACCGAAAGTAACAATAATAATTTAAATCCACAAAGATCTAACTGTTCGTTGTGAGAGTCCCGACCCTAGGGTAGGCCTACCGTACTCATTTTACAAAAATGCGGCTGGCGCGCGTTTGAAATCGTTCAGACTTTTTGCTAGATATGTTAAATGTACCTTGAAATTGAACTGGATTGCTAAAAAGAAAATAAAAGTCATATTTCCTGAGATAATTCGGGGGGATTTTTTTCGTTTCACAAGTAAAAAACCGAATAAGTATGTTTATGAAGAAGAAATACAAGTTATCGATTAACAGTGATCATGATGATGGTGGTGGTGGCGGTGTCTCAACGGGTTGTGAGCCAAATGGTCGACGACATGTTCGATTGGATGGTGGTGGTGGTGACCGTGCTCGTGAATAACGGTGACCTGGGGTTGGACGACGGGTGGAGGGGCCACCATTGGTGGTGGTGGCGGAATGACCACCATTGGTGGAGGTGGCCTGACCACCATGGGTGGAGGATGACCATATGGTGGCTGTTGAGACATGACTGGGAACTGAAAAAGTGGGACGATTCGAAAGGTTTTATAGGGTAGAATCGACAATACGACAGAAACCACATTTTAACTTTACGACCTTGAAGAGCACAAGGTTTTGTGACTGGAAACGTGAGTGTATAGTTTTGAAGGATGTTCCGGGAAGTTGAATGAGGAGATTGTTTTTTTAAGATTATGGAGAAAATTCGAATTTAATCGGCAATACTTTGATTATTAGCATTCAAAATTTGAAAAATGAGAAATCCATATATTTCTCTAGTAAGAAAAAGAGAAATCTTGAAAAATCGAGTTAAAACATTTCCAGATAACTTGTGATCATGATACCAGTGAATAGAAACAATCACTGAAGAAACTTAGTTAGGTATGATGAAATCAATCAGTTACACACCTCGGCAAAAGCATAAGACAACAAAACCGCTTCGCAACCGCGTTGCCGACACCCGTTTTCATTTTCGAAAGTGTTTTTACTTTAATAAATGTTTTACTTGACATAATGAACGTTGCGGACTAACGATAGTTCAATCTACTTTTAACATATTTTCGTTACGACTTGTGAATCTTGGACGAAAAAAAGTAGGAAAAGTAAAATTTTTTGAACTACAGTAACTGAAATTTGATCTACTTCATCGATTATCTCTGCTTACACTTTTTAACTGAGTTTTACCGCGGTGCGAGGTATGACGAAATTAGTTAGGTATAATAATAATGTTTTATTCCGTAAGGCGGAAAAATAGAGAATGGTAAATATAATGAAATTTTTTAAAAATAAGTAGCAATGGAGGCTCTATCTGGTTGATAGAGGGAAGAAGATGACTAAGAATACTGTGGGAAGAGAAAGAAGATGGGAAAATATCATAAGGACACTGGTTTATAAGGTATGAGAGTAGAGGAGAGGACAGACTGCCTTTTATTCTGTTCTGCTCCTTCAAAGATGAATTTCTACAGGTATGATGAAATTAGGCATTTTTTCGATTAACAGGTTTTTTGTAAGATTTTGTAGAAAACTCGGTCAAAATGTGTATTTGAGAGGAGTAACGATGATGCTAGACATTAGAGTTGTACGGAAGTAGAAGTTTCCTAAACGGAAGTGAATATTTTCACGAAAATGGAAAGTAGAATTTTCCAACCGAGATCGGGAGTTGAAAGTTGGGAATGCACAAAAGTCGAAAAAAATACTCAAAATATTGTATATCTGCTCATTTTCAGATGAAATAGACTGAATAGACAACAATTTCATAGCCTTTTTTCATGAAATCGGAAAATTTTTGACGAAAATTAAAAGTGAAATTTTTTCTCGGGAGACGCCTTATTTTTATATCAGTTCTGATGAAAAGTGAAAAATGTGCCATTCAAAATTTATGTACAAAATATTACAAAAAGAACGACGATATTAAATTGATTAGTATCCGTGGTGATGATGGTGATGGTGTCCGAATGGGTGGGTCAGATCGTGAACAAGGTGACCGATTGGTCCACGGTGATGGTGGTGTCCGTGTTCTTCGATAATGGTGACCTGTGGTTGGACGACGGGTTGGATGACTGGTTGCACCAATGGTGGTGGTTGAACATAGACTGGCGGTGGTGGCCCATAGGCGGAATAGCCACCATAAGGTTGTTGAGGATAGTAAGACATGCTTGGAAAACTGATAAAATTGTATGAAGGGAAACTTTTATAGAGGCGGCGATCAAGCACACAACGTCCCCCTTTTTCACTATGAGTCACCTGTTCACAGATAGGGAACGTGATGGACCGTGGCCGGAAATGGATTTTGGGACAATAGGTTGAGAGAAATGGGGAAAGACATAGTTCCAGAAGGTTTCTCATTTTTTCGGGCGGAAATGATGGTTTCGAAGACAATAAAAACATGGTTTCGAGAGATTTTCGATGATTTCGTCAAAATAAACCATATTTTTAGTGTTTTAAGGAACAATAGGTTATGAGGAAATGAAAAAATATTTTAGAAGGGTTTCTTATGTAGTTGGGACTGAAAATTTAAATTTTTAAGAGTTTTATAATAAAAATTCTCAGTAAAAATGAAGAACTACCGATAACGCTTCAGTAAGTGTAACAGAATGATGAAGTGAAGAGAATGGTTTTAGTTTCTTTTCTTTCTGCAGGAAATAGCCTCATTTGAAACGTTTTTGAAGAAAAACAGCAGTGAATTTTCGAGTAGTTTTTTTGAAAAACGTTCATTCAAACAATATAAAATTCGGTGTGGAACTTTTTTCTGTCATATGATACTCATAGTTAGATGAGACGATTCAAACCGCTTCACATGAACGCAGCGCTTGTTGTTTTCAAAAATCGCATTTTTCAGGCGATATTGTTCTAAAAATTTGAAATTTTTAAAAATCTTTTCCTTTTCTTTTTCTTTGAATTTTGTTTTTTTATTTGTCAGTTTCCAATCTTTCTCTCGTCACATTGCAATAATCACCATTTGATTCATCATGATCAAGCTCTAAATACAAAAAATTATCTTTTATTAGACCAGCTTATGAAACACTCTCTGTACCGCGTCATTCCACACTCATTCTGTTTACTTTGTGACTCGAAGTGACATTATCTGTGAAAAAGCGTCTCTAAACGCCCCTTTTCCCATCTCTTTCATCTCTTTCCTATAAAAGCACCGACATGTCCTTCCATCCATATCAAACCGTTTTAACCTGAACATGTCTTACAACTACTACGGAGGTCAGCCACCAATGGGCGGAGCCGGCGTTTCATATGGCGGCTACCCACCACAACACCAAATGGGCTATGGTGCACACCCACCACCACCACCGCATGGTGGACAACATGGTGGACCCCACCATCATGAACCACATCACGAGCACGGACATCATCATCATCATCACGAAGAGCATCATCATGATAGCCATCATGGAGGTCACCATGGTGGACATCACGGAGGACACCATGGACATTATTAATTTTTTGATGGGTTGTAAATTTGTAAATAAATATTTGTTTTCAATTAATTTCAATTAGAAAAAAGACGTTGTTAACGAATAGAATGATTTATTTTTTCTTACTTCGTTTCAATAGGCAAGGTCCAAGGCAGAAGTGGTATTTTCAACTGAACGTAGAAAAGATGGAATAGAACCCCTGCCCACTCGGTTGGAACGCAGAACCGCTAACCACTCCACCACCCCGCTAGTTGTTTTTTTTTGTTGGATCCAATTGTGTCGTGCGAGAGGTCACTCATTTTGGAGTTGAGAATTTTTGAATTAAAATATCTCGCTTGTAACAAAAACGTGCAAAAATTTTCTACAGGAAAACTTCATCCCTTAACCTGCTTAACACATCTGGCTAGGTCTCAACTCTGGATCCCAATTACGCTGAAGGTCATTTCCTGTTAAGAATGAGCTAATTTTTTGAGAGTGTCTTCAAGCTTTTTCGTACTCTTGAATTCTCTATTACCTGAAAGTTTATGTTCAAGAAATTATTCTCTTCACGATAAATATTGTCTTGTGACACGGCTATAAAGTATTGAAACGCAACTCGGGGGTAACAATGATAAGAAATCATGAAGGAAGTATCGATAAATAAACAGTATTCGAAAAAGTGTTTTGATCGTTCATTTTCATGTGGCTGGATTGTTCAAGGGGTGAAAGAGTTTAAAGAAACGGGCAGTTTTTGAAAAAAAGAAATCTTGGCCACCTTTCATTGACACAGTGTTTTTCATCAGAATTATTATATAAAACAATGATTATTGTTGAAAATCCGAGCTGAACTAAAAGAAAAGAGGTGGCTGTAACGAGAAATATAGATAGATATGGTTAGTATGGGAATGATGTTTGGGAGGCTTTTCACAAGTGTGGCCATATTTAATTGGAACAGTTGGGACATCATTATCTAATCTAGGATTTTATGTTGGAATTGAAAATTGAGAAATCGTACTACGAGCGTAGAGAGGAGTATTCATCGGTTAGTATCAAAGTTGATATTGAATATTTGATGTGTACTTGAACGTTTTTATTGGCACACTTGACATTAAAACGAATGGGAAGAAGTAAGATCGAAGCAATTGTGAAATAAAAATGAACGAATCGGACTATGAGCGTAGCGAGTGAGAAATACTGAAAAGAAGTAAAAAATCACCCTAGAATATGTGTACTTGATGTTTTACATTGGTTCACTCCAGAACCTTACATTCATGGTAATGAAACAGTTGGATCATCAGTTCTGGAAAAAAGTTCGACCCTAGCGAAGAAAGTATCCTTGTTAGAGACAAAATCAATATAAAACAGTATAAATAACAGTAAAAATGAGCGTAGCGATGAAATTAAAGCTATAAAATCAACTCTCAGGTGGTCCACGAAGCAATAGGAGTGCTACTGACGATAAAAGAGAAGGACCCAGCAGGATTCGAAAACGCTATCCGCCAGCTTCTACCAGCAGATTTTGTCGACAAATTGCTACTGTCAATGAACACTTTGAAAAGTAAAGAGCTCGACAAAGCAGTGGTAAGCCTGTACTCCCACATACGACAGAAAAGTTGATTTTTTTCAGTTATGAATTATAACAATCCCGGTTTTTCAATGAAAACACTGTTGTTTTGCTGTCGGAATGTGTTTGAAGAAAGAAAATTCTGAATTTTCAAATCACCAATGCGAGAAATATCGAGTTTTGACAAAGTTCTGGACTTTTAGTAGGGATAATACGATTTTGTTTTTGTGAAAATTTAAAAGTACAGAGAAAAATTCCGATATCTTGGCTCACAGTAGTTTCAAGGTCAAAAAATCGACTTACTGTTGTTGCTTTTTATTCTTTCGTCTAGAATTTTCTTTTTTCTCCAGAATTTTCACTGATTTAATTGGTGCAACCCCACCATTTGCTCATTGATTTTTTTCTTGTTATTGCGATTTCACTACGGTTCCCCACAAAAAAGTTTACCCTAACCAGGTTGATTGTTCTGAAAATATCACGATTTTTGGCGGTTTTTTTTCGAATTTCTTTTTTTTTAATTATTTAGGTTATTTTTTGATCAAAAAAACCGCTTTTTTGTATGTAAGTTTACTCTGTTTAACGTCTCACTCACACAACATCGCCCCCGTTACAACCCTTATTTTTCTGTTTTTCAGTGTAAGTTGGATTTCTATCAATGAATTGTTGATGAAGTTTGAGGATTTGGGGGTGGAGCCAAGCAATCATGTGGAAGAAGTATTTTTGAGATTCTCGGGGATATGGGGGCGGAGCTAAGCAATCATGCGGGAGTAGCTTAGGGCGAAGTATCCTTGACGTTCTCGAGAATTTGGGGGTGGAGTCAAGCAATCAGGGACGAGTATCGGTGAAGTATTTTTGAGATTTTCGGGCATATGGGGGCGGAGCTAAGCAATCTTGCGGGAGTAGCTTAGGGCGAAGTACTCATGAAATTCTCGAGGTATATGGGGGTGGAGCCAAGGAATCAGGGACGAGTATCAGCGAAGTATTCTTGAGATTCTCGGGCATATGGGGGCGGAGCTAAGCAATCTTGTGGGAGTAGCTTAGGGCGAAGTATCCTTGACGTTCTCGAGGATTTGGGGGCGGAGTCAAGGAATACAATCAGAATAGGATAGATCATGAATACTTCTTCAAAACACTCAAGGCTAAAAATAAGTACAGTGTAAGTTTGAGTACATCTCCAGTTGGGCCGAACCAGTGGCGGGTCCGCGACTGATTTGAGTTGAACTCACTTAACTTGGGAATGAATCAGAAGAAACTATAGTATCTGTTCCTATCGTATTAACTTCCACTGGGAAGGGTTTTTTTGAAATTTACATTAAAACATCTTACGTCACAGCATAGACCAGGTACGCAAAGCGTTGAGTCATTGAGTAAACAGATAGCGAATTTCGCAATTCTCTTTTTCAATAAAAGCCTTTGTCTAGCCAGCCGATATCAAAAATGTCGTTCAACTACTTTGGTCAACCACCAATGCGCCTTGGCGCACCAGGTTTTCGTCACCACCATCATCATCATCATCATCATCATGGTCACCATGGGCCACATCTTTTGGCGCCACTTGGCATTTTCGGACATCATCACCACCATGGAGGACATCACGGTGGACATCACGGAGGACACCATGGTGGACACCACGGAGGTCACCATGGACACCACGGTCATCACTAATTTTTCATTTTTTGATTGTAAATAAATTTTGTTTGTAAAGTTGAATACCCTCTGTTGAAAACCATCCATATCGAGATTTTCCTTCTCATTCTCTGTCTCTCCCTCTCCCTCTCTCTCTCTCTCTCTCTCTCTCTCTCTCTCTCTCTCTCTCTCTCTCTCTCTCCCCCCTCTCTCTCTGTATCCCTTTCTCTCTCGCTGTTGATTTCAAAATTGTATGGTACAAAATTCATTCAACAGTTGAGATCATTGAATTAAGGTAAAGTTTTCAAAATTATTTAAAGTTTAAGCTGGTAAGACTTGGTGGAGGATATTTCAATATGTTCCAACCATGGTGCATCGTAGTCTTCGTATCTTGGTTCCGGGAAAAGTTTCTAAAATTTTTTTCTTGTTCTCTCTCTCTCTCTCTCTCTCTCTCTCTCTCTCTCTTTCTTTCTCTCTCTCTCTCTCTCTCTCTCTCTCTCTCTCTCTCTCTCTCTCTCTTCTCTCTCTCTCTCTCTCTCTCTCTCTCTCTCTCTCTCTCTCCTCTCTCTCCCCCTCTCTCTCTCTCTCTCTCTCTCTCTCTTACCGATTCAATTGGCTTAATGAACTCCATGGCCACAAGACAGTAGTAAGTCTGAAAACGATGTTCCAGCTTACGATTCGTACATAACTTACCAGGTAGGCTATGAACAAGACATAGACGACGCATGAGATCGAGGATACAATGATGGATACTGTGTTGTAACCGAATGTGGTGCCGATCCAAACGTAAAGAAAGTAGAAATTGACAGCGAGTACCAGGAGACTTGCAACTATTGCAAACGCTTTGGAGAAGCTGAAAAAGTTGGTTGAAGGAGCAGAGCGTAAATCTACAACTAAAGGCACAGAGAGGGAATCTAGAATTTGGAAAGATGTAGATAATGCTCTTTTTGTTCCGAAGTGAAGTCAGAACTTTTGAGTTGGATAAGATGGACAGTAAATCTACAATTGAAGGCGCAGAGAGTGAATGTAGAACTTGGAAAGAAGTATGTAATGCTCTTTTTTGTTCTGAAGTGAAGTCAAAACTTTTGAGTTGGATAAGATGGACCGTAAATCTACAATTGAAGGCGCAGAGAGTGAATGTAGAATTTGGAAAGAAGTATGTAATGATCTTATTTGGTCCGAAGTGAAGTAAAAACTTTTGAGTTGGATAAGATGGGCCGTAAATCTACAATTGAAGACGCAGAGAGTGAATGTAGAACTTCGAAAGAAGTAGGTAATGCTCTTTTTGTTCCGAAATGAAGTCAAAACTTTTGAGTTGGATAAGATGGACAGTAAATCTACAATTGAAGGCGCAGAGAGTGAATGTAGAATTTGGAAAGAAGTATGTAATGATCTTATTTGGTCCGAAGTGAAGTAAAAACTTTTCAGTTGGATAAGATGGACCGTAAATCTACAATTGAAGACGCGGAGAGTGAATGTAGAACTTCGAAAGAAGTAGGTAATGCTCTTTTTGTTCCGAAATGAAGTCAAAACTTTTGAGTTGGATAAGATGGACAGTAAATCTACAATTGAAGGCGCAGAGAGTGAATGTAGAACTTGGAAAGAAGTATGTAATGCTCTTTT